>JANHFF010000192.1:0-418601 GCA_024542945.1 allo-octoploid hybrid of Carassius auratus x Cyprinus carpio
ATATATATATATATATATATATATAGATATCATATATCTCTTTTTTACTTTACCCTTCCCCTATTTTTTCTCTTTATTTCTTTCTTTTTATGTCTTTCTTTTGCCCTCTCTCTTTTGCGTCCTTCTTTTGTCCTTTTTTCTTTCTTTTCCTTTTTGTTATTCTGTCACTCTCGGTCTTTCCTATCTCTCTCATTTCGTCTTATTATTCTTATCGCCTTTCTATTTTACCTCTGTCTCCCTTGTTTCGCGCTCTCTCTCATCTCGCTCTCTCTCTCTCTCTCGTCTCTGATCTTCTATTTTCTTCTTTCCTTTTCTTTATCTCTGCCATCTTCTATCGTCTCTCTGTCGCTCGTCTCTCTACGCTCATCTCTCTCCGCTCTCTTCTCTTCTCTCCCTTTCCCTTCTCATTCTATATATCTCATTGTTTTCTTCCTCCAGGGTTATATGTGCATCTATCCAGCGTACATTAACCGTAAAAAGACATTAGCAGAAAGGCAGAAGAATACCTGCGGAGAAGGTGAGTGTTTCTGCAGGTGTTCATAATCAGAGTGTTTTTGTGTATTTGTGTGTGTTTAATCTGTGTTTAATCTGTGTGTGTGTGTGTGTGTGTGTGTGTGCAGGCGGTGGAGAACCCGTCGTGTGCTGAGATCCGGGACGTTCTGACCGCCGCTGGACTCAATGTTCTGGTGGAGGTCTGACCGTGGGTTTATACGTGCGCTGATTCTGGTGTTCAGTGTGGATGTGAAATCATGACATCACTTCCTTCTTCCAGAACAAGATGTATCCGCGCGAATGGAACAGAGACGTTCAGTTCAGAGGAAGAGTGCGGATTCAGCTCAGACTCGAGGACGGAAGTCTGTGCCACGAGAAGTTTGCGTCTAGTAAGCTATGCATTCATGCACTGGAAAATAAATATTCAAGAAGCGCTGCATGATTTTGGGGAAAAAAAAGTAATTGAAATTAAAAAAAAAAAAAATTCCAGGTTTGCTCTGCTTGTTCAGGGCTGCAGAATATGAACAAAGTGTTGTGGTTTTACAAATTATATTAAATAATAATAATAGCAATAAATTACAGTAATTTAAAATAATATAAAATATTTAAAATAATTAATTAAATAATATTATTTTATTATTATAATTTCCCTAATCCTAAATAAAAAGTGAATAAGTAATAAAGTAAATAAGAAAAATTTCTAATACTAATACTAAAAACTAATACTAATAAACAAAAACTATTACTAACATATATATATAAAAATAAATAAAAATTCCAGATTTGTTTTAGGACTGCACTATATGGCCCAAAATTTTGTGGTCTTACAAATTATATCTAATAATAATAATAATACATTATAATAATTTAGAAATATTTAAAATAATTAAATAATATATATTTCTTTCATAATCCTAAATAAAAATTAAATAAGAAATATTTCTAATAAAAACAAATACTAATGAAAAACTATTACTAATATATATATATATATAAATTATAAAGAAAAATTCCAGAGTTTTTAGGGCTGCAAAATTTTGCTATAATAAAATAACAAAAAAATTACATAATTTTACTAGAATTTTATTAATAAAAAAATTATATTATTTTATTATTTTAACCTTTTAACCTTACTCTAAACAGAAAAGTTAATAGTAAAAAAAGAAATATTACAATTGAAATATTATAAACCGAAATAATAGAAAAATAATATAAACATTTATTTTGAATTTTTTTTTAAATAATTAAATAATATAATAGTATTAATCCTTATCCTAAATAAAAATTAAATAAGAAATATTTCTAATAAAAACAAATACTACTAATAATGATATAAAATATATATATAAAATAAAGAAAAATTCCAGAGTTTTTAGGGCTGCAAAATTTTGCTATAATAAAATAACAAAAAATTATATATTTTTATTATTTTTTCCCTAACTCTAAATAAAAACAGAAAAGTTAATAGTAAAACAAAAAAAAGAAATATTACTATTGAAATATTATTAACCAAAATAATATAAACATTTATTTTGAATAATAATGCATCCATTATTTCAAGTGTTGTTACCGCTTCGATAAAAGAGTTTAGCTGTATAATGAGGGAGATGACATCAGTCTTGTCTCTGTCTTTAGGGAAAGATGTGATGTTTTACGTGGTGGAGATGATCCCGAAACTGAAGAGCAGAACGCAGAAGAGCGGCGGCGCCGAGGCCGGAGCGCAGCAGGGAGAAGGAGGGAAGAAAGGAAAGAAGAAGAAGAAGTAGACGACTGAAGATCATCATGTTTGGAAAGCGGCTCTGTTTTGGTTCCTCTTTGACTATCGGCTGATTTTTGTTGGACTCTGTATGTTTTCGTTATAAACACCGCGCCGTTCTTTCGTTTGTAATATTTGATGACCTCCGACACTTTGTACAGCGAGACAGAGGTGTTTCTGTTAATTAGTGATGATGGATTGTGTTTAAACGAGCGCTGACAGAGCTTGAAATACACGGGCGGCTCGTATGACGGCGTCTTTCGACACGTCTGTCTGTGTGTGTGTGTGTGTGTGTGTGTGTGTGTGTGTGAGATGCCAGCGCTCGTGTCCTTCAGCGCACCTGTTCGCCGCTACCCTCGCATGAATATTTCCATCTGTCTGAATGTGTGAAATAAAGAGAATCGAGCAGCAGTCAGTGACACGTGTGTTTATTCAGCTCGACTCATCTGTGTGCCGCACACGAATGTGCCGTTAGTTCAGGGCTGGATTTCCCCCGCGATTGTCGCCAAAATTCTTCAGATGTTTGGTCCGGTTCTCCATCCTTGTGAGCCACTCGTCACGCAGCCTGAAATCACAGTTCAGCACCATTACAGCTGGAAACACAGTCTCTTCTGCTCACCGAGGCTGCATTCATTTGATTAAAAATACAGTAAAAATGTGAAATATTATTATAGTTTAAAACAGCTGTTTTCTGTGTGAATCTCTGTTAAACTGTAATTTATTTCTGTGATCAAATCTGTATTTTCAGCATCATTACTCCAGTCTTCAGTGTCACATGATCTTCAGAAATCATTCTAATATGATGATTTGCTGCTCAAGAAACATTTCTGATTATTATCAATGTTGAAAACATTATTTTTGTGGAAACTGTGATGCATTTTTTTTTTTCAGGATTCACAGATGAATAGAAAGTTTGAAAAAACAGCATTTATTTGAAATAGAAATCTTTTGCAACATTATAAATGTCTTTACTGACACTTTTGAGCAATTTAATGCATCCCTGATGAATAAAAGTAAAACTACATATGTATGAAATAAATATACAAGTGTATATATAAAGTGTAGCATGTTATATAATGTTTTAGTTAATGGCTGATGTTAGATATGAGCTTTAATAATTCTCTGAATTCGCTGTAACATTAGTATAATTGAGTGTACATGAGAAACACGGCTGAATGTATTTGCACACATGCCACTGTCTCAGTAAGGATTATTGAATTTGAGGGCCGTAACTCTGATAATCTTCTGTCCTCAGGACACAGGTATTAAATATCAGCTCACAGTGTATAATAATAATAAGTGAAATCAAAAAGAAAAAAGACTGTATAATATAGTATGTGGAGTGTTTTTTTAACTTGCAGTTGTTCTGTATTATATTATATTATCAGGCACTTTGATATGTGCAGTAAACAGTAAAACATCACTTCTAATTGTTGTACTACAAATGCAAAAAAAACAATATTCTCTTTATTTCTGAGACTCACTTTATGAGAGCGCTCCTCTTCCTCCTCTCTTCTTCGGCTTCTATCATGTGAGTGTGATTGTTGATCTTCTGCTCCCAGAAGGACTTGATGAAGAGTTTGTCATGAACCAGAGCAGAACTCATCTCCTGTGAAGCGAACGAGCAGACGGATCAAACACCGGATCATCAGAGATCCAAACAAGCTCTCTCTCTCTGTATTCACCTGGCTGTGTGTGTGAGCTGAAGATCAGCAGACGGTGAGAGTGCTCTTCATCGTCCAGACGGTCAGTGAGACCGGACACTCTTCATCAGCACCTCTAATGATGTCTCTGAGCTCCTCCTCGGGTTTATGTCAGAAGTGACTCTCTGCTTCTTTCAGTTCTCCGTGTCTTTTTCTGTTGGGATGGGCGGCACACATTCACTTCAAACACTATCTCTCCTCACAGGCTGCTGGAAGCTTCTGCACTGGTTTTGTTTTCCAGTAAAAACATCTAAAGAGGTTTTTTGTAAAATAAGAAAAATATCTACTACTGTGGTCAGAATTATAATTTTTTCTCTCTTTTAATTAGTTTTTTTTCTGACCCCGCTGGCAGATATTTGTTCTTATTTTAAGCAAAAACTCAATTCATTTTGATACGTTTTTCAGAAAACAAGACTTGTATCTTCTAGGGTAAGCAATGTAGGTTATAAAAGCGTTGTGGGAACATTGTTTATAGAACGCTGAAAGTTATTTAAACATTAAAAAAAAAGTTTCTTAGAGTGTTATACTAATATTTTTTCACCCAAAATATAACATTTGAACCTTTTTTAAAAATATTCAGTAACACTTTACAATAAGGTTCCATTAGTTTATGTTATAAATGTAATGTTACATTTATTACAGTAATCTTAGTTAACTGTTAGTTCATAATTCACAGTGCATTAACTAATGTTAACAAGCACAGTTTTGATTTTAATAATGCATTAGTAAATGTTGGGATTAACATGAGCTAAGATTAATAAATACTAGAAGTATTGTTCATGCTTAGTTCATGTTTACCGTAAAGTGTTACCAAATATTCCAAGAACATTAAAATGTCCAAATGTTTTCTTTTCACGATTAGAACATTATTTAAATGTTCCAAAACATTTCTTACGCCGTTCTACTGATTTTATTTTCACGCAAAGTATAACTTTAACTGAACATTTATCTGTATATTCTAAAAACAGTTTAGATGTTAAAGATTACAAAAATGTTCCTTCGAACGTTCAGTTGTTGATGTTGATCTCAGAACATTTTGAGAGCGTATATAAAATATTAATAAAGTTATAAGACCGTTCCGTAAACATTACTTCAAGAACATTTTATAAGAACACTATATATAACTTTAAATAAAACATTAAAGTTTTCTGTTAGCTGGGTTTTTGGGTTTCCAGTAAATGCATCTTGATTTATGAACGTTTAGATATTTGTACTGGAAAACAAGAGAAAGATACTGAGGAAGAAAATCATTTTTTGAAGTGCAATGCAGCTTGAATCGTGTCCAAAGCAGCAAATGAAACGCAGAACGCTGCAAACTAATGCACTTATCACAGCAAACACCTGACGTTCACATGAGATTCACACACTGTCTGCCTCCATTACATCATGTGTTTTTAAGGTGGAAAACATCTTGCATATGTTGTAAAGGACCATCACATCCAAAATAACCTCTCTAATCATCAAGTGACAGACACATTAAAACACGTGTGTCAGAGAGCGGTGTTCACAGAGGAACCAGAGGTGACATCTCTCACGTTCGTCAATGCACAGAAATCCTAAACCAGAATTAATTACTTCACAGTTATATTTTGGTCATTCTGAATGAATCTGATCTGAGTGTAGATTCTGAAAGTGCTGTTTACATGAACCCGAAATGTTGCAGTCAGGTTCACGTATTTGTTTACAAACTAAACTTTAGCACATGCACAGCTCAGAACCGGAGAGAGGAACTAAAACTTAAATAAATAAATAACTTTTTTCTTGCAATTGAGAGTTTATATTATATCAGAATTGCATTTCATTGCAATTTTCTTTTACATATATTTATTGGGTGATGAAAAGCTTCCATAAAAAAAAGATGAGATTTTGTAGAAGAGCTTTTTAGCAAATATTCAGATGAAAGTAAACATACAGTATGCACCTTGTATGACTTAAATGTCTGTAAGCATAAACATCATGACATTGCATGTGTGCAATATAGATCCAAAAATAGTCATAATCATTAGGGGTTCAAGCACGAAGTGCTGAAACCCTATTGAAATTGTTAAGATTTTTATTATTATTATTATTATTATTAGGGGTTCAAGCACGCAGTGCTGAAACCCTATTGTAATTGTTAGGATTTTTATTATTATTATTATTATTATTATTCTTCCGCCCTAAAACTGATCGTGCAGCCCAAACCGTAAGGCCTAGAGACTTGAAACTTGGCCAGATCGTAGAGCTCAATTTGGGGAGAACCTATCAAAGTCTCGCCCCAATCGGCCAAACGGGGGCGCTACAGCGCAAAAAACAAAAAATTTAGACATTTTTGGCTGTAGCTCGTAAACCGTTTGTCGTAGACTCAAAAACATGGCATCGTTGCAATCCTTGGGTTAGCCCGAACAAAATTGCTCTGCTGCTTTTTTCGCTCTACGGTGCATCGTTTTCTCGCAAAATCGAGTTATATCTGAAACCTACTTTTGCGAACTAGTCCTAGGTTTTTCACCCGATCAGAACCAAACCACTGCAGAAATATTCTCTGGACACTCAATATCAATAATTATCGAAAAAAAGTTGAAATTTCGATTCTTACGAGAAACAGTACGCCAAAAAGCGTCTATGCTAACGTGAGCCAAATGTTATTTTAGCTATAACTCTTGAACGGAATGAAATATCTTAACCAAACTTGGAACACATGTCTATAAGCTCAATTTTTGGTCAAATTAAAAAAATTGCGCACCTCTGCCACTTGGGGGCGCTATAAGACAGAAAAAACACATAAATGGCTATAACTAGGCAACCGTTGGTCCGATCGACTTGAAAATTGGTATGCAGTTTCTTTGTCTGAAGGGGCACAAATATCTATGAGGACATTGGCGTATCTCAAAAAACATGGCCGCCATTGGCCAATGAATTTTGAGCTATTATTAGACAAGGTTAACGGAGGTCAATCAGAACGAAACTTGGTAGGCATGTTCGACTCATGACCCTAAAGGTCTGTAAAAATTTTGAAAGAAATCGGCCACTAGTTGGCGCTAACGAGTTTTTTGGCTCTGTAATCACGTGGTGTTTCACATATGCATGCAATATGGATATCATTTGATAGATCTCCTCATAATGCACAACTTTGCCTCAAGAACCATTACTGTCAGTCAAATCGTTCATGAATTATTCACAAATATGTTAAAAACATACTTTTGCGAACTAGTCCTAGGTTTTTCGCCCGATCGGAACCAAACCACTGCTGTAATATTCTGTGGACTCTCTAGATCAATAATTATCGAAAAAAATGTTGAATTTTGTTCTTTGGTTAGCTTTAAAGGGGTAATTTAGAAATGGGGATTGGCCAAACATACCCCAAAGCCTATAAAGCCAAAACAAATAGTCAAAACTTTATGAAACTTGGTGAAAACATGTGGCAGATGACTCTGAACAAGCATGCAAAGATTCATGAAGATCGGACCATAGGTGGCGCTATAACAGTACAAAAGGTCTCAAAAACACAAATTTTATATGGTAAATGGCCTCAAATTGGTTGAAAATGCTCATTTATTTGCACAAACACTAGATCTTCATATCATATGATAGATATCCTCATTCTGAACAACTTTGCCTCTGGGCCTAATGCTGTCAATCAAATCGTTCATTAAATATTCACAAATAAGTTAAAAACTTACTTTTGCAAACTAGTCCTAGGTTTTTCTCTTAATCTCGATCAAACCACTACAGAACGATTCTCGGGACTCTCTAGATCAATAATTATCAAAAAAAATGTTGAATTTTGTACTTTGGTTAGCTATAACAGCTTAATTTAGAAAAGGGGCATGGCCAAAATACCCAAAAGCCTATAAAACCTTAATGGAAACTAAAAACTTTACGAAACTTGGTGAAAAAATGTGTCAGATGACTCTGAACAAGCATGCAAAGTTTCATGGAAATCGAACCATAGGTGGCACTATCACTGTAGAAAAGGCCTCAAAAACAAAAGATTTATATGGTAAATGGCCTCAAATTGGTTGAAAATGCTCATATATTCACACAAACACTAGATCTTCATATCATGTGATAGATCTCCTCATTCTGAACAACTTTGCCTCTGGGACCAATGTTGTCAATTATACTGTTAATTAAATATTATATGAAATAAATTAAATAAGCTACTTTAACGAACTACTCAAAGGGTTTTAGTTGAAAATCAGTAAAACCACTGCAATACAATTCTATAGACTGTCTAGGTCAATAATTATCAAAAAAAGCTGAACATTTGCATTCGGACAACTCTAAACCGGTCATTTTATAATATGTTCTTTACATAGTGTACCCAAAGGCCTATTAATACAAACAGGAAGCCCACACATTCTCAAAACTGTGTAAAATAATGGATAATTTCATTCTTAACAAGCATGCAAAATTTAAGAGACATAGGGCAGAAAATAACACTCTAATAGTTAAAAAGATTAAAAACACAGTGTGGTATGAGAAATTGCAATTTATAACCACTAGATGGCAGCGGAAGACTACTAATGGGCTCATTCAGCTAACTTAATCAGTACTGTTCAAAGGTTTGATGGATTCATGCTTAAACATTATAATATCACTGTTATAACATTTTAAATCTCATTGAGTCAAAGTTAACGATTTTGTTCATACAGAAATATCAGTTTTTACAATTTTGTCAGATTATGATTAGAGTGAAACCTGAAAATGACATCTAAACTCTTAAAAAGAAAAGACTTGCAATAAGTTTTGTATCACCTATCACTTATTTCAAATATCAAAATGTGTGTGCATGTATATCTGTGTATGTGTGTGTATTTGTGTGTATGTGTGTCTATGTGAATATGCTTATAGAGCATTAATATACAAGTTTAATCATTTAATTTCAGTGTGTGTTGTGTGTCTGTGAGCCTATTCTCCATTTTGGATGTGTTTAACTGTCAGCCATACATCCAGGTTGGCCACGACCACCTCAAAGGCCTTAAAGTGCTTGAACCCCGGTAATTGCTGCTTGCAGCTATATTTAGGGGTTCAAGCACGAAGTGCTGAAACCCTATTGGAATTGTTAGGATTTTTATTATTATTATTATTATTATTATTCTGCCCTAAAACTGATCGTGCAGACCAAACCGTAAGGCCTAGAGACTTGAAATTTGGCCAGATTGTAGAGCTCAATTTGGGGAGAACCTATCAAAGTCTCGACCCAATCGGCCTAACGGGGGCGCTACAGCGCAAAATACAAAAATTTCAGACATTTTTGGCCCGCAGTCGTAAACCGTTTGACGTAGACTCAAAAACTTTACATCGTTGTAATCCTTGGGTCTGCCCGAACAAAAGTGGAGTCCGAAATTTTTGCTCTACGACGCACGGTTTTTCCGCAAAATTGTGTTATATCGAAAACCTACTTCTGCGAACTAGTCCTAGGATTTTCAACCGATCGGAACCAAACCACTGCAGAAATATTCTCTGGACACTCTAGATCTATAATTATCCAAAACATGTTGAAATTTTGATTTTAGCGCAAAACGGTATGCCAAGAAGCGTCTATGCTAACGTTAGCCAAATGTTATTTTAGCTATAACTCTTAAACAGAATGAGATATCTTCACCAAACTTGGCACATATATGTATAAGCTCAATCTTTGGTCAAAAAAAAAAAAATTGGGCACCTCTGCCACTTGGGGGCGCTATAAGACACAAAAAACACATAAATGGCTATAACTAGTCAACCGTTGGTCCGATCGACTTGAAAATTGGTATGCATTGTCTTTGTCTGAAGGGGCACAAGTATCTTTGAGGACATTCGCATATCTCAAAAAACATGGCCGCCATTGGCCAAACAAATTTAAGCACCTATTTGAAGGGGTTAACGGAGGTCAATCGGAACGAAACTCGGTGGGCATGTTTGACTCATGGACCTTAAGGTCTGTAAGAATTTTGAAAGAAATCGGCCACTAGTTGGCGCTAACGAGTTTTATGGCTCTGTAATCACGTGGTGTTTCACATATCAACACAATATGCATATCATTTGATAGATCTCCACATAATGCACAACTTTGCCTCAAGAACCATTGCTGTCAATCAAATCATTCAATAATTATTCATAGATATGTTAAAAACCTACTTTTGCGAACTAGTCCTAGGTTTTTTACCCGATCGGAACCAAACTACTGCAGTAATATTCTGTGGACTCTCTAGATCAATAATTATCCAAAACATGTTGAAATTTGTCCTTTGGTTACTTGTAAAAGGATCATTTATTAAAGGGGTGTGGCCAAATATACTAAAAAGCCTATAAAACCTAAACGAAAACTCAAAACTTTACGAAACTTGGTGAAAACATATCTCAAATGACTCTTAAGAAGCATGCAAAGTTTGATGGTGATCGGACCATAGCTGGCGCTATAACATTAAAAAAAGTCCTCATAAACACAAGATTTCAATGGAAAATGACCTGAAATTGTAGAACATGATCATAGTTTTACACAAGCACGAGATCTTCATATCATATGACAATTCTCCTCATTCTGAACAACTTTGCCTCTGGGACTAATGTTGTCAATCAAATCGTTCATTAAATATTCACAAATATGTTAAAAACATACTTTCGCGAACTAGTCCTAGGTTTTCCCCTTAATCTCGATCAAACTACTACAGAACAATTCTCTGGACTCTTTAGATCAATAATTATCAAAATAATGTTGAATTTTGCCCTTTGGTTAGCTATAACAGGTTAATTTAGAAAAGGGGTGTGGTCAAAATACCCAAAAGCCTATAAAACCTAAACAAAAACTCAAAACTTTACGAAACTTGATGACAACATGTGTCAGATGACTCTTAACAATTATACAAAGTTTCATAGAGATCTGATCATAGGTGGTGCTAAAAACGGTTACAAAGGCCTCAAAAACTCAAGATTTATATGGTAAATAGCCTCAAATTAGTTAAAATTCTCATATATTCACACAAACACTAGATCTTCATATCATATGATAGAGCACCTCATTCTGAAAAACTTTAGGACCAATGTTGTCAATAAAACTGTTAATTAAATATTCAAGATTATTTAAAAAAGCTACTTTTGCAAACTAGTCCAACGGTTTAAGCTGAAAATCAATAAAACCACTGAAGTACAATTCTCTAGACACTGTAGGTCAATAATTATCAAAAAAAAAAAAAAATTTTAAACAATTGCATTTGGACAACTATTAAGCGGTCATTTTATTATATGTTCTTAACATAGTGTACCCAAAGGCCTATTAATACAAACAGACAGCCCACAAATTATCAAAACTGTGTAAAATAATGCATATTTTCATTCTAGAGAAGCATGCAAAATTTAAGAGGGATTGGGCAAAAAATAACACTCTAATAGTTATAAATTTTAAAAACACAGTGTTGTATGAGAAATTGCCATATTTAACCAATAGATGGCAGCAGAAGATCACTAATGGGCTAATTCATCTAACTTTAAACAGTTCAAAGGTTTTATGGATTCGTGTCAAAACAATTAAAAACCAATGTTATAACATTTAAAATCTCGTTGAGTCAAAGTTTGTCAGCCATACATCCAGGTTGGCAGAGACCATCCCAAAGGTCTTAAAGTGCTTGAACCCCGGTAATCGCTGCTTGCAGCTATATTTATTATTATTATTATTATTCTTCTGCCCTAAAACTGATCGTGCAGACCAAACCGTAAGGCCTAGAGACTTGAAATTTGGCCAGATTGTAGAGCTCAATTTGGGGAGAACCTATCAAAGTCTCGACCCAATCGGCCTAACGGGGGCGCTACAGCGCAAAATACAAAAATTTCAGACATTTTTGGCCCGCAGTCGTAAACCGTTTGACGTAGACTCAAAAACTTTACATCGTTGTAATCCTTGGGTCAGTCCGAACAAAAGTGGAGTCCGAAATTTTTGCTCTACGACGCACGGTTTTTCCGCAAAATTGTGTTATATCCGAAACCTACTTTTGTGAACTAGTCCTAGGATTTTCAACCGATCGGAACCAAACCACTGCAGAAATATTCTCTGGACTCTCTAGATCAATAATTATCCAAAACATTTTGAAATTTTGATTTTAGCGCAAAACGGTATGCCAAGAAGCATCTATGCTAACGTTAGCCAAATGTTATTTTAGCTATAACTCTTGAACAGAATGAGATATCTTCACCAAACTTGGTACACATATGTATAAGCTCAATCTGTGGTCAAATAAAAAAAATTGCGCACCTCTGCCACTTGGGGGCGCTATAAGACACAAAAAACACATAAATGGCTAAAACTAGTCAACCGTTGGTCCGATCAACTTGAAAATTGGTATGCATTGTCTTTGTCTGAAGGGGCACAAGTATCATTGAGGACATTCGCATATCTCAAAAAACATGGCCGCCATTGGCCAAACAAATTTAAGCACCTATTTGAAGGGGTTAACGGAGGTCAATCGGAACGAAACTCGGTGGGCATGTTCGACTCATGGACCTTAAGGTCTGTAAGAATTTTGAAAGAAATCGGCCACTAGTTGGCGCTAACGAGTTTTATGGCTCTGTAATCACGTGGTGTTTCACATATCAACACAATATGCATATCATTTGATAGATCTCCACATAATGCACAACTTTGCCTCAAGGACCATTGCTGTCAATCAAATCGTTCAATAATTATTCATAGATATGTTAAAAACCTACTTTTGCGAACTAGTTCTAGGTTTTTTACCCGATCGGAACCAAACCACTGCAGTAATATTCTCTGGACTCTCTAGATCAATAATTATCCAAAACATGTTGAAATTTGTCCTTTGGTTAGCTATAACTGGGTCATTTTTATAAGGGGCGTGGCCAAATATACTCAAAAGCCTATAAAACCTAAAAGAAAACTCAAAACTTTATGAAACTTGGTGAAAACATTTAGCAGATGACTCTTAACAAGCATGCAAAGATTCATGGAGATCGGACCATAGTTGGCGCTATAACAGTTAAAAGAGCATCAAAAAACAAAAGATTTCTATAGAAAATGACCTCAAATTGTAGAACATGTTCATATATTCACACAAACACTACATCTTAAAATCATATGATAGAACTCCTCATTCCGAACAACTTTGCCTCTAGGGCCTAATGCTGTCATTCAAATCGTTCATTAAATATTCAGAAATAAGTTAAAAACTTACTTTTGCGAACTAGTCCTAGGTTTTTCACTTAATCTCGATCAAACCACTACTGAACAATTCTCTGGACTCTCTAGATCAATAATTATCAAAACAAAATTGAATTTTGTCCTTTGGTTAGCTATAACAGGTTAATTTAGAAAAGGGGTGTGGCCAAAATACCTAAAAGCCTATAAAACCTAAACGAAACCTTAAAACTTTACGAAACTTGGTGAAAACATGTGTCAGATTACTCTGAACAAGCATGCAAAGTTTCATGGAGATCAGACCATAGGTGGCGCTATAACAGTAGAAAATGTATCAAATACACAAGATTTATATGGTAAATGGCCTCAAATTGGTTGAAAATGCTCATATATTCACACAAACACTAGAGCTTCATATCATATGATAGAGCACCTCATTCTGAAAAACTTTTGGACCAATGTTGTCAATAAAACTGTTAATTAAATATTCAAGATTATTTATAAAAGGCTACTTTTGCAAACTAGTCCAATGGTTTAAGCTGAAAATCAATAAAACCACTGAAGTACAATTCTCTAGACTCTGTAGGTCAATAATTATCAAAAAATTGTTGAACAATTGCATTTGGACAATTATAAACTGGTCATTTTATAATATGTCCTTTACATAGTGTACCCAAAGGCCTATTAATACAAACAGACAGCCCACAAATTATCAAAACTGTGTAAAATAATGCATATTTTCATTCTAGAGAAGCATGCAAAATTTAAGAGGGATTGGGCAAAAAATAACACTCTAATAGTTCTAAATTTTAAAAACACAGTGTTGTATGAGAAATTGCCATTTTTAACCACTAGATGGCAGCGGAAGATCACTAATGGGCTAATTCAGCTAACTTAAAAAGTACTATTCAAAGGTTTTATGGATTCATGTCAAAACATTATAAAACCACTGTTACAACATTTAAAATCTCATTGAGTCAAAGTTTGTCAGCCATACATCCAAGCTGGCCGAGACCACCCCAAAGGTCTTAAAGTGCTTGAACCCCGGTAATTGCTGCTTGCAGCTATATTTATTATTATTATTAGGGGTTCAAGCACGAAGTGCTGAAACCCTATTGAAATTGTTAAGATTTTTATTATTATTATTATTATTATTATTATTATTTTCTGCCCCTAAAACTGATCGTGCAGACCAAACCGTAAGGCCTAGAGACTTGAAATTTGGCCAGATTGTAGAGCTCAATTTGGGGAGAACCTATCAAAGTCTCGACCCAATCGGCCTAACGGGGGCGCTACAGCGCAAAATACTAAAATTTCAGACATTTTTGGCCCGCAGTCGTAAACCGTTTGACGTAGACTCAAAAACTTTACATCGTTGTAATCCTTGGGTCAGTCCGAACAAAAGTGGAGTCCGAAATTTTTGCTCTACGACGCACGGTTTTTCCGCAAAATTGTGTTATATCCGAAACCTACTTTTGCGAAACTAGTCCTAGGATTTTTAACGGATAGGAACCAAACTACTGCAGAAATATTCTCTGGACTCTGAAAATCAATAATTATCCAAAACATGTTGAAATTTTGATTTTAGCGCGAAACAGTATGCCAAGAAGCGTCTATGCTAACGTTAGCCAAATGTTATTTTAGCTATAACTCTTGAACGGAACTGAGATATCTTCACCAAACTTGGTACACATATTTATAAGCTCAATCTTTGGTCAAATAAAAAAAATTGCGCATCTCTGCCACTTGGGGGCGCTATAAAATAGAAAAAACACATAAATGGTTATAACTAGGCAACCATTCGTCTGATCGACTTGAAAATTGGTATGCAGTGTCTTTGTCTGAAGGGGCACAAGTGTCTATGAGGACATTTGCATATCTCAAAAAACATGGCCGCCATTGGCCAAACAAATTTAAGCACCTATTAAACAAGGGTTAACAGAGGTTGATCGGAACGAAACTCAGTGGGCATGTTCGACTCATTGCCCTAAAGGTCTGTAAGAATTTTGAAAGAAATCGGCCACTAGTTGGCGCTAACGAGGTTTTTGGCTCAGTAATCACGTGGTGTTACACAGATTCACACAATATGCATATCATTTGATAGATCTCCTCATAATGCACAACTTTGCCTCAAGAACCATTGCTGTCAGTCAAATCGTTCATTAATTATTCACAAATATGTTAAAAACCTGCTTTTGCGAACTAGTCCTAGGTTTTTCGCCCAATCAGAACCAAACCACTGCAGTAATATTCTCTGGACTCTGTAGATCAATAATTATCAAAAAAATGTTGAATTTTGTCCTTTGGTTAGCTATAACTGGGTCATTTTTAAAAGGGGTGTGGCCAAATATACTCAAAAGCCTATAAAACCTAAATGAAAACTCAAAACTGTATGAAACTTGGTGAAAACATTTAGCAGATGACTCTTAACAAGCATGCAAAGATTCATGGAGATCGGACCATAGGTGGCGCTATAACAGTTAAAAGAGCATCAAAAAACAAAAGATTTCTATAGAAAATGACCTCAAATTGTAGAACATGTTCATATATTCACACAAACACTAGATCTTAACATCATATGATAGAACTCCTCATTCTGAACAACTTTGCCTCTAGGCCTAATGCTGTCAATCAAATCGTTCATTAAATATTCACAAATATGTTAAAAACATACTTTTGCGAACTAGTCCTAGGTTTTCCACTTAATCTCGATCAAACCACTACTGAACAATTCTCTGGACCCTCTAGATCAATAATTATCAAAACAAAATTGAATTTTGTCCTTTGGTTAGCTCTAACAGGTTAATTTAGAAAAGGGGCGTGTCCAAAATACCCAAAAGCCTATAAAACCTAAACGAAAACTCAAAACTTTATGAAACTTGGTTTAAAACATGTGTCAGATTACTCTGAACAAGCATGCAAAGTTTCATGGAGATCAGACCATAGGTGGCGCTATAACAGTAGAAAAGGTCTCAAAAACACAAGATTTATATGGTAAATGGCCTCAAATTGGTTGAAAATGCTCATATATTCACACAAACACTAGATCTTCATATCGTATGATAGATATCCTCATTCTGAACAACTTTGCCTCTGGGACCAATGTTGTCAATAAAACGGTTAATTAAACATTATGTAAAATAAATTAAATAAGCTACATTAACGAACTAGTTCAAGGCTTTAAGCTGAAAATCAATAAAACCACTGAAGGACAATTCTCTAGACTCTGTAGGTCAATAATTATCAAAAAAAAATGTTGAACAATTGCAATTTGGACAATTATAAACCAGTCATTTTATAATATGTCCTTTACATAGTGTACCCAAAGGCCTATTAATACAAACAGACAGTCCACAAATTGTTAAAACTGTGTAAAATAATGCATATTTTCATTCTAGAGAAGCATGCAAAATTTAAGAGGGATTGGGGGCAAAAATAACACATCATAATAGTTATAAATTTAAAAACACAGTGTTGGATGAGAAATTGCCATTTTTAAACCACTCTAGATGGCAGCAGAAGATCACTAATGTGCCTAATTCAACTACTTAAACAGTAACTGTTCAAAGGTTGTTATGGATTCATGCAAAGCATTAGAACCACTTATATACATTTAAAATCTCATTGATCAAGTTTTCATTCATACAGACCATATCATTTTAACTTTAAATTATGATTACAGTTTAACCTGAAAATGACATCTAAACTCTTAAAAAGAGAAGACTTGCAATAAGTTTATTGTCACCTATCACTTATTTCAAATACCTATATCTGCAACAAAATGTGTGTGCATGTATGTGTGTCTTTGTCTTTGTATATGTGTGTGTGTGGTGTGCATATGCTTATAGAGTATTAATATATTAGTCTAATAATTTACTTTCAGTGTGTGTGTCTGTCTGTTAGCCTGTTCTCCATTTTGGATGTGTTTAACTGTCATCCATACATCCAGGTTGGCCGAGACCACCTCAGAGGCCTTAATGTGCTTGAACCCCGGTAATCGCTGCTTGCAGCTTTAATTATTATTAGGGGTTCAAGCACGAAGTGCTGAAACCCTCTTGGAATTGTTAGGATTTTTATTATTATTATTATTATTATTCTTCTGCCCTAAAACTGATCGTGCAGACCAAACCGTAAGGCCTAGAGACTTGAAATTTGGCCAGATTGTAGAGCTCAATTTGGGGAGAACCTATCAAAGTCTCGACCCAATCGGCCTAACGGGGGCGCTACAGCGCAAAGTACAAAAATTTCAGACATTTTTGGCCCGCAGTCGTAAACCGTTTGACGTAGACTCAAAAACTTTACATCGTTGTAATCCTTGGGTCAGTCCGAACAAAAGTGGAGTCCGAAATTTTTGCTCTACGACGCACGGTTTTTCCGCAAAATTGTGTTATATCCGAAACCTACTTTTGCGAACTAGTCCTAGGATTTTCAACCGATCAGAACCAAACCACTGCAGAAATATTCTCTGGACTCTCTAGATCAATAATTATCCAAAACATTTTGAAATTTTGATTTTTGCGCAAAACGGTATGCCAAGAAGCGTCTATGCTAACGTTAGCCAAATGTTATTTTAGCTATAACTCTTGAACAGAATGAGATATCTTCACCAAACTTGGTACATATATGTATAAGCTCAATCTTTGGTCAAATAAAAAAAATTGCGCACCTCTGCCACTTGGGGGCGCTATAAGACACAAAAAACACATAAATGGCTATAACTAGTCAACCGTTGGTCCGATCAACTTGAAAATTGGTATGCATTGTCTTTGTCAGAAGGGGCACAAGTATCATTGAGGACATTCGCATATCTCAAAAAACATGGCCGCCATTGGCCAAACAAATTTAAGCACCTATTTGAAGGGGTTAACGGAGGTCAATCGGAACGAAACTCGGTGGGCATGTTCGACTCATGGACCTTAAGGTCTGTAAGAATTTTGAAAGAAATCGGCCACTAGTTGGCGCTAACGAGTTTTATGGCTCTGTAATCACGTGGTGTTTCACATATCAACACAATATGCATATCATTTGATAGATCTCCACATAATGCACAACTTTGCCTCAAGAACCATTGCTGTCAATCAAATCGTTCAATAATTATTCATAGATACGTTAAAAACCTACTTTTGCGAACTAGTCCTAGGTTTTTTACCCGATCAGAACCAAACCACTGCAGTAATATTCTCTGGACTCTCTAGATCAATAATTATCCAAAACATGTTGAAATTTGTCCTTTGGTTACTTGTAACAGTGTCATTTATTAATGGGATGTGGCCAAATATACTAAAAAGCCTATAAAACCTAAACGAAAACTCAAAACTTTACGAAACTAGGTGAAAACATATCTCAAATGACTCTTAAGAAGCATGCCAAGTTTCATGGTGATCGGACCATAGCTGGCGCTATAACATTAAAAAAAGTGCTCAAAAACACAAGATTTCAATGGAAAATGACGTGAAATTGTAGAATATGATCATAGTTTTACACAAACACTAGATCTTCATATCATATGACAGATCTCCTCATTCTGAACAACTTTGCCTCTGGGACTAATGTTGTCAATCAAATCGTTCATTAAATATTCACAAATATGTTAAAAACATACCTTTGCGAACTAGTCCTAGGTTTTCCACTTAATCTCGATCAAACTACTACAGAACAATTCTCTGGACTCTTTAGATCAATAATTATCAAAAAAATGTTGAATTTTGTCCTTTGGTTAGCTATAACGGGTTAATTTAGAAAAGGGGTGGGGCCAAAATACCCAAAATCCTATAAAATCTAAACGAAAACTCAAAACTTTACGAAACTTGATGACAACATGTGTCAGATGACTCTTAACAATTATACAAAGTTTCATAGAGATCGGATCATAGGTGGTGCTAAAAACAGTTACAAAGGCCTCAAAAACACAAGATTTATATCGTAAATAGCCTCAAATTAGTTGAAAATGCTAATATATTCACACAAACACTAGATCTTGATATCATATGATAGAGCACCTCATTCTGAAAAACTTTTGGACCAATGTTGTCAATAAAACTGTTAATTAAATATTCAAGATTATTTAAATAAGCTACTTTTGCAAACTAGTCCAACGGTTTAAGCTGAAAATCAATTAAACCACTGAAGTACAATTCTCTAGACTCTGTAGGTCAATAATTATCAAAAAAAAAAAAGTTGAACAATTGCATTTGGACAAGTACAAACCGGTCAATTTTATAATATGTTCTTTACATAGTGTACCCAAAGGCCTATTAATACAAACAGACAGCCCACAAATGATCAAAACTGTGTAAATTAATGCATATTTTCATTCTAGAGAAGCATGCAAAATTTAAGAGGGATTGGGCAAAAAATAACACTCTAATAGTTCTAAATTTTAAAAACACAGTGTTGTATGAGAAATTGCCATTTTTAACCACTAGATGGCAGCGGAAGATCACTAATGGGCTAATTCAGCTAACTTAAACAGTACTATTCAAAGGTTTTATGGATTCATGTCAAAACATTATAAAACCACTGTTACAACATTTAAAATCTCATTGAGTCAAAGTTTGTCAGCCATCCATCCAGGTTGGCCGAAACCACCCCGAAGGTCTTAAAGTGCTTGAACCCCGGTAATCGCTGCTTGCAGCTATATTTATTATTATTCTTCTCCCCTAAAACTGATCGTGCAGACCAAACCGTAAGGCCTAGAGACTTGAAACTTGGCCAGATTGTAGAGCTCAATTTGGGGAGAACCTATCAAAGTCTCGCCCCAATCGGCCTAACGGGGGCGCTACAGCGCAAAAAACAAAAATTTCAGACATTTTTGGCCCTCAGTCGTAAACCGTTTGACGTAGACTCAAAAACTTTACATCGTTGTAATCCTTGGGTCAGTCCGAACAAAAGTGGAGTCCGAAATTTTTGCTCTACGATGCATGGTTTTTCCGCAAAATTGTGTTATATCCAAAACCTACTTTTGCGAACTAGTCCTAGGTTTTTCACCTGATCCAAACCAAACCACTGCAGAAATATTCTCTGTACACTAAATATCAATAATTATCAAAAAAAAGTAGAAATTTCAATTTTCGCGCGAAACAGTACGCCAAAAAGCGTCTATGCTAACGTTATCCAAATGTTATTTAAGCTATAACTCTTGAATGAAATGAGATATCTTCACCAAACTTGGTACACATATTTATAAGCTCAATCTTTGGTCAAATAAAAAAAATTGCGCATCTCTGCCACTTGGGGGCGCTATAAAATAGAAAAAACACATAAATGGCTATAACTAGGCAACCATTCGTCTGATCGACTTGAAAATTGGTATGCAGTGTCTTTGTCTGAAGGGGCACAAGTGTCTATGAGGACATTTGCATATCTCAAAAAACATGGCCGCCATTGGCCAAACAATTTAAGCACCTATTAAACA
This sequence comes from allo-octoploid hybrid of Carassius auratus x Cyprinus carpio, assembly GCA_024542945.1. Taxonomy (NCBI): domain Eukaryota; kingdom Metazoa; phylum Chordata; class Actinopteri; order Cypriniformes; species allo-octoploid hybrid of Carassius auratus x Cyprinus carpio. Next base: position 20,475 of record JANHFF010000192.1, read on the forward strand.
AGGTTAACAGAGGTTGATCGGAACGAAACTCAGTGGGCATGTTCGACTCATGGCCCTAAAGGTCTGTAAGAATTTTGAAAGAAATCGGACACTAGTTGGCGCTAACGAGTTTTTTGGCTCAGTAATCATGTGGTGTTACACAGATTCACACAATATGCATATCATTTGATAGATCTCCTCATAATGCACAACTTTGCCTCAAGAACCATTGCTGTCAGTCAAATCGTTCATTAATTATTCCCAAATATGTTAAAAACCTGCTTTTGCGAACTAGTCCTAGGTTTTTCGCCCAATCAGAACCAATCCACTGCAGTAATATTCTCTGGACTCTCTAGATCAATAATTATCAAAAAAATGTTGAATTTTGTCCTTTGGTTAGCTATAACTGGGTCATTTTTAAAAGGGGTGTGGCCAAATATACTCAAAAGCCTATAAAACCTAAATGAAAACTCAAAACTTTATGAAACTTGGTGAAAATATTTAGCAGATGACTCTTAACAAGCATGCAAAGATTCATGGAGATCGGACCATAGGTGGCGCTATAACAGTTAAAAGAGCATCAAAAAACCAAAGATTTCTATAGAAAATGACCTCAAATTGTAGAACATGTTCATATATTCACACAAACACTACATCTTAACATCATATGATAGAGCTCCTCATTCCAAACAACTTTGCCTCTAGGCCTAATGCTGTCAATCAAATCGTTCATTAAATATTCACAAATAAGTTAAAAACTTACTTTTGCGAACTAGTACTAGGTTTTTCACTTAATCTCGATCAAACCACTACTGAACAATTCTCTGGACTCTCTTGATCAATAATTATCAAAACAAAATTGAATTTTGTCCTTTGGTTAGCTATAACAGGTTAATTTAGAAAAGGGGCGTGGCCAAAATACCTAAAAGCCTATAAAACCTAAACGAGACCTTAAAACTTTACGAAACTTGGTGAAAACATGTGTCAGATTACTCTGAACAAGCATGCAAAGTTTCATGGCGATCAGACCATAGGTGGCGCTATAACAGTAGAAAAGGTCTCAAATACACAAGATTTATATGGTTAATGGCCTCAAATTGGTTGAAAATGCTCATATATGCACACAAACACTAGATCTTCATATCATATGATAGAGCACCTCATTCTGAAAAACTTTTGGACCAATGTTGTCAATAAAACTGTTAATTAAATATTCAAGATTATTTAAAAAAGCTACTTTTGCAAACTAGTCCAATGGTTTAAGCTGAAAATCAATAAAACCACTGAAGTACAATTCTCTAGACTCTGTAGGTCAATAATTATCAAAAAAAAAAAAAAAAAATGTTGAACAATTGCATTTGGACAATTATAAACCGGTCATTTTATAATATGTCCTTTACATAGTATACCTAAAGGCCTATTAATACAAACAGACATCCCACAAATTTTCAAAACTGTGTAAAATAATGCATATTTTCATTCTAGAGAAGCATGCAAAATTTAAGAGGGATTGGGCAAAAAATAACACTCTAATAGTTATAAATTTTAAAAACATAGTGTTGTATGAGAAATTGCCATTTTTAACCACTAGATGGCAGCGGAAGACCACTAATGGGCTCATTCAACTAACTTAAACAGTACTGTTCAAAGGTTTTATGGATTCATGTCAAAGCATTATAGAACCACTGTTATAACATTTAAAATCTCATTGAGTCAAAGTTTGTCAGCCATACATCCAGGTTGGCCGAGACCACCCCAAAGGTCTTAAAGTGCTTGAACCCCGGTAATTGCTGCTTGCAGCTATATTTATTAGGGGTTCAAGCACGCAGTGCTGAAACCCTCTTGTAATTGTTAGGATTATTATTAGGGGTTCGAGCACGAAGTGCTGAAACCCTATTGTAATTGTTAGGATTTTTATTATTATTATTATTATTATTATTATTATTATTATTATTATTAGGGGTTCAAGCACGCAGTGCTGAAACCCTCTTGTATCTGTTAAGATTTTTATTATTATTATTATTTTTCCGCCGTAAAACTGATCGTGCAGACCAAACCGTACGGCCTAGAGACTTGAAACTTGGCCAGATCGTAGAGCTCAATTTGGGGAGAGGTTGACAAAGTTTCGTCACAATCGGCCTAATGGGGGCGCTACAGCGCAAAAAACTAAAAATTTTGACGATTTTGGCCGTAGCTCGTAGACCGTTTATCGTAGACTCAAAAACTGTACATCCTTGCAATCCTTGGGTCAGTGCGAACAAAAGTGCACACTCAACTTTTTTTCTCTACGACGCACGGTTTTTCCGCAAAATTGAGTTATATCCGAAACCTACTTTTGCGAACTAGTCCTAGGTTTTTCGCCCGATCGGAATCAAACCACAGCAGAAATATTCTCTGCACACTGAATATCAATAATTATCAAAAAAAAGTTGAAATTTCAACTCACTGTCGCAATGGGGCCCCAAAACGTTCAAAAGTGAAGGACCAATTTTACACAAAAGGCTATAACTTGTGAACGAAATGAGATATCTTCACCAAACTTGATACACATGTGTATAAGCTCAATCTTTGGTCAAACAAAAAGAATCGCGCTCCTTTGCCACTTGGGGGCGCTATAAGACCAAAAAAACATATAAATGGTTATAACTAGGCAAATGTTAGTTCGATCGACTTGAAAATTGGTATGCAGTGTCTTTGTCTGAAGGGGCACAAGTATCTATGAGGACATTCACATATCTCAAAAAACATGGCCGCCATTGGCCAAAAAATTTTAAGCACCTATTTGACAGGGTTAACGGAGGTCGATCGGAACGAAACTCAGTGGGCATGTTCGACTTATGGCCCTTAAGGTCTGTAAGAATTTTGAAAGAAATCGGCCACTAGGGGGCGAAATTGCGTTTTTCAAGTACGTAAACAATTGTATATTGTACAATTTTTCACACATCAACAAAATATGCATATCATTCGATAGACCTCCTTATACCAAGCAACTTTGTCTCAAGATCCATTGCTGTCAATCAAATTGTTCATTAAATATTCTCAATTATGTTAAAAACATACTTTTGCGAACTAGTCCTAGGTTTTTTGCTCAATCTCGATCAAACCACTGCAGTGCAATTCTCTGGATGCTCTAGATTAATAATTATCAAAAAAATGTTGAATTTTGTCCTTTGGTTACTTGTAACGCTGTCATTTTGAGAAGGGGCGTGGCCAAAATATACCCAAATGCCTATAAAATCTAAACAAAAACTCAAAACTTTACGAAACAAAGTGAAAACATGTGTCCGATGACTCTTAACAAGCATGCCAAGTTTCATCAATATTGGACCATAGGTGGCGCTATACCAGTAAATAAAGTCTCCAAAAACACAATATTTCAATTATAACAGAAATAAATTGTACAAAAAATGGTTCATATATTCACACATACACTATATCTTCATATCGTAAGATAGATCTCCTCATGGAGAACAACTTTGCCTCTGGGAACAATGTTCTCAATAAAACTCTTAATTAAATATTCAAGATTAATTAATAAAGATAATTTTGCGAACTAGTCCAAGGTTTTTCGCCCGACCAGAACTAAACCACTACTGAAATATTCCCTGGACACTGATTATGAATAATTATCAAAAAAAAGTTGAACTTTCAATTCACTGTTGCAATGGGGCACCAAAACGTTTGTAAGTCGAGGACCAATTTTACGCAAAAGGCTATATCTCGTGAACAAAATGAGATATCTTCACCAAACTTGCTACACATGTGTATGAGCACAAACTTTGGTCAAATAAAAAAAAAATATGCAGATTTGCCACTTGGTGGCGCTATAAGATTGAAAAAACTGTAACTAGAAAATCGTTGGACCGATCGACCTGAAATTGGGTATACAGTGTCCTTGTCCAAAATGGCACGAGTGTCTATGAGGACATTCGCGTATCTAAAAAAACATGGCCGCCATTGGCCAATGAAATTTGAGCACCTATTTGACAAGGTTAACAGAGGACGATCGGAACGAAACTTGGTGGGCCTGTTCAACTCATGGCCCTAAAGGTCTCTAAGAATTTTGAAAGAAATCGGCCACTAGTTGGCGCTAACGAGTTTTATGGCTCAGTAATCACGTGGTGTTTTACAAATCAACACAATATGCATATCATTTGATAGATCTCCACATAATGCACAACTTTGCCTCAAGAACCATTGCTGTCAATCAAATCGTTCAATAATTATTCACAAATATGTTAAAAACATACTTTTGCGAACTAGTCCTAGGTTTTTTACCTGATCGGAACCAAACCACTGCAGTAACATTCTCTGCACACTCTAGATCAATAATTATCAAAAAAATGTTGAAATTTGTCTTTCAGTTACTTGTAACCGTGTCATTTATTAAAGGGGTGTGGCCAAATATACCCAAAAGCCTATAAAAGCTAAACGAAAACTCAAAACTTTACGAAACTTATATCAGATATATATCAGATGACTCTTAGGAAGCAAATAAAGTTTCATGATGATCGGACTTTAGGTGGCACTATAACAGTAAAAAGGGACTCAAAAACACAAGATTTCAATAGAAAATGACTTGAAATTAAAGAACATGTTCATATAGTCACACAAATACTGGATCTTCATATCAAATGATACTAGATCTCCTCATTCTGAACAACTTTGCCTCTGGGACTGATGCTATCAATCAAATCAGTCATTAAATATTCACAAATGAGTTAAAAACCTACCTTTGCGAACTTGTCCTTGGTTTTTTGCTTAATCTCAATCAAACCACTGCAGTAATATTCTCTGGACTCTCTAGATCAATAATTATCAAAAAAATGTTGAATTTTGTCCTTCGGTTAGCTATAACAGGTTCATTTTTAAAAGGGGTGTGGCTATAATACCCAAAAGCCTATAAAACCTAAACGAAAACTCAAAACTTTACGAAACTTGGTGAAAACATGTGTCAGATTAGTCTGAACAAGCATGCAAAGTTTCATGGAGATCGGACCATAGGTGGTGCTGTAACAGTAGAAAAGGGCTCAAAAACAAGATTTATATGGTAAATGGCCTCAATTTGGTTGAAAATGCTCATATATTCACACAAACACTAGATCTTCATATATGATAGATCTCCTCATTCTGAACAACTTTGCCTCTGGGACCAATGTTGTCAATAAAACTGTTAATTAAATATTATATAAAATAAATTAAATAAGCTACTTTAACAAACTAGTCAAAGGGTTTTAGTTGAAAATCAATACAACCACTGCAGTACAATTCTCTAGCCTCTCTAGGTAAATAATTATCAAAAAAATGTTGAACATTTGCATTCGGACAACTATAAACTGGTCATTTTATAATATGCTCTTTACATAGTGTACCCAAAAGCCTATTAATACAAACAGAAAGCCCACAAATTCTCAAAACTCTGTAAAAAATCTCATTCTTAACAAGCATGCAAAATTTAAGAGAGATTGGGCAGAAAATAACACTCTAATAGTTATAAAAGTTAAAACACAGTGTTATATGAGAAATAACAATTTATAACCACTAGATGGAAGTGGAAGACCACTAATGAGCTCATTCAATTAACTATAACAGTACAGTTCATGGCTTTGATCGATTCATGCTTAGACATTATAAAATCACTGTTGTAAAATTTGTTGTAAATCTCATTGAGTCAAAGTTAACCATCGTTCATACAGACACATCAGTTTTTACAATTTTGACAGATTATGATTACAGTGAAACCTGAAAATGACATCTAAGCTCTTTAAAAGAGAAGACTTACAATATGTTTTGTGTCACTTATGAATTATTTCAAATATCTATATCTGCAACAAAATGTGTCTGCATATATATCTGTGTATGTGTGTGTCTCTGTGTATGTGTGTGTGTCTGTGTTTGAATTTGCTTATAGAGTATTAATAAACTAGTTTAATCAATTAATTTCAGTCTGTGTGTGTCTGTCTGTGAGCCTATTCTCCATTTTGGATGTGTTTAACTGTCATCCATACATCCAGGTTGGCCAAGACCACCTCAAAGGCCTTAAAGTGCTTGAACCCCGGTAATTGCTGCTTGCAGCTATATTTAGGGGTTCAAGCACGAAGTGCTGAAACCCTCTTGTAATTGTTAGGATTATTATTATTATTATTATTATTATTATTATTATTCTTCTGCCCTAAAACTGATCGTGCAGACCAAACCGTAAGGCCTAGAGACTTGAAATTTGGCCAGATTGTAGAGCTCAATTTGGGGAGAACCTATCAAAGTCTCGACCCAATCGGCCTAACGGGGGCGCTACAGCGCAAAATACAAAAATTTCAGACATTTTTGGCCCGCAGTCGTAAACCGTTTGACGTAGACTCAAAAACTTTACATCGTTGTAATCCTTGGGTCAGTCCGAACAAAAGTGGAGTCCGAAATTTTTGCTCTACGACGCACGGTTTTTCCGCAAAATTGTGTTATATCCGAAACCTACTTTTGCGAACTAGTCCTAGGATTTTCAACCGATCGGAACCAAACCACTGCAGAAATATTCTCTGGACACTCTAGAATCAATAATTATCCAAAACATGTTGAAATTTTGATTTTAGCGCAAAACGGTATGCCAAGAAGCGTCTATGCTAACGTTAGCCAAATGTTATTTTAGCTATAACTCTTGAACAGAATGAGATATCTCCACCAAACTTGGTACATATATGTATAAGCTCAATCTTTGGTCAAATGAAAAAAATTGGGCACCTCTGCCACTTGGGGGCGCTATAAGACACAAGAAACACATAAATGGCTATAACTAGTCAACCGTTTGTCCGATCGACTTGAAAATTGGTATGCATTGTCTTTGTCTGGAAGGGGCACAAGTATCTTTGAGGACATTCGCAGTATCTCAAAAAACATGGCCGCCATTGGCCAAACAAATTTAAGCACCTATTTGAAGGGGTTAACGGAGGTCAATCGGAACGAAACTCAGTGGGCATGTTCGACTCATGGACCTTAAGGTCTGTAAGAATTTTGAAAGTAATCGGCCACTAGTTGGCGCTAACGAGTTTTATGGCTCTGTAATCACGTGGTGTTTCACCTATCAACACAATATGCATATCATTTGATAGGTCTCCATCATAATGCACAACTTTGCCTCAAGAACCATTGCTGTCAATCAAATCGTTTCAATAATTATTCATAGATATGTTAAAAACCTACTTTTGCGAACTAGTCCTAGGTTTTTTACCCGATCGGAACCAAACCACTGCAGTAATATTCTGTGGACTCTCTAGATCAATAATTATCCAAAACATGTTGAAATTTGTCCTTTGGTTACTTGTAACAGTGATCATTTATTAAAGGGGTGTGGCCAAATATACTAAAAAGCCTATAAAACCTAGACGAAAACTCAAAACTTTACGAAACTTGGTGAAAACATATCTCAAATGACTCTTAAGAAGCATGCAAAGTTTCATGGTGATCGGACCATAGCTGGCGCTATAACATTAAAAAAAGTCCTCATAAACACAAGATTTCAATGGAAAATGACCTGAAATTGTAGAACATGATCATAGTTTTACACAAACACTAGATCTTCATATCATATGACAGATCTCCTCATTCTGAACAACTTTACCTCTGGGACTAATGTTGTCAATCAAATCGTTCATTAAATATTCACAAATATGTTAAAAACATACTTTCGTGAAACTAGTCCTAGGTTTTCCACTTAATCTCGATCAAACTACTACAGAACAATTCTCTGGACTCTTTAGATCAATAATTATCAAAAAAATGTTGAATTTTGTCCTTTGGTTCGCTATAACAGGTTAATTTAGAAAAGGGGTGTGGCCAAAATACCCAAAAGTCTATAAAACCTAAACGAAAACTCAAAACTTTACGAAACTTGATGACAACATGTGTCAGATGACTCTTAATAATTATACAAAGTTTCATAGAGATCTGATCATAGGTGGTGGCTAAAAACAGGTTACAAAGGCCTCAAAAACTCAAGATTTATAATGGTAAATAGCCTCAAATTAGTTGAAAATGCTCATATATTCACACAAACACTAGATCTTCATATCATATGATAGAGCACCTCATTCTGAAAAACTTTTGGACCAATGTTGTCAATAAAACTGGTAATTAAATATTCAAGATTATTTAAATAAGCTACTTTTGCAAACTACTCCAACAGTTTAAGCTGAAAATCAATAAAACCACTGAAGTACAATTCTCTAGACTCTGTAGGTCAATAATTATCAAAAAAAAAAAAGTTGAACAATTGCATTTGGACAAGTACAAACCGGTCAATTTTATAATATGTTCTTTACATAGTGTACCCAAAGGCCTATTAATACAAACAGACAGCCCACAAATGATCAAAACTGTGTAAAATAATGCATATTTTCATTCTAGAGAAGCATGCAAAATTTAGGAGGGATTGGGCAAAAAATAACACTCTAATAGTTATACATTTTAAAAACACAGTGTTGTATGAGAAATTGCCATTTTTAACCACTAGATGGCAGCGGAAGATCACTAATGGGCTAATTCACCTAACTTAAACAGTACTGTTCAAAGGTTTTATGGATTCATGTCAAAACATTATAAAAGCCACTGTTATAACATTTAAAATCTCATTGAGTCAATGTTTGTCAGTCCATACATCCAGGTTGGCCGAGACCACCCCAAAGGTCTTAAACTGCTTGAACCCCGGTAATCTGCTGCTTGCAGCTATATTACATTATATTATTATTATTTTTTCTGCCCTAAAACTGATCGTGCAGACCAAACCGTAAGGCCTAGAGACTTGAAATTTGGCCAGATTGTAGAGCTCAATTTGGGGAGAACCTATCAAAGTTTCGACCCAATCGGCCCAACGGGGGCGCTACAGCGCAAAATACAAAATTTTCAGACTATTTTTGGCCCGCAGTCGTAAACCGTTTGACGTAGACTCAAAAACTTTACATTCGTTGTAATCCTTGGGTCAGTCCGAACAAAAGTGGAGTCCGAAATTTTTGCTCTACGACGCACGGTTTTTCCGCAAAATTGTGTTATATCCGAAACCTACTTTTGCGAACTAGTCCTAGGATTTTCACCTGATCCGAACCAAACCACTGCAGAAATATTCTCTGTACATCTGAATATCAATAATTATCCAAATAAAAGTAGAAATTTCAATTTTTCGCGCGAAACAGTACTGCCAAAAGCGTCTATGCTAACGTTAGCCAAATGTTATTTTAGCTATAACTCTTGAACAGGAATGAGATATCTTCACCAAACTTGGTACATATATGTATAAGCTCAATCTTTGGTCAAATGAAAAAAATTGCGCAGCTCTGCCACTTGGGGGCGCTATAAGACACAAGAAACACATAAATGGCTATAACTAGTCAACCGTTGGTCCGATCGACTTGAAAATTGGTATGCAGTGTCTTTGTCTGAAGGGGCACAAGTATCTTTGAGGACATTCGCGTATCTCAAAAAACATGGCCGCCATTGGCCAAATAATTTTAAGCACCTATTTGAAGGGGTTAACGGAGGTCAATCAGAACGAAACTCGGTGGGCATGTTCGACTCATGGACCTTAAGGTCTGTAAGAATTTTGAAAGAAATCGGCCACTAGTTGGCGCTAAAGAGTTTTATGGCTCTGTAATCACGTGGTGTTTCACATATCAACACAATATGCATATCATTTGATAGACCTCCTCATAATGCACAACTTTGCCTCAAGAACCATTGCTGTCAATCAAATCGTTTAATAATTATTCACAAATATGTTAAAAACCTACTTTTGCGAACTAGTCCTAGGTTTTTCACCCGATCGGAACCAAACCACTGCAGTAATATTCTCTGGACTCTCTAGATCAATAATTATCCAAAACATGTTGAAATTTGTCCTATGGTTACTTGTAACAGTGTCATTTATTAAAGGGGTGTGGCCAAATGTACTAAAAAGCCTATAAAACCTAAACGAAAACTCAAAACTTTACGAAACTTGGTGAAAACATATCTCAAATGACTCTTAAGAAGCATGCAAAGTTTCATGGTGATCGGACCATAGCTGGCGCTATAACATTAAAAAAAGTCTTCAAAAACACAAGATTTCAATGGAAAATGACCTGAAATTGTAGAACATGATCATAGTTTTACACAAACACTAGATCTTCATATCATATGACAGAACTCCTCATTCTGAACAACTTTGCCTCTGGGACTAATGTTGTCAATCAAATCGTTCATTAAATATTCACAAATATGTTAAAAACATACTTTCGCGAACTACTCCTAGGTTTTCCACTTAATCTCGATCAAACTACTACAGAACAATTCTCTGGACTTTTCAGATCAATAATTATTCAAAAAATGTTGAATTTTGTCCTTTGTTTAGCTATAACAGGTTAATATAGAAAAGGGGTGTGGTCAAAATACCCAAAAGCCTATAAAACCTAAACGAAAACTCAAAACTTTACGAAACTTGATGACAACATGTGTCAGATGACTCTTAACAATTATCCAAAGTTTCATAGAGATCGGATCATAGGTGGTGCTAAAAACTGGTTACAAAGGCCTCAAATACTCAAGATTTATATGGTAAATAGCCTCAAATTAGTTTGAAAATGCTCATATATTCACACAAACACTAGATCTTCATGTCATATGACAGAGCACCTCATTTTGATAAACTTTTGGACCAATGTTGTCAATAAAACTGTTAATTAAATATTCAAAATTATTTAAAAAAGCTACTTTTGCAAACTAGTCCAACGGTTTAAGCTAAAAATCAATAAAACAACTGAATTACAATTCTCTAGACTCTGCAGGTCAATAATTATCACAAAAAAAAAAAAATGTTTAAACAATTGCTTAAAAACTATAAACCGAGTCATTTTATTATATGTCCTTTACATAGTGTACCCAAAGGCCTATTAATACAAACAGACAGCCCACAAATTATCAAAACTGTGTAAAATAATGCATATTTTCATTCTAGAGAAGCATGCAAAATTTAAGAGGGATTGGGCAAAAAATAACACTCTAATAGTTATAAATTTTAAAAACACAGTGTTGTATGAGAAATTGCCATTTTAACCACTAGATGGCAGCGGAAGATCACTAATGGGCTCATTCAACTAACTTAAACAATACTGTTCAATGTTTCATGGATTCATGTGAAAACATTATAAAGCCACTGTTATAACATTTAAAATCTCATTGAGTCAAAGTTTGTCAGCCATACATCCAGGTTGGCCGAGACCACCCCAAAGGTCTTAAAGTGCTTGAACCCCGGTAATCGCTGCTTGCAGCTATATTACCAATTATAATTGCAATGATAGTTTTTTTTTTCTGCCCTAAAACTGATCGTGCAGACCAAACCGTAAGGCCTAGAGACTTGAAATTTGGCCAGATTGTAGAGCTCAATTTGGGGAGAACCTATCAAAGTCTCGACCCAATCGGCCTAACGGGGGCGCTACAGCGCAAAATACAAAAATTTCAGATATTTTTGGCCCGCAGTCGTAAACCGTTTGACGTAGACTCAAAAACTTTACATTGTTGTAATCCTTGGGTCAGTCCGAACAAAAGTGGAGTCCGAAATTTTGCTCTACGACGCACGGTTTTTCCGCAAAATTGTGTTATATCCGAAACCTACTTTGCGAACTAGTCCTAGGATTTTCAAACCGATCGGAACCAAACCACTGCAGAAATATTCTCTGGACTCTGAATATCAATAATTATCCAAAAAAAGTTGAAATTTTGATTTTTTCGCAAAACGGTATGCCAAGAAGCGTCTATGCTAACGTTAGCCAAATGTTGTTTTAGCTATAACTCTTGACAGAATGAGATATCTTCACCAAACTTGGTAGCATATATGTATAAGCTCAATCTTTGGTCAAATAAAAAAAATTGCGCACCTCTGCCACTTGGGGCACTATAAGACCCAAAAAACACATAAATGTGTATAACTAGGCAACCGTTGGTCCGATCGACTTGAAAATTGGTATGCATTGGTCTTTGTCTGAAGGGGCACAAGTACTTTTGAGGACATTCGCATATCTCAAAAAACATGGCCACCATTGGCCAAAGAAATTTAAGCACCTATTTGAAGGGGTTAACGGAGGTCAATCGGAACGAAAACTCGGTGGGCATGTTCGACTCATGGACCTTAAGGCCTGTAAGAATTTTGAAAGAAATCGGCCACTAGTTGGCGCTAACGAATTTTTTGGCTCTGTAATCACGTGGTGTTTCACATATCAACACAATATGCATATAATTTGATAGATCTCCACATAATGCACAACTTTGCCTCAAGAACCATTGCTGTCAATCAAATTGTTCATTAAATATTCTCAATTATGTTAAAAACATACTTTTGCGAACTAGTCCTAGGTTTTTTGCTCAATCTCGATCAAACGACTGCAGTGCAATTCTCTGGATGCTCTAGAGTAATAATTATCAAAAAAATGTTGAATTTTGTGCTTTGTTTACTTGTAACACTGTCATTTAGAGAAGGGGCGTGGCCAAAATATACCCAAATGCCTATAAAATCTAAAAAAAAACTCAAAACTTTACGAAACACAGTGAAAACATGTGTCCTATGACTCTTAACAAGCATGCCAAGTTTCATGAATATCGGACCATAGGTGGCGCTATACCAGTAAATAAAGTCTCCAAAAACACAATATTTCAATTATTACAGAAATAAATTGTACAAAAAATTGTTCATATATTCACACATACACTATATCTTCATATTGTAAGATAGATCTTCTCATGCTGAACAACTTTGCCTCCGGGAACAATGTTCTCAATAAAACTCTTAATTAAATATTCAAGATTAATTAATAAAGATAATTTTGCGAACTAGTCCAAGGTTTTTCACCCGACCAGAACTAAACCACTACTGAAATATTCCCTGGACACTGATTATGGATAATTATCAAAAAAAAGTTGAACTTTCAACTCACTGTCGCAATGGGGCACCAAAACGTTCGTAAGTCGAGGACCAATTTTACGCAAAAGGCTATAACTTGTGAACAAAATTAGATATCTTCACCAAACTCGCTAGACATATGTAGGAGAACAAACTTTGGTCAAATAAAAAAATAATACGCAGATTTGCCACTTGGTGGCGCTATAAGATTGAAAAGACTGTAACTGGAAAACCGTTGGACTGATCGACCTGAAATTTTGTATAAAGTGTCTTTGTCCAAAATGGCACAAGTATCTATGAGGACATTCGTGTATCTCAAAAAACATGGCCGCCATTGGCCAAACAAATTTAAGCACCCATTAAACAAGGTTAACAGAGGTTGATCGGAACGAAACTCAGTGGGCATGTTTGACTCATGGCCCTAAAGGTCTGTAAGAATTTTGAAAGAAATCGGCCGCTAGTTGGCGCTAATGAGTTTTATGGCTCAGTAATCACGTGGTGTTACACATATCCACCCAATATGCATATCATTTGATAGATCTCCTCATAATGCACAACTTTGCCTCAAGAACCTTTGCTGTCAATCAAATTGTTCATTAATTATTCACAAATATGTTAAAAACCTGCTTTTGCGAACTAGTCCTAGGTTTTTCGCCTAATCAGAACCAAACCACTGCAGTAATATTCTCTGGACTCTGTAGATCAATAATTATCAAAAAAATGTTGAATTTTGTCCTTTGGTTAGCTATAACTGGGTCATTTTTAAAAGGGGCGTGGCCAAATATACTCAAAAGCCTATAAAACCTAAATGAAAACTCAAAACTTTATGAAACTTGGTGAAAACATGTAGCAGTTGACTCTTAACAAGCATGCAAAGATTCATGGAGATCGGACCATAGGTGGCGCTATAACAGTTAAAAGAGCATCAAGAAACACAAGATTTCTATAGAAAATGACCTCAAATTGTAGAACATGTTCATATATTCACAGAAACACAAGATCTTCATATCATATGATAGAGCTCCTCATTCTGAACAACTTTGCCTCTAGGCCTAATGCTGTCAATCAAATCGTTCATTAAATATTCACAAATATGTTAAAAACATACTTTCGCGAACTAGTCCTAGGTTTTCCACTTAATCTCGATCAAACTACTACAGAACAATTCTCTGCACTCTCTAGATCAATAATTATCAAAAAAATGTTGAATTTTGTCCTTTGGTTAGCTATAACAGGTTAATTTAGAAAAGGGGTGTGGCCAAAATACCCAAAAGCCTATAAAACCTAAACAAAAACTCAAAACTTTACAAAACTTGATGACAACATGTGTCAGATTACTCTTAACAATTATACAAAGTTTCATAGAGATCGGATCATAGGTGGTGGTAAAAACAGTTACAAAGGCCTCAAAAACTCAAGATTTATATGGTATATAGCCTCAAATTAGTTAAAACTCTCATATATTCACACAAACACTAGATATTCATATCATATGATAGAGCACCTCATTCTGAAAAACTTTTGGACCAATGTTGTCAATAAAACTGTTAAATAAATATTCAAGATTATTTTAAAAAGTTACTTTGGCAAACTAATCCAAGGCTTTAAGCTGAAAATCAATAAAACCACTGAAGTACAATTCTCTAGACTCTGAAGGTCAATAATTATCAAAAACATGTTGAACAATTGCATTTGGACAACTATAAACCAGTAATTTTTTAATATGTTCTTTTCATAGTGTACACAAAGGCCTATTAATACAAACAGAAAGCCCACAAATTATCAAAACTGTGTAAAAATAATGCATAATTTCATTCTAAACAAGCATGCAAAATTTAAGAAAGATTGGGCAAAAAAATAACACTATAACAGTTATGTTAAAAAACAGTGTTGTTTGAGTAAATTGCATTTTATAACCACTAGATGGCAGCGGAAGACCACTAATGGTCTCATTCAGCTAAGTTAAACAGTACTGTTCAAAGGTTTCATGAATTCATGCCAAAACATTAATAAATTAACTGTTATAACATTTTAAATCTCATTGACTCAATGTTTTCCATTTTGTTCATACAGATATATCAGTTTTTACAATTTGGAAAAAAATTATGATTACAGTTTAACCTGAAAATGACATCTAAACTCTTAAAAAGAGAAGACTTGCAATAAGTTTATTGTCACCTATCACTTATTTCAAATACCTATATCTGCAACAAAATGTGTGTGCATGTATGTGTGTCTTTGTCTTTGTATATGTGTGTGTGTGTGTGTGCATATGCTTATAGAGTATTAATATATTAGTCTAATAATTTACTTTCAGTGTGTGTGTCTGTCTGTTAGCCTGTTCTCCATTTTGGATGTGTTTAACTGTCATCCATACATCCAGGTTGGCCGAGACCACCTCAGAGGCCTTAATGTGCTTGAACCCCGGTAATCGCTGCTTGCAGCTTTAATTATTATTATTATTATTATTATTCTGCCCTAAAACTGATCGTGCAGACCAAACCGTAAGGCCTAGAGACTTGAAATTTGGCCAGATTGTAGAGCTCAATTTGGGGAGAACCTATCAAAGTCTCGACCCAATCGGCCTAACGGGGGCGCTACAGCGCAAAATACAAAAATTTCAGACATTTTTGGCCCGCAGTCGTAAACCGTTTGACGTAGATTCAAAAACTTTACATCGTTGTAATCCTTGGGTCCGTCCGAACAAAAGTGGAGTCCGAAATTTTTGCTCTACGATGCACGGTTTTTCCGCAAAATTGTGTTATATCAGAAACCTACTTTTGCGAACTAGTCCTAGGATTTTCAACCGATTGGAACCAAACCACTGCAGAAATATTCTCTGGACTCTGAAAATCAATAATTATCCAAAACATGTTGAAATTTTGATTATAGCGCGAAACAGTATGCCAAGAAGCGTCTATGCTAACGTTAGCCAAATGTTATTTTAGCTATAACTCTTGAACGGAATGAGATATCTTCACCAAACTTGGTACATATATGTATAAGCTCAATCTTTGGTCAAATAAAAAAAATTCCGCACCTCTGCCACTTGGGGGCGCTATAAGACACAAAAAACACATAAATGGCTATAACTCGTCAACCGTTGGTCCGATCGACTTGAAAATTGGTATGCATTGTCTTTGTCTGAAGGGGCACAAGTACCTTTGAGGACATTCGCGTATCTGAAAAAAACATGGCCGCCATTGGCCAAACAATTTGAAGCACCTATTTGAAGGGGTTAACGGAGGTCAATCGGAACGAAACTCAGTGGGCATGTTTGACTCATGGACCTTAAGGTCTGTAAGAATTTTGAAAGAAATCGGCCACTAGTTGGCGCTAACGAGAGTTATGGCTCTGTAATCACGTGGTGTTTCACATATCAACACAATATGCATATCATTTGATAGATCTCCTCATAATGCACAATTTTGCCTCAAGAACCATTGCTGTCAATCAAATCGTTTAATAATTATTCACAAATATGTTAAAAACCTACTTTTGCGAACTAGTCCTAGGTTTTTTACCCGATCGGAACCAAACAACTGCAGTAATATTCTCTGGACTCTCTAGTTCAATAATTATCCAAAACATGTTGAAATTTTTCCTTTGGTTACTTGTAACAGTGTCATTTATTAAAGGGGTGTGGCCAAATATACTAAAAAGCCTATAAAACCTAAACGAAAACTCAAAACTTTACGAAACTTGGTGAAAACATCTCTCAAACGACTCTTAAGAAGCATGCAAAGTTTCATGGTGATCGGACCATAGCTGGCGCTATAACATTAAAAAAAGTCCTCAAAAACACAAGATTTCAATGGAAAATGACCTGAAATTGTAGAACGTGATCATAGTTTTACACAAACACTAGATCTTCATATCACATGACAGATCTCCTCATTCTGAACAACTTTGCCTCTGGGACTAATGTTGTCAATCAAATCGTTCATTAAATATTCACAAATATGTTAAAAACATACCTTTGCGAACTAGTCCTAGGTTTTCCACTTAATCTCGATCAAACTACTACAGAACAATTCTCTGGACTCTTTAAATCAATAATTATCAAAAAAATGTTGAATTTTGTCCTTTGGTTAGCTATAACGGGTTAATTTAGAAAAGGGGTGGGGCCAAAATACCCAAAAGCCTATAAAATCTAAACGAAAACTCAAAACTTTACGAAACTAGATGACAACAGGTGTCATATGACTCTTAACAATTATACAAAGTTTCATAGAGATCGGATCATAGATGGTGCTAAAAACAGTTACAAAGGCCTCATTAACTCAAGATTTATATGGTAAATAGCCTCAAATTAGTTGAAAATGCTAATATATTCACACAAACACTAGATCTTCATATCATATGATAGAGCACCTCATTCTGAAAAACTTTTGGACCAATGTTGTCAATAAAACTGGTAATTAAATATTCAAGATTATTTAAAAAAGCTACTTTTGCAAACTAGTCCAACGGTTTAAGCTGAAAATCAATTAAACCACTGAAGTACAATTCTCTAGACTCTGTAGGTCAATAATTATCAAAAAAAAAATGTTAAACAATTGCATTTGGACAACTATAAACCGGTCAATTTTATAATATGTTCTTTACATAGTGTACCCAAAGGCCTATTAATACAAACAGACAGCCCACAAATTATCAAAACTGTGTAAAATAATGCATATTTTCATTCTAGAGAAGCATGCAAAATTTAAGAGGGATTGGGCAAAAAATAACACTCTAATAGTTATAAATTTTAAAAACACAGTGTTGTATGAGAAA
This sequence comes from allo-octoploid hybrid of Carassius auratus x Cyprinus carpio, assembly GCA_024542945.1. Taxonomy (NCBI): domain Eukaryota; kingdom Metazoa; phylum Chordata; class Actinopteri; order Cypriniformes; species allo-octoploid hybrid of Carassius auratus x Cyprinus carpio. The sequence continues at coordinate 38,146 of JANHFF010000192.1, forward strand.
TTGCCATTTTTAACCACTAGATGGCAGCGGAAGATCACTAATGGGCTAATTCAGCTAACTTAAACAGTACTATTCAAAGGTTTTATGGATTCATGTCAAAACATTATAAAACCACTGTTACAACATTTAAAATCTCATTGAGTCAAAGTTTGTCAGCCATACATCCAGGTTGGCCGAAACCACCCCGAAGGTCTTAAAGTGCTTGAACCCCGGTAATCGCTGCTTGCAGCTATATTTATTATTATTATTATTCTGCCCTAAAACTGATCGTGCAGACCAAACCGTAAGGCCTAGAGACTTGAAATTTGGCCAGATTGTAGAGCTCAATTTGGGGAGAACCTATCAAAGTCTCGACCCAATCGGCCTAACGGGGGCGCTACAGCGCAAAATACAAAAATTTCAGACATTTTTGGCCCGCAGTCGTAAACCGTTTGACGTAGACTCAAAAACTTTACATCGTTGTAATCCTTGGGTCAGTCCGAACAAAAGTGGAGTCCGAAATTTTTGCTCTACGATGCACGGTTTTTCCGCAAAATTGTGTTATATCCGAAACCTACTTTTGCGAACTAGTCCTAGGATTTTCAACCGATCGGAACCAAACCACTGCAGAAATATTCTCTGGACTCTCTAGATCAATAATTATCCAAAACATTTTGAAATTTTGATTTTAGCGCAAAACGGTATGCCAAGAAGCGTCTATGCTAACGTTAGCCAAATGTTATTTTAGCTATAACTCTTGAACAGAATGAGATATCTTCACCAAACTTGGTACAAATATATATAAGCTCAATCTGTGGTCAAATAAAAAAAATTGCGCACCTCTGCCACGTGGGGGCGCTATAAGACACAAAAAACACATAAATGGGTATAACTAGGCAACCGTTGGTCCGATCGACTTGAAAATTGGTATGCATTGTCTTTGTCTGAAGGGGCACAAGTACTTTTGAGGACATTCGCATATCTCAAAAAACATGGCCGCCATTGGCCAAACAAATTTAAGCACCTATTTGAAGGGGTTAACGAAGGTCAATCGGAACGAAACTTGGTGGGCATGTTCGACTCATGGACCTTAAGGTCTGTAAGAATTTTGAAAGAAATCGGCCACTAGTTGGCGCTAACGAGTTTTATGGCTCTGTAATCACATAGTGTTTCACATATCAACACAATATGCATATCATTTGATAGATCTCCACATATTGCACAACTTTGCCTCAAGAACCATTGCTGTCAATCAAATCGTTCAATAATTATTCATAGATATGTTAAAAACCTACTTTTGCGAACTAGTCCTAGGTTTTTTACCCGATCGGAACCAAACCACTGCAGTAATATTCTCTGGACTCTCTAGATCAATAATTATCCAAAACATGTTGAAATTTGTTCTTTGGTTACTTGTAACAGTGTAATTTATTAAAGGGGTGTGGCCAAATATACTAAAAAGCCTATAAAACCTAAACAAAAACTCAAAACTTTACGAAACTTGGTGAAAACATATCTCAAATGACTCTTAAGAAGCATGCAAAGTTTCATGGTGATCAGACCATAGTTGGCGCTATAACATTAAAAAAAGTCCTCAAAAACACAAGATTTCAATGGAAAATGACCTGAAATTGTAGAACATGATCATAGTTTTACACAAACACTAGATCTTCATATCATATGACAGATCTCCTCATTCTGAACAACTTTGCCTCTGAGACTAATGTTGTCAATCAAATCGTTCATTAAATATTCACAAATATGTTAAAAACATACTTTCGCTAACTAGTCCTAGGTTTTCCACTTAATCTCGATCAAACTACTACAGAACAATTCTCTGGACTCTTTAGATCAATAATTATCAAAAAAATGTTGAATTTTGTCCTTTGGTTAGCTATAACAGGTTAATTTAGAAAAGGGGTGTGGCCAAAATACCCAAAAGCCTATAAAACCTAAACGAAAACTCAAAACTTTACGAAACTTGATGACAACATGTGTCAGATGACTCTTAACAATTATACAAAGTTTCATAGAGATCGGATCATAGGTGGTGCTAAAAACAGTTACAAGGGCCTCAAAAACTCAAGATTTACATGGTAAATACCCTCAAATTGGTTGAAAATGCTCATATATTCACACAAACACTAGATCTTCATATTATATGATAGAACACCTCATTCCGAACAACTTTGCCTCTAGGCCTAATGCTGTCAATCAAATCGTTCATTAAATATTCACAAATAAGTTAAAAACTTACTTTTCCGAACTAGTCCTAGGTTTTTCACTTAATCTCGATCAAACCACTACTGAACAATTCTCTGGACTCTCTAGATCAATAATTATCAAAACAAAATTGAATTTTGTCATTTGGTTAGCTATAACAAGTTAATTTAGAAAAGGGGCGTGGCCAAAATTCCCAAAAGCCTATAAAACCTAAACGAAAACTCAAAACTTTATGAAACTTGATTTAAAACATGTGTCAGATTACTCTGAACAAGCATGCAAAGTTTCATGGAGATCAGACCATAGGTGGCGCTATAACAGTAGAAAAGGTCTCAAAAACACAAGATTAATATGGTAAATGGCCTCAAATTGGTTGAAAATGCTCATATATTCACACAAACACTAGATCTTCATATCATGTGATAGAGCACCTCATTCTGAAAAACTTTTGGACCAATGTTGTCAATAAAACTGTTAATTAAATATTCAGTATTATTTTAAAAAGCTACTTTTGCAAACTAATCCAATGGTTTAAGCTGAAAATCAATAAAACCACTGAAGTACAATTCTCTAGACTCTGTAGGTCAATAATTATCAAAAAAAAAGTTGAACAATTGCATTTGGACAATTATAAACCGGTCATTTTATAATATGTCCTTTACATAGTGTACCCAAAGGCCTATTAATACAAACAGACAGCCCACAAATGATCAAAACTGTGTAAAATAATGCATATTTTCATTCTAGAGAAGCATGCTAAATTTTAGAGGGATTGGGCAAAAAATAACACTCTAATAGTTATAAATTTTAAAAACATAGTGTTGTATGAGAAATTGCCATTTTTAACCACTAGATGGCAGCGGAAGATCACTAATGGGCTCATTCAACTAACTTAAACAGTACTGTTCAAAGGTTTCATGGATTCATGTGAAAACATTATAAAACCACTGGTATAACATTTAAAATCTCATTGAGTCAAAGTTTGTCAGCCATACATCCAGGTTGGCCGAGACCACCCCAAAGGTCTTAAAGTGCTTGAACCCCGGTAATCGCTGCTTGCAGCTATATTTAGGGGTTCAAGCACGAAGTGCTGAAACCCTATTGAAATTGTTAAGATTTTTATTATTATTATTATTATTATTATTATTATTATTATTCTCCCCTAAAACTGATCGTGCAGACCAAACCGTAAGGCCTAGAGACTTGAAACATGGCCAGATCGTAGAGCTCAATTTGGGGAGAACCTATCAAAGTCTCGCCCCAATCGGCCTTACGGGGGCGCTACAGCGCAAAAAACTAAAATTTCAGACATTTTTGGCCCGCAGTCGTAAACCGTTTGACGTAGACTCAAAAACTTTACATCGTTGTAATCCTTGGGTCAGTCCGAACAAAAGTGGAGTCCGAAATTTTTGCTCTACGACGCACGGTTTTTCCGCAAAATTGTGTTATATCCGAAACCTACTTTTGCGAACTAGTCCTAGGATTTTCAACCGATCGGAACCAAACCACTGCAGAAATATTCTCTGGACACTCTAGATCAATAATTATCCAAAACATTTTGAAATTTTGATTTTAGCGCAAAACGGTATGCCAAGAAGCGTCTATGCTAACGTTAGCCAAATGTTATTTTAGCTATAACTCTTGAACAGAATGAGATATCTTCACCAAACTTGGTACAAATATATATAAGCTCAATCTGTGGTCAAATAAAAAAAATTGGGCACCTCTGCCACGTGGGGGCGCTATAAGACACAAAAAACACATAAATGGGTATAACTAGGCAACCGTTGGTCCGATCGACTTGAAAATTGGTATGCATTGTCTTTGTCTGAAGGGGCACAAGTACTTTTGAGGACATTCGCATATCTCAAAAAACATGGCCGCCATTGGCCAAACAAATTTAAGCACCTATTTGAAGGGGTTAACGAAGGTCAATCGGAACGAAACTTGGTGGGCATGTTCGACTCATGGACCTTAAGGTCTGTAAGAATTTTGAAAGAAATCGGCCACTAGTTGGCGCTAACGAGTTTTATGGCTCTGTAATCACATAGTGTTTCACATATCAACACAATATGCATATCATTTGATAGATCTCCACATATTGCACAACTTTGCCTCAAGAACCATTGCTGTCAATCAAATCGTTCAATAATTATTCATAGATATGTTAAAAACCTACTTTTGCGAACTAGTCCTAGGTTTTTTACCCGATCGGAACCAAACCACTGCAGTAATATTCTCTGGACTCTCTAGATCAATAATTATCCAAAACATGTTGAAATTTGTTCTTTGGTTACTTGTAACAGTGTAATTTATTAAAGGGGTGTGGCCAAATATACTAAAAAGCCTATAAAACCTAAACAAAAACTCAAAACGTTACGAAACTTGGTGAAAACATATCTCAAATGACTCTTAAGAAGCATGCAAAGTTTCATGGTGATCAGACCATAGTTGGCGCTATAACATTAAAAAAAGTCCTCAAAAACACAAGATTTCAATGGAAAATGACCTGAAATTGTAGAACATGATCATAGTTTTACACAAACACTAGATCTTCATATCATATGACAGATCTCCTCATTCTGAACAACTTTGCCTCTGAGACTAATGTTGTCAATCAAATCGTTCATTAAATATTCACAAATATGTTAAAAACATACTTTCGCTAACTAGTCCTAGGTTTTCCACTTAATCTCGATCAAACTACTACAGAACAATTCTCTGGACTCTTTAGATCAATAATTATCAAAAAAATGTTGAATTTTGTCCTTTGGTTAGCTATAACAGGTTAATTTAGAAAAGGGGTGTGGCCAAAATACCCAAAAGCCTATAAAACCTAAACGAAAACTCAAAACTTTACGAAACTTGATGACAACATGTGTCAGATGACTCTTAACAATTATACAAAGTTTCATAGAGATCGGATCATAGGTGGTGCTAAAAACAGTTACAAGGGCCTCAAAAACTCAAGATTTACATGGTAAATACCCTCAAATTGGTTGAAAATGCTCATATATTCACACAAACACTAGATCTTCATATTATATGATAGAACACCTCATTCCGAACAACTTTGCCTCTAGGCCTAATGCTGTCAATCAAATCGTTCATTAAATATTCACAAATAAGTTAAAAACTTACTTTTCCGAACTAGTCCTAGGTTTTTCACTTAATCTCGATCAAACCACTACTGAACAATTCTCTGGACTCTCTAGATCAATAATTATCAAAACAAAATTGAATTTTGTCATTTGGTTAGCTATAACAAGTTAATTTAGAAAAGGGGCGTGGCCAAAATTCCCAAAAGCCTATAAAACCTAAACGAAAACTCAAAACTTTATGAAACTTGATTTAAAACATGTGTCAGATTACTCTGAACAAGCATGCAAAGTTTCATGGAGATCAGACCATAGGTGGCGCTATAACAGTAGAAAAGGTCTCAAAAACACAAGATTAATATGGTAAATGGCCTCAAATTGGTTGAAAATGCTCATATATTCACACAAACACTAGATCTTCATATCGTATGATAGATATCCTCATTCTGAACAACTTTGCCTCTGGGAACAATGTTGTCACTAAAACTGTTAATTAAACATTATGTAAAATAAATTAAATAAGCTACTTTAACGAACTAGTTCAAGGGTTTAAGCTGAAAATCAATAAAACCACTGAAGTACAATTCTCTAGACTCTGTAGGTCAATAATTATCAAAAAAATGTTGAACAATTGCATTTGGAAAATTATAAACCGCTCATTTTATAATATGTCCTTTACATAGTGTACCCAAAGGCCTATTAATACAAACAGACAGTCCACAAATTATCAAAACTATGTAAAATAATGAATATTTTCATTCTAGAGAAGCATGCAAAATTTAAGAGGGATTGGGCAAAAAATAACACTCTAATAGTTATAAATTTTAAAAACACAGTGTTGTATGAGAAATTGCCATTTTTAACCACTAGATGGCAGCAGAAGATCACTAATGGGCTAATTCAACTAACTTAAACAGTACTGTTCAAAGGTTTTATGGATTCATGTCAAAACATTATAGAACCACTGTTATAACATTTAAAATCTCATTGAGTCAAAGTTTGTCAGCCATACATCCAGGTTGGCCGAGACCACCCCAAAGGTCTTAAAGTGCTTGAACCCCGGTAATTGCTGCTTGCAGCTATATTTAGGGCCCGAGCACCGATGGTGTGAGGACCCTATTGTATCTGCTTTGTTTATTATTATTATTATTATTCTTCTTCTTCTTCTTCTTCTTCTTCTCCAAAATGAATCGCATTTTTGAGGGCCTAAACATGCTCGAAAAGTCCTGAAACTTTGCACACGCGTCAGACCTGGTGAAAATTTTCATCTGATATAGGTTTCAGAAGAGGGTGTGGCAAAATGGCTCGACAGCGCCACCTATCGTAAAAAAATCAACAGCCCTCGAGCTGTGTTTCACGTACATGCACGAAAATTGGCACACATATGTAAGGCATCAGTACCTACAAAAAAGACTCTTGGAGCAATATCCGAAACCCAACAGGAAGTTGGTTATTTTTAATTTTGTGAGCAAATTTTGCATCATTTTTGTCATTTGCATGCCTTGTATTTTAACGAACTCCTCCTAGAGATTTATTCAGATCAACACCAAATTTGGTATGCCTAATCTAAAGGCCTTTGCGATGTTAAATTGCGAAGATCTTGAGTTTTCGTTGAAGGGCGTGTCCGTGGCGGCCTGACGAATTTCGATGATTCGCCATGAAAAATGAAGTTGCTATAACTCAGACATACAATGTCCAATCTGCCACAAACTTCACATGTTTGATAAGACTCCTGACCTGAACAGATTGATATGCCCATATTCAGTTATAGTCATAGCGCCACCTACTGGCAACAGGAATTGACATATTTTACGCTGTAACAAACTACCCCGAGAAATTTTAGGACATAATTTTTTTTTTATCAGTCACTCTATTCTAAAGGCCTGTGCGATGTTAAATTGTGAAGATCTTGAGTTTTCGTTAAAGGGCGTGTCCATGGCACCGTCACAAAGTTCGATGTCTCGCCATGGGAATAAAAGTTATTGTAACTCAGGCATAAAATGTCCGATCTTGCCCAAACTTCACATGTTTGATAAGAGTCCTGGCCTGAACACATCTGAAGGCCAATATTCCATTGGGTGTGGCAAAATGCCTCGATAGCGCCACCTATACATTTTCAACGGAGTGCGCCTCGAGCTACCTTTCACGTACATGTACAAAAATCGGTACACACATGTAACACACCAATACCTACAAAAAAGTCTCTTGGTACGAAATTCGAATCCCAACAGGAAGTCAGTTATTTTGAATTTTCTCTGCAAAATTTGTGTCGTTTTTGCCATTTTCAGGGGTTGTACTTTAACGAACTCCTCCTAGAGATTTATTCAGATCAACACCAAACTTTGTCAGTGTAATCTAAAGGCCTTTGCGATGTTAAATTGCGAAGATCTTGAGGTTTCGTTTAAGGGCGTGTCTGTGGCGGCCTGACAAATTTCGATGTTTCGCCATGAGAAAGGAAGTTGCTATAACTCAGACATACAATGTCCAATCTGCCCCAAACTTCACATGTTTGAGAAGACTCCTGACCTGAATATATCTACATGCCAATATTCAGATATCGCTATAGCGCCACCTGCTGGCAACAGGAAGTGACATGTTTTACGCCGTAACAAACTACTCCTAGATATTTTATGACATTTTATAATTTTTTTTTGGTCAGTCTAATCTAAAGGCCTTTGCGATGTTAAATTGTGAACATCTTGAGGTTTCATTGAAGGGTGTGGCCATGGCGCCGTGACAAAGTTCGATGTCTCGCCATGGGAATAGAAGTTGTTGTAACTCAGGCATAAGATGTCCGATCTTCCCCAAACTTCACATGTTCGAAAAGAGTCTTGGCCTGAACACATCTGAAGGTCATTATTCCACTATAATCATAGCGCCACCTGCTGACAACAGAAAATGGCTTATTTTACACTAACTTAAACATGCAATGTCCAATCTGCACCAAACTTCAAATATTTGATAAGAGTCATGGCCTGAAGATATCTAAAGGCCAATGTTCAGTTATAATCATAGCGCCACCTGTTGGCAATAGGACACAACATGCTTTATACTAACTCAAACATTCCATGTTCAATCTGCACTAAATTTCATATGCTTGATAAAAGTGCTGGACTGAAGAAATCTACATGACAAAATCCAGTTATAGTCATAGCGCCACCAGCTGGCAGCGGCAAGATTGGTACATATAAATGACTTTGACATATTCCTCTTATATTTACCGCATTAAAAGCATATTTCTCGCCGTTAGCTGTTTTACTAAAGCTACCCAATGGCGGTGAGCCCGGGTGCGAGGGCCCGTTCATCGCTGCTTGCAGCTTTAATTATTATTATTATTATTATTATTCTGCCCTAAAACTGATCGTGCAGACCAAACCGTAAGGCCTAGAGACTTGAAATTTGGCCAGATTGTAGAGCTCAATTTGGGGAGAACCTATCAAAGTCTCGACCCAATCGGCCTAACGGGGGCGCTACAGCGCAAAGTACAAAAATTTCAGACATTTTTGGCCCGCAGTCGTAAACCGTTTGACGTAGACTCAAAAACTTTACATCGTTGTAATCCTTGCGTCAGTCCAAACAAAAGTGGAGTCCGAAATTTTTGCTCTACGACGCATGGTTTTTCCGCAAAATTGCGTTATATCCGAAACCTACTTTTGCGAACTAGTCCTAGGATTTTCAACCGATCGGAACCAAACTACTGCAGAAATATTCTCTGGACACTCTAGATCAATAATTATCCAAAACATGTTGAAATTTTGATTTTAGCGCAAAACGGTATGCCAAGAAGCGTCTATGCTAACTTTAGCCAAATGTTATTTTAGCTATAACTCTTGAACAGAATGAGATATCTTCACCAAACTTGGTACAGATATGTATAAGCTCAATCTCTGGTCAAATAAAAAAAATTGCGCACCTCTGCCACTTGGGGGCGCTATAAGACACAAAAAACACATAAATGGCTATAACTAGTCAACCGTTGGTCCGATCGACTTGAAAATTGGTATGCATTGTCTTTGTCTGAAGGGGCACAAGTACCTTTGAGGACATTCGCGTATCTCAAAAAACATGGCCGCCATTGGCCAAACAAATTTAAGCACCTATTTGAAGGGGTTAACGGAGGTCAATCGGAACGAAACTCGGTGGGCATGTTCGACTCATGGACCATAAGGTCTGTAAGAATTTTGAAAGAAATCGGCCACTAGTTGGCGCTAACGAGTTTTATGGCTCTGTAATCACGTGGTGTTTCACATATCAACACAATATGCATATCATTTGATAGATCTCCTCATAATGCACAATTTTGCCTCAAGAACCATTGCTGTCAATCAAATCGTTTAATAATTATTCACAAATATGTTAAAAACCTACTTTTGCGAACTAGTCCTAGGTTTTTTACCCGATCGGAACCAAACCACTGCAGTAATATTCTCTGGACTCTCTAGATCAATAATTATCCAAAACATGTTGAAATTTGTCCTTTGGTTACTTGTAACAGTGTCGTTTATTAAAGGGGTGTGGCCAAATATACTAAAAAGCCTATAAAACCTAAACGAAAACTCAAAAATTTACGAAACTTGGTGAATACATCTCTCAAATGACTCTTAAGAAGCATGCAACGTTTCATGGTGATTGGACCATAGCTGGCGCTATAACATTAAAAAAAGTCCTCAAAAACACATGATTTCGATGGAAAATGATCAGAAATTGTAGAGCATGTTCATAGTTTTACACAAACACTAGACCTTCATATCATACGACAGATCTCCTCATTCTGAACAACTTTGCCTCTGGGACTAATGTTGTCAATCAAATCGTTCATTAAATATTCACAAATATGTTAAAAACATACTTTCGCGAACTAGTCTTAGGTTTTCCACTTAATCTCGATCAAACTACTACAGAACAATTCTCTGGACTCTTAAGATCAATAATTATCAAAAAAATGTTGAATTTTGTCCTTTGGTTAGCTATAACGCGTTAATTTAGAAAAGGGGTGTGGCCAAAACACCCAATAGCCTATAAAACCTAAACGACAACTCAAAACCTTATGAAACTTGAGGACAACATGTGTCAGATGACTCTTAACAATTATGCAAAGTTTCATAGAGATCTGATCATAGGTGGTGCTAAAAACGGTTACAAAGGCCTCAAAAACTCAAGATTTAAATGGTAAATAGCCTCAAATTGGATGAAAATGCTCATATATTCACACAAACACTAGATCTTCATATCATGTGATAGAGCACCTCATTCTGAAAAACTTTTGGACCAATGTTGTCAATAAAACTGTTAATTAAATATTCAGTATTATTTTAAAAAGCTACTTTTGCAAACTAATCCAATGGTTTAAGCTGAAAATCAATGAAACCACTGAAGTACAATTCTCTAGACTCTGTAGGTCAATAATTATCAAAAAAAAAGTTGAACAATTGCATTTGGACAATTATAAACCGGTCATTTTATAATATGTCCTTTACATAGTGTACCCAAAGGCCTATTAATACAAACAGACAGCCCACAAATGATCAAAACTGTGTAAAATAATGCATATTTTCATTCTAGAGAAGCATGCTAAATTTTAGAGGGATTGGGCAAAAAATAACACTCTAATAGTTATAAATTTTAAAAACATAGTGTTGTATGAGAAATTGCCATTTTTAACCACTAGATGGCAGCGGAAGATCACTAATGGGCTCATTCAACTAACTTAAACAGTACTGTTCAAAGGTTTCATGGATTCATGTGAAAACATTATAAAACCACTGGTATAACATTTAAAATCTCATTGAGTCAAAGTTTGTCAGCCATACATCCAGGTTGGCCGAGACCACCCCAAAGGTCTTAAAGTGCTTGAACCCCGGTAATCGCTGCTTGCAGCTATATTTATTATTATTATTATTATTATTATTATTATTCTCCCCTAAAACTGATCGTGCAGACCAAACCGTAAGGCCTAGAGACTTGAAACATGGCCAGATCGTAGAGCTCAATTTGGGGAGAACCTATCAAAGTCTCGCCCCAATCGGCCTTACGGGGGCGCTACAGCGCAAAAAACTAAAATTTCAGACATTTTTGGCCCGCAGTCGTAAACCGTTTGACGTAGACTCAAAAACTTTACATCGTTGTAATCCTTGGGTCAGTCCGAACAAAAGTGGAGTCCGAAATTTTTGCTCTACGACGCACGGTTTTTCCGCAAAATTGTGTTATATCCGAAACCTACTTTTGCGAACTAGTCCTAGGATTTTCAACCGATCGGAACCAAACCACTGCAGAAATATTCTCTGGACTCTCTAGATCAATAATTATCCAAAACATTTTGAAATTTTGATTTTAGCGCAAAACGGTATGCCAAGAAGCGTCTATGCTAACGTTAGCCAAATGTTATTTTAGCTATAACTCTTGAACAGAATGAGATATCTTCACCAAACTTGGTACAAATATATATAAGCTCAATCTGTGGTCAAATAAAAAAAATTGCGCACCTCTGCCACGTGGGGGCGCTATAAGACACAAAAAACACATAAATGGGTATAACTAGGCAACCGTTGGTCCGATCGACTTGAAAATTGGTATGCATTGTCTTTGTCTGAAGGGGCACAAGTACTTTTGAGGACATTCGCATATCTCAAAAAACATGGCCGCCATTGGCCAAACAAATTTAAGCACCTATTTGAAGGGGTTAACGAAGGTCAATCGGAACGAAACTTGGTGGGCATGTTCGACTCATGGACCTTAAGGTCTGTAAGAATTTTGAAAGAAATCGGCCACTAGTTGGCGCTAACGAGTTTTATGGCTCTGTAATCACATAGTGTTTCACATATCAACACAATATGCATATCATTTGATAGATCTCCACATATTGCACAACTTTGCCTCAAGAACCATTGCTGTCAATCAAATCGTTCAATAATTATTCATAGATATGTTAAAAACCTACTTTTGCGAACTAGTCCTAGGTTTTTTACCCGATTGGAACCAAACCACTGCAGTAATATTCTCTGGACTCTCTAGATCAATAATTATCCAAAACATGTTGAAATTTGTTCTTTGGTTACTTGTAACAGTGTAATTTATTAAAGGGGTGTGGCCAAATATACTAAAAAGCCTATAAAACCTAAACAAAAACTCAAAACTTTACGAAACTTGGTGAAAACATATCTCAAATGACTCTTAAGAAGCATGCAAAGTTTCATGGTGATCAGACCATAGTTGGCGCTATAACATTAAAAAAAGTCCTCAAAAACACAAGATTTCAATGGAAAATGACCTGAAATTGTAGAACATGATCATAGTTTTACACAAACACTAGATCTTCATATCATATGACAGATCTCCTCATTCTGAACAACTTTGCCTCTGAGACTAATGTTGTCAATCAAATCGTTCATTAAATATTCACAAATATGTTAAAAACATACTTTCGCTAACTAGTCCTAGGTTTTCCACTTAATCTCGATCAAACTACTACAGAACAATTCTCTGGACTCTTTAGATCAATAATTATCAAAAAAATGTTGAATTTTGTCCTTTGGTTAGCTATAACAGGTTAATTTAGAAAAGGGGTGTGGCCAAAATACCCAAAAGCCTATAAAACCTAAACAAAAACTCAAAACTTTACGAAACTTGATGACAACATGTGTCAGATGACTCTTAACAATTATACAAAGTTTCATAGAGATCGGATCATAGGTGGTGCTAAAAACAGTTACAAGGGCCTCAAAAACTCAAGATTTACATGGTAAATACCCTCAAATTGGTTGAAAATGCTCATATATTCACACAAACACTAGATCTTCATATTATATGATAGAACACCTCATTCCGAACAACTTTGCCTCTAGGCCTAATGCTGTCAATCAAATCGTTCATTAAATATTCACAAATAAGTTAAAAACTTACTTTTCCGAACTAGTCCTAGGTTTTTCACTTAATCTCGATCAAACCACTACTGAACAATTCTCTGGACTCTCTAGATCAATAATTATCAAAACAAAATTGAATTTTGTCATTTGGTTAGCTATAACAAGTTAATTTAGAAAAGAGGCGTGGCCAAAATTCCCAAAAGCCTATAAAACCTAAACGAAAACTCAAAACTTTATGAAACTTGATTTAAAACATGTGTCAGATTACTCTGAACAAGCATGCAAAGTTTCATGGAGATCAGACCATAGGTGGCGCTATAACAGTAGAAAAGGTCTCAAAAACACAAGATTAATATGGTAAATGGCCTCAAATTGGTTGAAAATGCTCATATATTCACACAAACACTAGATCTTCATATCATGTGATAGAGCACCTCATTCTGAAAAACTTTTGGACCAATGTTGTCAATAAAACTGTTAATTAAATATTCAGTATTATTTTAAAAAGCTACTTTTGCAAACTAATCCAATGGTTTAAGCTGAAAATCAATAAAACCACTGAAGTACAATTCTCTAGACTCTGTAGGTCAATAATTATCAAAAAAAAAGTTGAACAATTGCATTTGGACAATTATAAACCGGTCATTTTATAATATGTCCTTTACATAGTGTACCCAAAGGCCTATTAATACAAACAGACAGCCCACAAATGATCAAAACTGTGTAAAATAATGCATATTTTCATTCTAGAGAAGCATGCTAAATTTTAGAGGGATTGGGCAAAAAATAACACTCTAATAGTTATAAATTTTAAAAACATAGTGTTGTATGAGAAATTGCCATTTTTAACCACTAGATGGCAGCGGAAGATCACTAATGGGCTCATTCAACTAACTTAAACAGTACTGTTCAAAGGTTTCATGGATTCATGTGAAAACATTATAAAACCACTGGTATAACATTTAAAATCTCATTGAGTCAAAGTTTGTCAGCCATACATCCAGGTTGGCCGAGACCACCCCAAAGGTCTTAAAGTGCTTGAACCCCGGTAATCGCTGCTTGCAGCTATATTTATTATTATTATTATTATTAGGGGTTCAAGCACGCAGTGCTGAAACCCTCTTGTAATTGTTAGGATTATTATTATTATTATTATTATTATTATTATTCTTCTGCCCTAAAACTGATCGTGCAGACCAAACCGTAAAGCCTAGAGACTTGAAATTTGGCCAGATTGTAGAGCTCAATTTGGGGAGAACCTATCAAAGTCTCGACCCAATCGGCCTAACGGGGGCGCTACAGCGCAAAAAACAAAAATTTCAGACATTTTTGGCCCGCATTCGTAAACCGTTTATCGTAGACTCAAAAACATGGCATCGTTGCAATCCTTGGGTTTGCCCGAACAAAAGTGCACTCTGCCTTTTTTTGCTCTACGGCGCATCGTTTTCTCGCAAAATCGAGTTATATCTGAAACCTACTTTTGCGAACTAGTCCTAGGTTTTTCACCCGATCAGAACCAAACCACTGCAGAAATATTCTCTGGACACTCAATATCAATAATTATCGAAAAAAAGTTGAAATTTCGATTCTTACGCGAAACAGTACGCCAAAAAGCGTCTATGCTAACGTGAACCAAATGTTATTTTAGCTATAACTCTTGAACGGAATGAAATATCTTAACCAAACTCGGTACACATGTGTATAAGCTCAATTTTTGGTCAAATAAAAAAAATTGCGCACCTCTGCCACTTGGGGGCGCTATAAGACACAAAAAACACATAAATGGCTATAACTAGGCAACCGTTGGTCCGATCGACTTGAAAATTGGTATGCAGTTTCTTTGTCTGAAGGGGCACAAATATCTATGAGGACATTGGCGTATCTCAAAAAACATGGCCGCCATTGGCCAATGAAGTTTGAGCTATTATTAGACAAGGTTAACGGAGGTCAATCAGAACGAAACTTGGTAGGCATGTTCGACTCATGGCCCTAAAGGTCTGTAAGAATTTTGAAAGAAATCGGCCACTAGTTGGCGCTAACGAGTTTTTTGGCTCTGTAATCACGTGGTGTTTCACATATGCATGCAATATGGATATCATTTGATAGATCTCCTCATAATGCACAACTTTGCCTCAAGAACCATTACTGTCAGTCAAATCGTTCATGAATTATTCACAAATATGTTAAAAACATACTTTTGCGAACTAGTCCTAGGTTTTTCGCCCGATTGGAACCAAACCACTGCTGTAACATTCTGTGGACTCTCTAGATCAATAATTATCGAAAAAATGTTGAATTTTGTTCTTTGGTTAGCTTTAAAGGGGTAATTTAGAAATGGGGATTGGCCAAACATACCCCAAAGCCTATAAAGCCAAAACAAATAGTCAAAACTTTATGAAACTTGGTGAAAACATGTGGCAGATGACTCTGAACAAGCATGCAAAGATTCATGGAGATCGGACCATAGGTGGCGCTATAACAGTACAAAAGGTCTCAAAAACACAAATTTTATATGGTAAATGGCCTCAAATTGGTTGAAAATGCTCATTTATTCGCACAAACACTAGATCTTCATATCATATTATAGATATCCTCATTCTGAACAACTTTGCCTCTGGGACCAATGTTGTCAATAAAACTTTTAATTAAATATTATATAAAATAAATGAAATAAGCTAATTAACAAACTAGTTCAAGGTTTTAAGCTGAAAATCAATGAAACCACTTCAGTAGAATTCTCTAGCTAATCTAGGTCAATATTTATCAAAAAAATTTTAAACATTTGCATTTGGACAACTATAAACTGGTCATTTTCTGATATGTTCTTTACGTAGTGTACCCAAAGGCCTACTAATTCAATCAGAAAGCCCACAAATTCTCAAGACTGTGTAAAATAATGCATAATTTCATTCTAAACAAGCATGCAAAATTTAAGAGAGATTGGGCAAAAAATATCACTCTAATGGTTAAAAAGGTTAAAAACACAGTGTGTATGTGTGTCTTCGTGAATATGCTTATAGAGTATTAATATAAAAGTTTAATTATTTAATTTCAGTGTGTGTATGTGTGTTGTGTGTCTGTGAGCCTATTCTCCATTTTGGATGTGTTTAACTGTCAGCCATACATCAAGGTTGGCCAAGACCACCTCAAAGGCCTTAAAGTGCTTGAACCCCGGTAATTGCTGCTTGCAGCTATATTTATTATTATTATTCTTCTGCCCTAAAACTGATCGTGCAGACCAAACCGTAAGGCCTAGAGACTTGAAATTTGGCCAGATTGTAGAGCTCAATTTGGGGAGAACCTATCAAAGTCTCGACCCAATCGGCCAAACGGGGGCGCTACAGCGCAAAAAACAAAAATTTTAGACGTTTTTGGCTGTAGCTTGTAAACCGTTTGTCGTAGGCTCAAAAACATGGCATCGTTGCAATCCTTGGGTTAGCCCGAACAAAATTGCTATGCTGCTTTTTTCGCTCTACGGCGCATCGTTTTCTCGCAAAATTGAGTTATATCTGAAACCTACTTTTGCGAACTAGTCCTAGGTTTTTCACCCGATCAGAACCAAACCACTGCAGAAATATTCTCTGGACACTCAATATCAATAATTATCGAAAAAAAGTTGAAATTTCGATTCTTACGCGAAACAGTACGCCAAAAAGCGTCTATGCTAACGTGAGCCAAATGTTATTTTAGCTATAACTCTTGAACGGAATGAAATATCTTAACCAAACTTGGTACACATGTGTATAAGCTCTATTTTTGGTCAAATAAAAAAAATTGCGCACATCTGCCACTTGGGGGCGCTATAAGACAGAAAAAACACATAAATGGGTATAACTAGGCAACCGTTGGTCCGATCGACTTGAAAATTGGAATGCAGTTTCTTTGTCTGAAGGGGCACAAATATCTATGAGGACATTGGCGTATCTCAAAAAACATGGCCGCCATTGGCCAATGAAGTTTCAGCTATTATTAGACAAGGTTAACGGAGGTCAATCAGAACGAAACTTGGTAGGCATGTTTGACCCATGGCCCTAAAGGTCTGTAAGAATTTTGAAAGAAATTGGCCACTAGTTGGCGTTAATGAGTTTTTTGGCTCTGTAATCACGTGGTGTTTCACATATGCATGCAATATGGATATCATTTGATAGATCTCCTCATAATGCACAACTTTGCCTCAAGAACCATTACTGTCAGTCAAATCGTTCATCAATTATTCACAAATATGTTAAAAACATACTTTTGCGAACTAGTCCTAGGTTTTTCGCCCGATCGGAACCAAACCACTGCTGTAATATTCTGTGGACTCTCTAGATCAATAATTATCGAAAAAATGTTGAATTTTGTTCTTTGGTTAGCTTTAAAGGGGTAATTTAGAAAAGGGGATTGGCCAAACATACCCCAAAGCCTATAAAGCCAAAACAAATAGTCAAAACTTTATGAAACTTGGTGAAAACATGTGGCAGATGACTCTGAACAAGCATGCAAAGATTCATGGAGATCGGACCATAGGTGGCGCTATAACAGTAGAAAAGGTCTCAAAAACACGAATTATATATGGTAAATGTGCTCAAATTGGTTGAAAATGCTCATTTATTCACACAAACACTAGATCTTCATATCGTATGATAGATATCCTCATTCTGAACAACTTTGCCTCTGGGACCAATGTTGTCAATAAAACTGTTAATTAAATATTATATAAAATAAATGAAATTAGCTAATTAACAAACTAGTTCAAGGTTTTAAGATGAAAATCAGTAAAACCACTTCAGTAGAATTCTCTAGCTTATCTAGGTCAATATTTATCAAAAAAAATGTTGAACATTTGCATTTGGACAACTATAAACTGGTCATTTTCTGATATGTTCTTTACGTAGTCTACCCAAAGGCCTACTAATACAAACAGAAAGCCCACAAATTCTCAAGACTGTGTAAAATAATGCATAATTTCATTCTAAACAAGCATGCAAAATTTAAGAGAGATTGGGCAAAAAATATCACTCTAATGGTTAAAAAGGTTAAAAACACAGTGTGTATGTGTGTTTGTGGGTCTACGTGAATATGCTTATAGAGTATTAATATAAAAGTTTAATCATTTAATTTCAGTGTGTGTATGTGTGTTGTGTGTCTGTGAGCCTATTCTCCATTTTGGATGTGTTTAACTGTCAGCCATACATCAAGGTTGGTCAAGACCACCTCAAAGTCCTTAAACTGCTTGAACCCCGGTAATTGCTGCTTGCAGCTATATTTATTATTAGGGGTTCAAGCACGCAGTGCTGAAACCCTCTTGTAATTGTTAGGATTATTATTATTATTATTATTATTATTATTATTATTATTATTATTATTATTATTCTTCTGCCCTAAAACTGATCGTGCAGACCAAACCGTAAGGCCTAGAGACTTGAAATTTGGCCAGATTGTAGAGCTCAATTTGGGGAGAACCTATCAAAGTCTCGACCCAATCGGCCTAACGGGGGCGCTACAGCGCAAAAAACAAGAATTTCGGACATTTTTGGCCCGCAGTCGTAAACCGTTTGTCGTAGTCTCAAAAACATGGCATCGTTGCAATCCTTGGGTTTGCCCGAACAAAAGTGCACACCGCCTTTTTTTGCTCTACGGCGCATCGTTTTCTCGCAAAATCGAGTTAAATCTGAAACCTACTTCTGCGAACTAGTCCTAGGATTTTCACCCGATCAGAACCAAACCACTGCAGAAATATTCTCTGGACACTCAATATCAATAATTATCGAAAAAAAGTTGAAATTTTGATTCTTACGCGAAACAGTACGCCAAAAAGCGTCTATGCTAACGTGAACCAAATGTTATTTTAGCTATAAATCTTGAATGGAATGAAATATCTTAACCAAACTCGGTACACATGTGTATAAGCTCAATTTGTGGTCAAATAAAAAAAATTGCGCACCTCTGCCACTTGGGGGCGCTATAAGACAGAAAAAACACATAAATGGCTATAACTAGGCAACCGTTGGTCCGATCGACTTGAAAATTGGTATGCAGTTTCTTTGTCTGAAGGGGCACAAATATTTATGAGGACATTGGCGTATCTCAAAAAACATAGCCGCCATTGGCCAATGAAGTTTGAGCTATTATTAGACAAGGTTAACGGAGGTCAATCAGTACGAAACTTGGTAGGCATGTTCGACTCATGGCCCTAAAGGTCTGTAAGAATTTTGAAAGAAATCGGCCACTAGTTGGCGCTAACGAGTTTTTTGGCTCTGTAATCACGTGGTGTTTCACATATGCATGCAATATGGATATCATTTGATAGATCTCCTCATAATGCACAACTTTGCCTCAAGAACCATTACTGTCAGTCAAATCGTTCATGAATTATTCACAAATATGTTAAAAACATACTTTTGCGAACTAGTCCTAGGTTTTTCGCCCGATCGGAACCAAACCACTGCTGTAATATTCTGTGGACTCTCTAGATGAATAATTATCGAAAAAATGTTGACTTTTGTCCTTTGGTTAGCTTTAAAGGGGTCATTTAGAAAAGGGGAGTGGCCAAACATACCCCAAAGCCTATAAAACCAAAACAAATAGTCGAAACTTTATGAAACTTGGTAAAAACATGTAGCAGATGACTCTTAACAAGCATACAAAGATTCATTGAGATCGGACCATAGGTGGCGCTATCACAGTAGAAAATGGCTCAAAATCACAAGATTTATATGGTAAGTGGCCTCAAATTGGTTGAAAATGCTCATATATTCACACAAACACTAGATCTTCATATCAGGTGATAGATCTCCTCATTCTGAACCACTTTGCCTCTGGGACCAATGTTGTCAATAATACTGTTAATTAAATATTATATAAAATAAATTTAATAAGCTACTTTAACGAACTAGTCAAAGGGTTTTAGTTGAAAATCAATAAAACCACTGCAATACAATTCTCCAGACTCTCTAGGTCAATAATTATCAAAAAAAGCTGAACATTTGCTTTCGGACAACTGTAAACCGGTCATTTTATAATATGTTCTTTACATAGTGTACCCAAAGGCCTATTAATACAAACAGAAAGCCCACAAATTCTGAAAACTGTGTAAAATAATGGATAATTTCATTCTTAACAAGCATGCAACATTTAAGAGAGATAGGGCAGAAAATAACACTCTAATAGTTAAAAAGATTAAAAACACAGTGTGGTATGGGAAATTGCAATTTATAACCACTAGATGGCAGCGGAAGACCACTAATGGGCTCATTCAGCTAACTTAATCAGTACTGTTCAAAGGTTTGATGGATTCATGCTTAAACATTATAATATCACTGTTATAACATTTTAAATCTCATTGAGTCAATGTTAACAATTTTGTTCATACAGAAATATCAGTTTTTACAATTTTGTCAGATTATGATTAGAGTGAAACCTGAAAATGAGATCTAAACTCTTAAAAAGAAAAGACTTGCAATAAGTTTTGTATGACCTATCACTTATTTCAAATATCAAAATGTGTGTGCATGTATATGTGTATGTGTGTGTATTTGTGTGTATGTATGTCTATGTGAATATGCTTACAGAGTATTAATATACAAGTTTAATCATTTGGTTTCAGTGTGTGTTGTGTGTCTGTGAGCCTATTCTCCATTTTGGATGTATTTAACTGTCAGCCATACATCCAGGTTGGCCAAGACCACCTCAAAGGCCTTAAAGTGCTTGAACCCCAGTAATTGCTGCTTGCAGCTATATTTATTATTATTATTATTATTATTATTATTATTATTATTATTATTATTATTATTATTCTACCCTAAAACTGATCGTGCAGACCAAACCGTAAGTCCTAGAGACTTGAAATTTGGCCAGATTGTAGAGCTCAATTTGGGGAGAACCTGTCAAAGTTTCAGCCCAATCGGCCTAACAGGGGCGCTACAGCGCAAAAAACAAAATTTTCAGACATTTTTGGCCGTAGCTCGTAAACCGCTTGACGTAGACTCAAAAACTTTACATCGTTGCTATCTTTGGGTCAGTCTGAACAAAATTGCTCCGCCTTTTTATACTCTACGACGCACCGTTTTTCCGTAAAATTGACCTATAGCCCAAACCTACTTTTGCGAACTAGTCCTAGGTTTTTCGCCCGATCGGAACCAAACCACTGCAGTAATATTCTGTGGACTCTCTAGATCAATAATTATCGAAAAAATGTTGACTTTTGTCCTTTGGTTAGCTTTAAAGGGGTCATTTAGAAAAGGGGAGTGGCCAAACATACCCCAAAGCCTATAAAACCAAAACAAATAGTCAAAACTTTATGAAACTTGGTGAAAACATGTGGCATATGACTCTTAACAAGTATGCAAACTTTTATGGAGATTGATCCATAGGTGGCGCTATAACAGTTAAAAAAAAGCCTCAAAAACACAAAAAGTCAATAGAAAATGACCACAAAAGGTAGAACATGTTAATACATTCACACAAACACTAGACCTTCATATCATATGATAGATCTCCTCATTGTGAACAACTTTGCCTCTGGGAGTGAAGCTGTCATTCAAATCGTTCATTAAACATTCACAAATATGTCAAAAACATACTTTTGCAAACTAGTCCTAGGTTTTTCACCTGTTTGGAACCAAACTACTGCTGTAATATTCTGTGGACTCTCTAGATCAATAGTTATCAAAAAAATCTTGAATTTTGTCCTTTGGTTAGCTATAAGGGCTCATTTAGAAAAGGGGTGTGGCCACATGTAACCAAAAGCCTATTAAACCTAAACAAAAACTCAAAACTTTAAGAAACTTAGTGTGAACATATATCAGATGACTCTTAGGAAGCATATAAAGTTTCATGCTGATCGGACTTTAGGTGGCGCTATAACAGTAAAAAGGGACTCAAAAACACAAGATTTCAATAGAAAATGACCTGAAATTATAGAACATGTTTATATATTCACACAAATACTGGATCTTCATATCATATGATAGATCTCCTCATTCTGAACAACTGTGCCTCTGGGACTAATGCTGTCAGTTGAATCATTCATTAAATATTCACAAATAAATTAAAAACCTACTTTTGCAAACTTTTTCTAGGTTTTTTGCTTAATCTCAATCAAACCACCGCAGTAATATTCTCTGGACTCTATAGATCAATAATTATCAAAAAATTGTTGAATTTTGTCCTTTGGTTAGCTATAACAGGTTAATTTTTATAAGGGGTGTGGCTATAATACCCAAAAGCCTATAAAACCTAAACGAAATGCATAATTTCATTCTTAACAAGCATGCAAAATTTAAGAGAGATTGGGCAGAAAATAAAACTCTAATAGTTATAAAAGTTAAGACACAGTGTTGTATAAGAAATTACAATTTATAACCACTAGATGGCAGTGGAAGACCACTAATGGGCTCATTCAACTAATTATAACAGTACAGTTCATGGCTTTGATTGATTCATGCTTAGACATTTTAAAATCACTGTTGTAACATTTAAAATCTCATTGAGTCAAAGTTTTCCATTTTGTTCATACAGACACAGACAGTTTTTACAATTTTGACAGATTATGATTACAGTGAAACCTGAAAATGACATCTAAACTCTTAAAAAGACTTGCAATAAGTTTTGTCACCTATTACTTATTTCAAATATTTGTATCTGTAACAAAATGTCTGCATGTGTGTCTGTGTATGTGTGTGTGTGTGTGTGTGTGTGTGAATATGCTTATAGAGTACTAATATATTAGTTTTTAATTTCAGTGTGTGTGTATGTGTGTTATGTGTCTCTGAGCCTATTCTCCATTTTGGATGTGTTTAACTGTCAGCCATACATCCAGGTTGGCCGAGACCACCCCAAAGGTCTTAAAGTGCTTGAACCCCGGTAATTGCTGCTTGCAGCTATATTTATTATTATTATTATTATTCTGCCCTAAAACTGATCGTGCAGACCAAACCGTAAGGCCTAGAGACTTGAAATTTGGCCAGATTGTAGAGCTCAATTTGGGGAGAACCTATCAAAGTCTCGACCCAATCGGCCTAACGGGGGCGCTACAGCGCAAAATACAAAAATTTCAGACATTTTTGGCCCGCAGTCGTAAACCGTTTGACGTAGACTCAAAAACTTTACATCGTTGTAATCCTTGGGTCAGTCCGAACAAAAGTGGAGTCTGAAATTTTTGCTCTACGACGCACGGTTTTTCCGCAAAATTGTGTTATATCCGAAACCTACTTTTGCGAACTAGTCCTAGGATTTTCAACCGATCGGAACCAAACCACTGCAGAAATATTCTCTGGACTCTCTAGATCAATAATTATCCAAAACATTTTGAAATTTTGATTTTAGCGCAAAACGGTATGCCAAGAAGCGTCTATGCTAACGTTAGCCAAATGTTATTTTAGCTATAACTCTTGAACAGAATGAGATATCTTCACCAAACTTGGTACAAATATATATAAGCTCAATCTGTGGTCAAATAAAAAAAATTGCGCACCTCTGCCACGTGGGGGCGCTATAAGACACAAAAAACACATAAATGGGTATAACTAGGCAACCGTTGGTCCGATCGACTTGAAAATTGGTATGCATTGTCTTTGTCTGAAGGGGCACAAGTACTTTTGAGGACATTCGCATATCTCAAAAAACATGGCCGCCATTGGCCAAACAAATTTAAGCACCTATTTGAAGGGGTTAACGAAGGTCAATCGGAACGAAACTTGGTGGGCATGTTCGACTCATGGACCTTAAGGTCTGTAAGAATTTTGAAAGAAATCGGCCACTAGTTGGCGCTAACGAGTTTTATGGCTCTGTAATCACATAGTGTTTCACATATCAACACAATATGCATATCATTTGATAGATCTCCACATATTGCACAACTTTGCCTCAAGAACCATTGCTGTCAATCAAATCGTTCAATAATTATTCATAGATATGTTAAAAACCTACTTTTGCGAACTAGTCCTAGGTTTTTTACCCGATCGGAACCAAACCACTGCAGTAATATTCTCTGGACTCTCTAGATCAATAATTATCCAAAACATGTTGAAATTTGTTCTTTGGTTACTTGTAACAGTGTAATTTATTAAAGGGGTGTGGCCAAATATACTAAAAAGCCTATAAAACCTAAACAAAAACTCAAAACTTTACGAAACTTGGTGAAAACATATCTCAAATGACTCTTAAGAAGCATGCAAAGTTTCATGGTGATCAGACCATAGTTGGCGCTATAACATTAAAAAAAGTCCTCAAAAACACAAGATTTCAATGGAAAATGACCTGAAATTGTAGAACATGATCATAGTTTTACACAAACACTAGATCTTCATATCATATGACAGATCTCCTCATTCTGAACAACTTTGCCTCTGAGACTAATGTTGTCAATCAAATCGTTCATTAAATATTCACAAATATGTTAAAAACATACTTTCGCTAACTAGTCCTAGGTTTTCCACTTAATCTCGATCAAACTACTACAGAACAATTCTCTGGACTCTTTAGATCAATAATTATCAAAAAAATGTTGAATTTTGTCCTTTGGTTAGCTATAACAGGTTAATTTAGAAAAGGGGTGTGGCCAAAATACCCAAAAGCCTATAAAACCTAAACGAAAACTCAAAACTTTACGAAACTTGATGACAACATGTGTCAGATGACTCTTAACAATTATACAAAGTTTCATAGAGATCGGATCATAGGTGGTGCTAAAAACAGTTACAAGGGCCTCAAAAACTCAAGATTTACATGGTAAATACCCTCAAATTGGTTGAAAATGCTCATATATTCACACAAACACTAGATCTTCATATTATATGATAGAACACCTCATTCCGAACAACTTTGCCTCTAGGCCTAATGCTGTCAATCAAATCGTTCATTAAATATTCACAAATAAGTTAAAAACTTACTTTTCCGAACTAGTCCTAGGTTTTTCACTTAATCTCGATCAAACTACTACTGAACAATTCTCTGGACTCTTTAGATCAATAATTATCAAAAATTTTTTGAATTTTGTCCTTTGGTTAGCTATAACAAGTTAATTTAGAAAAGGGGTGTGGCCAAAATACCCAAAAGCCTATAAAACCTAAACGAAAACTCAAAACTTTACGAAACTTGATGACAACATTTGTCCGATGACTCTTAACAATTATGCAAAGTTTCATAGAGATCAGACCATAGGTGGCGCTATAACAGTAGAAAATGTCTCAAATACACAAGATTTATATGGTAAATGGCCTCAAATTGGTTGAAAATGCACATATATTCACACAAACACTAGAGCTTCATATCATATGATAGAGCACCTCATTCTGAAAAACTTTTGGACCAATGTTGTCAATAAAACTGTTTATTAAATATTCAAGATTATTTAAAAAAGCTACTTTTGCAAACTAGTCCAATGGTTTAAGCTGAAAATCAATAAAACCACTGAAGTACAATTCTCTAGACTCTGTAGGTCAATAATTATCCAAAAAAATGTTGAACAATTGCATTTGGACAATTATAAACCGGTCATTTTATAATATGTCCTTTACATAGTGTACCCAAAGGCCTATTAATACAAACAGACAGCCCACAAATTATCAAAACTGTGTAAAATAATGCATATTTTCATTCTAGAGAAGCATGCAAAATTTAAGATGGATTGGGCAAAAAATAACACTGTAATAGTTATAAATTTTAAAAACACAGTGTTGTATGAGAAATTGCCATTTTTAACCACTAGATGGCAGCCGAAGATCACTAATGGGCTCATTCAACTAACTTAAACAGTACTGTTCAAAGGTTTTATGGATTCATGTCAAAACATTTTAAAACCACTGTTATAACATTTAAAATCTCATTGAGTCAAAGTTTGTCAGCCATACATCCAGGTTGGCCGAGACCACCCCAAAGGTCTTAAAGTGCTTGAACCCCGGTAATCGCTGCTTGCAGCTATATTTATTATTATTATTCTTCTCCCCTAAAACTGATCGTGCAGACCAAACCGTAAGGCCTAGAGACTTGAAACTTGGCCAGATTGTAGAGCTCAATTTGGGGAGAACCTATCAAAGTCTCGCCCCAATCGGCCTTACGGGGGCGCTACAGCGCAAAAAACTAAAATTTCAGACATTTTTGGCCCTCAGTCGTAAACCGTTTGACGTAGATTCAAAAACTTTACATCGTTGTAATCCTTGGGTCAGTCCGAACAAAAGTGGAGTCTGAAATTTTTGCTCTACGACGCACGGTTTTTCCGCAAAATTGTGTTATATCCGAAACCTACTTTTGCGAACTAGTCCTAGGTTTTTCAACCGATCAGAACCAAACCACTGCAGAAATATTCTCTGGACACTGAATATCAATAATTATCAAAAAAAAGTAGAAATTTCAATTTTCACGCGAAACAGTATGCCAAAAAGCGTCTATGCTAACGTGAGCCAAATGTTATTTTAGCTATAACTCTTGAACGGAATGAAATATCTTAACCAAAGTTGGTACACATGTGTATAAGCTCAATTTTTGGTCAAATAAAAAAAATTCCGCACCTCTGCCACTTGGGGGCGCTATAAGACAGAAAAAACACATAAATGGCTATAACTAGGCAACCGTTGGTCCGATCGACTTGAAAATTGGTATGCAGTTTCTTTGTCTGAAGGGGCACAAATATATATGAGCACATTGGCGTATCTCAAAAAACATGGCCGCCATTGGCCAATGAAATTTGAGCTATTATTAGACAAGGTTAACGGAGGTCAATCAGAACGAAACTTGGTAGGCATGTTCGACTCATGGCCCTAAAGGTCTGTAAGAATTTTGAAAGAAATCGGCCACTAGTTGGCGCTAACAAGTTTTTTGGCTCTGTAATCACGTGGTGTTTCACATATGCATGCAATATGGATATCATTTGATAGATCTCATCATAATGCACAACTTTGCCTCAAGAACCATTACTGTCAGTCAAATCGTTCATGAATTATTCACAAATATGTCAAAAACATACTTTTGCGAACTAGTCCTAGGTTTTTCGCCCGATCGGAACCAAACCACTGCTGTAATATTCTGTGGAGTCTCTAGATCAATAATTATCGAAAAAATGTTGAATTTTGTTCTTTGGTTAGCTTTAAGGGGGTAATTTAGAAATGGGGAGTGGTCAAACATACCCCAAAGCCTATAAAACCAAAAAAAATATTCAAAACTTTATGAAATTTGGTGAAAACATGTGGCAGATGACTCTTAACATGTATGTAAAGTTTTATGGAGATTGGACCATAGGTGGCGCTATAACAGTTAATAGGGCCTCAAAAACACAAAATTTCAATAGACAATGACCACAAAAGGTAGAATATGTTCATACATTAACTCAAACACTAGACCTTCATATCATATGATAGATCTCCTCATTGCGAACAACTTTGCCTCTGGGAGTGAAGCTGTCAATCAAATCATTCATTAATCATTCACAAATATGTTAAAACCATACTTTTGCGAACTTGTCCTAGGTTTTTCGCCCGATCGGAACCAAACCACTGCAGTAATATTCTGTGGACTCTGTAGATTAATAATTATCAAAAAAATGTTGAATTTTGTCCTTTGGTTAGCTTTAAAGGGGTCATTTAGAAAAGGGAGTGGCCAAATATACCCCAAAGCCTATAAAACCAAGACAAATAGTCAAAACTTTATGAAACTTGGTGAAAACATGTGGCAGATGACTCTTAACAAGTATGCACAGTTTTATGGAGATTGGTCAATAGGTGACGCTATAACCGTTAAAAAAGCCCCATAAACACAAAATTTTATTAGACAATGACCACAATTTGTAGAACATGTTCATACATTCACACAAACACTAGATCTTCAGATCATATGATAGATCTCATCATAGTGAATAACTTTGCCTCTGGGAGAAATGCTGTCAATCAAATCGTTCATTAAACATTCACAAATATGTTAAAAACATAGTTTTGCGAACTTTTCCTAGGTTTTTCTCTCAATCACATTCAAACCTCTGCAGTAATATTCTTTGAACGCTCTAAATCAATAATTATCAAAAAAAATTAGAATTTTGTCCTTTGGTTAGCTATAAGGGCTCATTTAGAAAAGGGGTGTGACCACATGTAACCAAAAGCCTATAAAACCTAAACAAAAACTCACAACTTTAAGAAACTTGGCGAGAACATATGTCAGATGACCCTTAACTAGCATGCAAAGTTTCATGGGGATTGGAAAATAGCTGGCCCTATAACAGTGAAAAAGGCCTCAAAAACACAGTTTTTGTATAGTAAAAGTTCATACAGTTACACAAACACTACATCTTCCTATCATATGATAGATCTTCTCATTCTGAAAAAAAAATTCTTCTGGGACCAATGCTGTTAATTAAATTGTTCATTAAATATTTGAGATTATTTTAAAAAAACCTACTTGAACTAGTGAGCTAGACATGGTTTATAAAATCAAAATCAATAATATTAGTGCAGTGCTATTCTTTAGGCTGTAAAGTTATGCATAATTTCATTTTAAACAAGCATGCAACATTTGTGAGAGATTGGGCAAAAAATATAAACACTATAACAGTTATAAAGGTTAAATGCAGTGTTGTATGAGAAATTGTAATTTATAACCACTAGATGTCCGCGGAAGACCAGAAATGGCTCATTCAGCTGACTACACTATCCAGTTTTTTTTCCCAATGCAGAAGTAAGCCTATGGGTGAGACTTCCGTTTTATTTGCCGCTATAGATTAGACGGATTCATACATACATTATGAAATCACTGTTATAACATTTAGTATCACATTAAGTCAAAGTTTACCATTTTGTTTGTACACACATCAGTTTTTTAAAATTATGCCAAATTATAATTACAGTGAAACCTGAAAAAATTACATATAAACTCTTAAAAAGAGAAGACTTGCGATAACTTTTGTGTCACCCATCATTTATTTCAAATATGATATCTGCAACAAAATGTGTGTGTGTGTGTGTGTGTGTGCATGTATGTATGTGTTTCTGTGTCTGTATGTGTGTCTGTGAGTGTGTGTAAGCATGCTTATTGAGTATTAATATAGTTCAATCTTTTCATTTCAGTGTGTGTGTGTGTGTGTGTGTGTGTGGCCTGGTTTCATAGACAAGGTTTAGCCTAAACCAGGATTAGGCCATAGTTCAATTAGGACATTTAAGTAATTTTTATAATCATGCATTACAAAAAAAGCATTATTGGTGTGCATCTTAAGACAAAACAGCAGCAGTGACATGTTTTAAGATCAGTCAGTGCAAGTTTGTTTCAGTTAAAAGAGCTCAGATTTACATTTAGTGTAGGACTAAGTGTAGCCGTGTCTGTGAAACCAGGGGAATATTTCTATAGTAAATGATGTGAAATGGCAAAAAAATAAAAAATAATAATAAAATAAAAAACACCTAATTTATTCAGATATACATTAGATCTCTATATAATATGACAGATCTTCTCATTTTTAACAAATTTGCCTGTGGAACCAATTCAGTCAACCAAATCAGATTATTTTAGAAAAACTTCTTTTGTGAACTAGCTGTAGGAGTTTTTAGGTCAATAATTATCAAAAATATGTTGAACATTTGCATTTGGACAGTTATAACAGGTCTGTTTTTTATTTTCTTGATGTAGTATATCAAAGTCTATAATTCTTCAGATAAAAAGGCCAAACATTACAAATATATGTAAACTTATGTATTACATGATTGTAAACAATCCTGCAAAATTTTATGGAGACTGGATAGAAACTGACACTTTACTAGCTATGAAGGATAAAAACATTATGTGTCTATGTTCAGATTAACCGAAAGTGTAAATACAGATGACAGGAAAGTATCACTCATTAGCCCTATTCGCACGGGATTAGTATTATCTAGGGACCTTGTGTGATTTTGAAATTATTCTCCCATATCTGAATTTCGTGTGGTGCATTTGCACGGGATAAGTGAAGGCTGTGATTTTACTTGAATTTTCTGACTTATCTCCCGTATACCTGGATGTCAAGGCTTTGA
The DNA here is from genome assembly GCA_024542945.1 of allo-octoploid hybrid of Carassius auratus x Cyprinus carpio. NCBI lineage: Eukaryota > Metazoa > Chordata > Actinopteri > Cypriniformes > allo-octoploid hybrid of Carassius auratus x Cyprinus carpio. Next base: position 68,275 of record JANHFF010000192.1, read on the forward strand.
GAGTCCCATTCTATGGTTCAGTTGAAAAAAAAAAAAAGTTTCTTATGCTGTGTCATTTACATTTCACCAGGTTAAAATAATATCTCAAGCTTTATGTTTGTTTTTTTTGTAACACATTAACCTCAAAACCTTTTCAGCTTTCTCTTTCTGCAAATTGTATGGTGTAGAGATATGACAGCACCCAAAATACTATTAAACACTCCAATGCAGCTCCATTCTTCGTGAAAGATGGATAAAAAGGTGCACATGAAACAAAAACCTCGAAAAATGATATACGACCCGCTAAATCCAGGCCAAATCACAGAGATGTTGATTTGCACGGGACTAATATTATCACAGGACCTCGGTGTTCGGTGAAATATGGTAGGTCTTTTGCGGGGGAATTTTTACTTTACAAATTACAGACATGGCCGATTCACACGGGATTAAGATCACAGACAACCTCCGCAATTATTAAAAATGACTGGAGGTCACCAGGTAATACTGATCCCGTGTGAATATGGCTATTGTCTCATTCTATCACGTAGTTATTTTTTCAGGTTTAATGACGTAATCACATTCAGGTCATTATTACATTTAAAATGACATTTAGTCAAAGTTCACGACTTACCACTTCATACATACAAATATATTAGTTTTGATAACTATGCCACATTATCATTAAATTTAAAACTGAAAAGAATATTATAAAAAGGACAATTCCAGTAAGCATTTTATTACTTGTAAGTAATTTCAAATATCTATCATGTACACAAAAGCCTATAATGTTTAGTAGAAAACTCAAAACTTTACTAAATTGCATAAATTCATGCATTAGCCTACATGATTCTAAATAAAAATGGAGAATCTTATGGAGATTGGAGAAAAAATAACACTGTGGTAGTTATAAAGGTTTAAAACTCCTATGGGGTGGTTTCCTGGACAGACATTAAGCCTACCAGTTGCAGGTTTTCATAATATCCTGACTGATATTTTTAAACTGTTGTAAAGAAGTACATTTAAAACAAGTGTCCTTATACAATATAACAAAATTTATTTAACACAATATCTGTGCACAATTCATAGCAATTTGTTTTACAAAAACAAACAAATTATCATATGAAAGAAACAAACATTTTTAATATGATATTGGCAATAAATAATTTCTATATTAATTATAAACCCTTATGTTTATCAGTTTAAAGGAGGTCTATACAGCAATACATAAAAATAGCTTCACAATTTTATTTAAATGGTTTTTTAAATCATTTAAAAACTAGCATATAATTTTTTTTAAATAAAATATTATTAAAAAAATATTTCATTCTTTACATTTCAGTTCTTTCCATATATTAGACTCATGAATGCTGTGACAAAAAAAGAAAAAAAAAATCAGAACTCATACAAAGTATTATAAAATAAAGGTTTTAAATGATAAAGTAAAAGATTAATTTAACACACAAATCATATAAGATATTAAAGTAAAATATATCCAGTATTCATTTGTTTGTTCTTTCAATCGTTCATTCATTTGCTTAATTCAGTTCAATTAAATTCCATTCATTTCGATTCCATTCAATTCCATTCAAAGACTTTTGTTAATAGATATGCTAGAAAACTATGACCCATTAACACACTGCATGAAAAATGACACATAACACATTAAATAATATAATAAGAGTAAATACTAAATAATGGTTTTGAAGTATGGGGGAAAAACATTTGAAATTATAGAATTTTGAAATAAAATTAAATAAAACAAATAAAAAGTTCAAAGAAGTAATAAATACATAAGTAAATAAAATTATTCATTCATTCATTCATTGAATTTCAGTTGTTTGTACACGTTAGATTCTGAAATATTATGAATATAATCCAAAAACCCTAAAGTCATACAAATCAATGTACAATACAGAAGGTACAATAGAAAGTACAATAATCTTTTTTTTTTTACAGGCAGACATTTTGTAAATAAAAAAAAAATCACTAACTCAACAAATGTAAAGTAGTACTTGAAACAAATTAAATAACATAATATTCGAATATTTACTAAGATGAAACTATTGACAATGAATATATACAATAACTGTAAATAAAATATTCATTCATTCATTCAGTCATTTTTTTTTCATGTGATTATCAAGTTCAAATAATTCTGTGGCAGTAGCCCAATATTAAAAAAAAAAAAAATCTTTGTCTGAAAATCAGATATGTGACAGGACCAGAGAGGTGTCAGGACCTACTAAATATCAAAATAGATTTCAATTTTCAATTTCAGTTTGAGTGTTTAAGTTTCCATTTTTGATATTGTATGGCATATATAATGAAACTGAACGTGTAACAGTGCTGAAAATATTATTTTACAAGAAATGTCTAATTTAACATCCAGACACATGAAGGTGACACAATGGTAAGTATTTGCAAGTATTAAAAAGACAACATGTATTGCACACTTTGAATAAAATAAATAAATAGTAATATAGTACACTGTTATATCCAAAACTTGCCTAATTTTACTGCAGACTTCAGACTGCTATTAACTTTAGGATAAAAAAAAATAATCATTAGTCTTGTGCTTGTTCTTTAGCTGGACCTGTATCTCTTCTTTGAAGGAAGAGATTTTATCAAATGATGTGTAGAGTGATATGACTTTTTTATAATGCTGCATATATTTCACAGTCATTAAAACATTAAGATGCTTTTCACAGTGAGCAGATGTCTATTGATGATTTTCTCTGTAGTTTTTAGCACTCTTTGCAGAGCCTGTTTATGACTTTTTGAGTTGTTGCCATATGAAACAAGTATCCCGTAGCTTAGAAAGCTCTTATAGTTTTACTGGAGCAAAAACAGAAAAACAACAGAAGGTCTTGAGTTTTTGAGACTTCTCAGGATATCAAATCATTGTTGAACATTTTTGACAAGTGAATTTGAGCTTAATGTTCATGCAAGATCTTCTGAGAAATGAATATGTAGTAAGTAAAACTGCACAGTCTCTGTGTCAGTGTCATTGTTCTGTGTCATCACAGTTGTTGTTTGTATATCTAATTTTTTGTGAAATTATTTTTTTCCTTTAGTTAGTTGTGAACTTATTCTCAATGCAGCACCTTGTGAGGCTGTTTCTTGTAAGAAGACTTGTATGTACAGTATTGGTGAAGGTCTGTCCTTATGTCAAAAACAACACCACACAGGAGGGTAGGTGTCGTGGATACGATGTTGGTATTGGGAGGGTAGCAGTGGTTACTCAGGGCACTAAGGAGGTACTGATAGCTGAGTGATCCAAGGACGTTAAGGTGTGAACAGGTTTCTGGGAGTAGTCTGTGACAAGAGCTGGCTAAACATCTGGCTGAGCACTGGGGTAAGAGCAGTCTCATGTATAAAGTGTGGGATGAAAGGAGCCTAAAAACACATAATTGTCAAAGCCATTATGGACAGTGTTGTAGACTTTGGGAGAAGCTCTGAAGCTGGCATCAATTCAAGTCAAGTAACTATTATTTATATAGCATTTTTGCAATAGAGATTGTGTTAAAGCAGCTTCTTCTGGTCAGATGAAACCATCAGTTTGATTCCAGGTTTCAATAAATTCAGATTATGCAGACAACTCTGGTTCCCATGGTCATGTCCTACTGGCCGTCTAGGTGACAAGGGTTTCAAAGGGGATCTGTCCCTGGGGTTCATCTTTACATCCAGTTCAAATTGAGTTTTAACTAAGATAATCAAAAAGATTACCATTTTACAATGTTCAGGACAATGAAATTTGACATTAATCCCAGTATAAGAGCACAGTACTATGTTGCTTTTCACTGATGAGATCCAAGAACAGAAATCTAAAGCTCCAGCCAGTGCAAAGTCAATAAAATTTGACAAAGAAAAAAAATGAAGTGTCATCCACTTGGTGTTGAACTGAGGCATACAGACGATAGTCAATATTTGGTGTTAAACGCTTGAATCCATGAAACCAATCTGTCTTTAGTCACTTGTCCAAGATGTTCATGGTGGTGCAATGGTGTACCCAAAGTTCTGTGCAGTCAAAGCATTCTTTCTTGCATAGCTATCCATGGAGTTACATTGAATAGAATGTTGTCATCATTCTGAACATGCTGTGGTGTACCTGAAGATGATAAGACTTTGATTAGGAAAATTCCTTTTTATATATATACAAATCATTTATTTTTACCAGTCTTCGTATTAAATGAGTAAATAGTTAATTTAAGTACAATATGTAATGATTTAATACATTATGTTTCTAATATAAGCATTACAAAGTGGTAAATGTTTTTACATTATATCAGTATAATAAAACTCATCAGTATGTTAAATGATAAAAATCTTACCTCCTTCTCAGTATTTGCAGTGTTAATGAGGATGAAACAGCAAATATTTCATGTTTTTATCATTCTGCTGGAAACAATTCATTTTTCTGTACAAAACCTTTTAAAGCAATTCATTAGGAAAAAGGACATTGCATAGACATTTTGTACAACAAAAATACATAAAAAAAAAAAAAAAAAATGAATGAATGAATGAATGAATTAATTAATTAATTAATTAATGAAAAGTAGCGATAATATAACAAAAGGTAATTTCAAAAAATTGGATGGGTGTTAAGGCCATTGTATTAATGGGTTTTATTTTTAAAATAATGATTTATATATATATATATATATATATATATATATATATATATATATATTAATAACGACTTATATTAACATAACTGAATATTATAATTGTAATTTCAGTATGAAAACATTCATGGCCTTAACACCCAGTAAATATACAGTGCTACATACTGCCTTCACATGCTATTGGAAATGTCCTACTTTTTACTTTTGAAGAGAAAATCATGACTTTGTCATGTTTATGTACTTTGATGTGTAAAACAATATGAATTTTGTTGATAGACAAGTTGATTTTTGCTTATTTATTATTTTCCAAATCTTATGGATTGATACTTTTTTGTTGAAGACATTTACTCAATATAATATTGATTTTAAATTTTGAACTAGGAAATTAATATTTATCATAATTCTCATTAGTGGCATGCACAGGCCTCCTTATGGACCAGAACAAAATCAGGTATCTCACAGTTAAAATGACTTTTACATTAGACGGGCACCTTGATACTACCAAAAAGTAATTTATCAAAAGAACCTAAAGTGGACAAAGACAGACATCAATGAAGTACCATTCAGTTGGCATCATATATGAATAAGAAAGGCGTGTTACGATTACTAATTAGGGACATAGACTCAGGTACAGCTAGTAGTGAAATTAGGTACTGAGTTTGAGGCCAGCGCTTTAAAGAAGAACTTCTCAATCCTGTTCATCATAACCCCCTGCTCTGCACAATAAAACATTACACTTTTGTAGTAAGATTTATGTTTGTCTGAAGATGCTGAAGACAGATTAAATCTGTGTTGTTAACTGAAATAAACTTCATCTGATTTTCTGTGTGCTGAGAGTAGAGAGCAGTAAGCACCATGTACGAAGCATGTCAGTTGAAACAGTTCATACATGCAGCTCTTTTCTAACAATCTTGTGATTTGAATCAGCTCTGTTAAAGAATAGAGCCATACAAAATATGTACAGTGGGGGTCACACACAGCTGGGACGTTGATTATAAACAGTGTGTGCATATGCCTAAATCCAAGCCAGTGTTAATATTTGTAAGAGCAGATGTACACAGTTTTTCTTGTTTGAGTATAGCAGGTTTTTGAAAATGTAAGCTGTTCTTGTAGCCCATTGTTCTAAATTAAAGAATATGGATGATAACTGGTGATCATTTACACATTAATGACGTTAATTAGGAGTCTTTTACAGAAAGTTGAAACCATACATTTTTGTGCAAGTTCAAGAGAATTTGTGATTCATAGATTTCACATCTACAAGAGACGTGTATGTGTGTTTTCTGTAGGTAAGTTTAATCTATGCATGACATGCATGCATATTTGACAAGTGATCATAAGATCAACTTTAGGAAGATTTCTGTACAACATTTTATAAATGAGGCCCCAGAATTAAGAATTGCTGATCTAAAGGGAGTTTGCTGGACACCATTGATTCCAATAGCATGTGAAGGCAGCATGTTTTCCCACAGAGGCCGTCCATGTTTAAAATTCACCTCTGTATCCCCCCCCCCCCATCTTGTTGGACGATTTGATTATACTAACCATTTTAGCACAACACAATCATGATAGCTGAAGTAAGTGGGCATAATATCAATCTTTATTTTATCCAAGTCAATGTCTTTCACATATACATGATCAATTAGTGTATTATTTTCAGTTGTTGGTTTCTCAACAATTTGTGTGAAACCAAAATGTTGCATAAGATGATGAATACTTAAGTAATTGAAAAGGTTTTCATTGAAATCTCCTAGAATTATTTTCCCACCTGGTAAGCAGTTCACTTCATGAACTAAGGTAGTCAACTTCTCTTTAAACAAGGCCATGTTATATGATTGCGGTCTATATACAACTGCCACAGTTGTGTTCAGATGTTCTATCCTGCACATCATACATTCAATGTTAATGCATGGTAAATCCATTAAAGCAACTTTGACTTTTTCTTTGTGATATATACCAACACCACCATGATTTTCCTCTTTTAGTTTAGCAAAAACATCCTCACTTCTGTCATATGCAGCACTACGTGTTTTTTCATGGAAATAGTAGCCATCAAGACTCACATCATTCTCCACATAGTTTGGTTTCAACCATGTCTCTGTTACGCATATCATATCTGCTTCAAAATATCTGTTATCTTGGCGAATGTCTAATATATGTGGGATTAATCCTTCAACATTGTGTAACATAATTTTGTATGTGAAAGTTTCTGTTGTTTCACATGGAAGAATGAATGGAGGCATATTCTGTAGTGCTTGCTCAATGTTATCTTTTGCAAATATAGTGTTTTCTTTGAAATCTTCTATGATCAGTCCATCAAGAGAGGTCACTCGACTTAATGCTACATATGCTTGTCCTGCAGCAAATATCTTTTTCATTGAAACAACAGCTTTGTCCACTGTTAGGCCTTGTACTTTATGAACTGTGCAAGCCCAAGCTAATCTGATAGGAAACTGCCTTCTGACACCACCATCACTCATTACTTTCTCTTCCTCAGGTTCAATTGGTGTTGCTTTCTCCAGTCCAGGTTTTAAACATGGATTTTTGGCTGTTGCTTCTTTACCAACTTGCTCATTGTCAAATTCAATATATATTTTCAAGGGAAATGTTTCATTATCATCATAACAGAATTCTTTAATTGTCCCAAAAATTCCATTTACAAGACCATCTGAAACATTAATATTTTTTATAAGCATTATTCGAGCATCAATAGCTAGTTCGAGGGATTTTTCTAAACAGCTGTTATGAACTTTGAAATGATGCCCATCTTTTTTTTGCATTCGGCCAGTTTTAGCATTTCTCTCAAAGTCTTGTGCTTTCACAGTAACTATGTCAGAGCATAATTTATGCAGCATATGTATGTTGTGTACATCAACTTCACTGTTGGTTGCATAAATGTGGATATCTGTACTATCATCACCATCACCTGTTTCACATTTTTTAAGCATAGCAACATCATCTTGTAACATTGGTTCATCCTTTTTACGTAACCTTAAACGACTTAGTAATTGAGCAAATTCTTTGTCCTTCTGCCTCATAATCTCTGTCAGTTCAACTAAACTAAAGTGAGTTTCCCAAAGATTCACACTGTTCACTGGTTCAGTATAAAGTGGTTTTCCTTTGACAGGAGAAAGTTGATAAAAATCTCCGACTGCTATTACTGAGACTTTTCCAAATGCTGAATAATCTCCTGTTTGTTTGATTTGTCTCAATCTGCCATGAATATATGCCAAAAGTTTGTGATCAACCATTGAAATTTCATCAATTATTAATATTTGCAGTTTTCCAAATTTTGCTCTCAAGGAATTAATTTTTTCATCTCCGAGTGGCTGATATGGCAATGTAGCATTCGTTCCAATAGAGAAAGTTGAATGTATAGTTTTTGCATTTATGTGAAATGCACTGACACCGGTCGGAGCTGTTAAGAGCACATGAGTCTCATCTGGATTTTCTGACAACTTTGATAGAATGCGACATGTTTCATAATACATAGCTTTAATCAATACTGACTTTCCAACTCCTCCGGGCCCAGATATGAACACATGAAATGGATCTGGGTTTTCACCTTGTACTTTTGCTAGACACCACTGCCGCACTTTATAAAAGATTTGTGACTGTTTCTCATTCAAAGAACGTAGCAAACCCATCGCATCTTTCTTTGTCATAGCACAAGGATTCTTTTCTAATGTGAAACCATGAACATTTGGTAATAGATCGGGAATGACATCATCACCTTCCTCTGTTTCTATTGGCTGTTCTTTTCTAATATCCAGACATTCTAAACGCTCAAGTTCTGCTTCTGGACAGATTTGGGCCCAAGCGTCTTCCATCGGTCCATGTTGTTCTAAGTCATCTTGAGCTTTTTGTATAATGTCTGCTTCTTTTTCAAATTTTGACCTATTTGTGTCCACTATGATTTTCACTGAGTCAAGTTCATCATTATACAATGTTATAAATCCAGTTTCATAAAAATCCTGATATGAAGTGAAATTTGGTGGTTTCAGTTGACTTTGCAAAAAATGAGGCAAAAATAATTCCAAAATACTTTGATAATAATTTTCAGGATTTTTAGTTGGTGAAAAACGAGCATATCGTACGACTGCAAAATCTGTACGAGTTCTTTTTCTCACAAACCCCATATCATTTTCCAGTTTTACTCGGTCTGTGCATGACTTTTCAGATTTGGAAAGAACTCTGTATTCTGATGCAAAGGACGCTAAACACATTCCTGTAAATTCTTGAGTTTTTGGACGAGCTCTGTATCTGTCTGTGATGCTTTTCATCCATATTTCATCATTGTCAGTTTCTTCCTTTTCAGCCTTTTTATTTATGATGTTTAAAGGTAAACTCATTTTTACTGTATTAATACCAGTTGGAATAAAAACCACTTTCCTCGATCCTTCTTTTAATCTCATATTGGTCAAACGATAAACGCTCTCTTGGGCGGATACCTCTCTATTGTGAAGAAAAACACTTCCAAGTTTTCTTAAAGCTTGTTTTGCATCCATATTGCCATCCTTGTGTGCTTCTTTCTGTGCATTTGCCAGGAGCAATCCCATTTCTCTCTCTGCTTTTGAAATATAGGAAATTATATACACTATGCAAGAGTAAGCATCAACAACAAACTGTATGTCCATGTTTGCATTCCAGCATCTCAAAAGATCTTTATCATACTGATTCACCCACACATCACTTGGCTTTCTCTTCAACACAACATTTGTTTTCTTTGTCATTTTGTTATAAGCACATTCAAATATCTCTTGATTTATACCAATAGATGCAAACATAGAGTCAACAGAGTCAAAGACAGCATCACTGTTCAGCAAACATTCTCTTACTTTTTTCATTATACTTTCAGCTAATTCTTTTGATATCTCTTTAGAATTGTTTACCTTTTGGTCTTTATTTTCACATTGTCCATCATCTCTTGTTTTTTCATTCTTATCTGTTTGTCTGCTTCTTGTAATGAAAGTATTATTGCTAGGTGGACGTGGAAAGTGAAATCTACATGTAGTGCCTTTCTTTCTACATGTTTTTGCATGTCTTTTGCTGTGCTGTTGAACAGTGCTCACAATTTCATGCATTTCTGTTTCATCTTCAGTTGGCATTTCACAAGTGACATAACGGTCAACAAATGCTACAACTTCCTCATCGTCCTCTCTATCCACTTGAGGTGCATTCTCAACCCAAAACAGACAATGTGTGTGAGGTGATCCACGTTGTTGAAATTCAATTCGATAGAAATAATCTATTATTTTTCCAATGGGTTGAGCTGGTGACATAATGACATCTTTCAGAAAACAGTGGAATCGATGATCAAACATTCTGGCAGCAGTTACTGGATTTCTTTTAAGCATTCCACATCTGTCAGACCAGTCCAGTTCATCAATAGGAGTTTGACAACCCTCTTGTTTGACAATACACTGCATTAACTCTGGCCATCGCAAGTCAGCTGAGGAAAATGAGCAAAACCATGTTGTTTCATCCATTAACAATCTCACTGGATTATTGCCCTCTGCTGGTGCAAGTGACATAATGCCATCAAAGTGTTGATCTAAGACCTCTTGTGCAATGTCCACTGGCTGCAAACATGAATCCATAAACAAACCATGCTGCTGTCGATCATGAAGTGTTTCATCACTCATTTCATTATCATCATTGTCAATGTTTTGCTCTTCATTAATACGCATGTCCTCACAATTGTCCAAATCCATATCATTGTTTTCTGTTGTATCAGTCATTTCCTCTTCTATTTTACTCAGAGGATTAATCCAAGTTTTGTTAAACTCTACATCTGTATACCATTTGTTATTCTCTTTTAAATATGTCAGTGCTGTTTTAATTTTATCTCTATTCACAAATTTATACTCATAATGCCCTTTTTATGTCAGTTTTCTCTTAAGCTTTATTGGTATCATAAAATCATTTTCTGATCTTGGTAAAACATTCACTACTTCTGTAACATTAGATGGAATGCATACGACGGGGCCACATATTCCATTCTGTCCTCCTCGTGGCAAAGCCAGCATTTTCATGAATGGAATATTCATTCCTATTAGATGTTGCTCAAGAGAATTTAAAGAACTCAGTTCAGCAGGAATAGGAACCAAACTTAGATTATTTGCTACACTTTCAGCTGGCATTTTACTTTCACAGAGTTTTGTATCACATGTGTGACAAATCCATAAAGATGCAGCAGGACTGTTTTTATAAACACAGTTTTCACTACAATCTTTATTACACTCATGCAGATATTTCAGTGTAATACATTGTTCTGCTATACAACCAGCATGGATTGATTTCTGAAGGTATTTATTTTTATTGCATTTTTTTACCTGCATTTTAAAGCAGCAACGATGACATACTGAACAAACATATTCAGGTCCTGTAGATATTTTTTGTTTAAACTGCTCAATTACATAGTCTATGTCTTTCTTTTTCAGCTTTGTTTCATATTGTCTTGCAGCATTTCTCATTTTTATATTATTGACAAAAGTAATATCAGTTTTATATTTCTGAACATTGTAATTTATAACCATCTCTTTGTGTGTTTTATTTGCATTATACTTTAAAATGCTCAATCTTTTGACCGATTCTCTGTGTTCTGTGTTTTCATTATATTTTTGAACACTCATCTTTTTGACCGAGTCTGTGTTCTGTGTTTTCATTATATTTTTGAATGCTCATCTTTTTGACCGACTCTCTGTGTTCTGTGTTTTCATTATATTTTTGAACGCTCATCTTTTTGACCGACTCTCTGTGTTCTGTGTTTTCATTATATTTTTGAATGCTCATCTTTTTGACCGACTCTCTGTGTTCTGTGTTTTCATTATATTTTTGAACGCTCAGCTTTTTGACCGACTCTCTGTGTTCTGTGTTTTCATTATATTTTTGAACGCTCAGCTTTTTGACCGACTCTCTGTGTTCTGTGTTTTCATTATATTTTTGAACGCTCATCTTTTTGACCGACTCTCTGTGTTCTGTGTTTTCATTATACTTTTGAACGCTCATCTTTTTGACCGACTCTCTGTGTTCTGTGTTTTCATGATACTTTTGAACGCTCATCTTTTTGACCGACTCTCTGTGTTCTGTGTTTTCATTATACTTTTGAACACTCATCTTTTTGACCGACTCTTTGTGTGCTATATTTTCATTATACTTTTGAATACTCAACTGTTTGATGGTGTCTTTGTGTGCTTTGTCTGTATGGTACTTTTGGATGCTATATTGTTTTACAGCTTCACAATGCAAATCATTCAATCTGTATTTATCTGTGCTGTATTTGCGTACATTTTCTTGATGCCATTTGTTTACCTTGTACTTTTTAGTACTGCATTTAATTTTTCTCTCTTTATAAGTTTCATTCTCATCATATCTTTCCTTAGTTTCCATTTTTTTCTTTTCTTTAAAATCACAATCACGACTATATTGCAGTCTCTCCTTATAAAGCTTACGTGGGTCTGAGCTAGCTTTTAAATGTATATTATAGGTTGAACCTTCAGAAGATGCTTTACAAAAGCAAGCACAGGTATTGTTGTTGGTTTTTACACATACAACTACTTCATAATGACAACTATTTACATGTTTCAAATAAATTCCCTTGTGTTGACAGCTGTGTCTATTAGATGTGACATTTGAAGATTTATATTTAATCCATTTCTCTTGACAATATGTAAAAATGTCTACACCAATTAAATCACTGGCTGCTTGTATTTCCATCTCTGTTGCCCAAGTTCCAACAAATTTCATTCTTGATGTAGCAATATACTCTGGTACAGAGCTGTATCCTTCTCTGAGATACTGAATATACTTTGCATCATTCTGCAGTATGTGTGTAACTACAGCTCGTCTCAATTTTCGGTGTTCCTGTTCACTTCCACTTGCAGCATATGTGACGGCTCTAAAAAAACAATTTCCATCACCAATAATGGGTTTCGTTTCACAAGGCTCAGCCATTTGAGTTGTCATCTCATTTGAATTATTCTGTTCTTTCACAACATTTACAAGGTTCAGCTTTAAGCAAATACTCTTTTGTTGCTGTACTGTTAATGGGCTAAACTGAAAAGAAACATTGGCAGTTTCTGAAATAAATTCAACATCACCTGCATTTTCTTTTGTTGCATGTAAAGAAGGCATTTCTACTTTTTGTTCAGCAAACATTTCATTCACACACATTTTATCTGTGTTTTTCTGTGCAGATTGACTGCAGCCAACATTAACTTCCACTTCTGACACACCTTCACAGTGTAAATCATTTGATTTGTCAAGACTTTTCTTTACTTTTCCTTTACACTGCTCACTTTTCTTGTTTTTTTTAGTGATGGATTTCATTATTGAGATGTAACTTTCATCCTCATGGAATCTTTTTTTAGCTTTCATTTTTTTTTCTTCTTTGAAGTCAAGTCGATTGTTGTAGTCAACTTTCTCACTACAATCCACAAATGTGTTTAAACACACATTTGACGGCACATCAAAAAATGATTCTTGAAATGGTGTTTTACAAAATGAGGCACAGGTCCCATCCTTCCTTTTTCCACATACAACAACTTCATAATGGCAGCTATTTACATGTTTCAAATATATGGCACTGTCTTGACAGCCATGTGCATTAAAGGATGCATTTGAAGATGAAAATTTAAACCATTTTTCTTGACTGTACGTAAATATGTCCACACCAATTAAATCACTGGCTGCTTGTATTTCCATCTCTGTTGCCCAATTTCCAACAAATTTCATTCTTGTTTTGGCTATGTAGTCGGTTACAGAGTTGTATCCTTGCCTGAGAAATTGTACGTACATCTCTTCATTTTGCAAAATGTGTGAAATTACAGTGCGCCTCAGTTTACGGTGTTCTCGTTCACTTCCGCTTACAGAATATGCTACTGCTCTGAAAAAAAGAGTTAGGATCAGCAACAATATCTTGGGTTTCACAAGGCTCAGACATTTCAATTGGCATCACGTTTGGATTCTTTTCTTCTTTTACAACATTTGCAATGTTCAGCTGTAAGCAAACACTCTTTTGTTGCTCAACAGTTAATGGACTAAACTGTAAAGAAACACTGGCATTTTCTGAAAGAAATTTAACATCACCTGCATTTCGAGTTGGGTATGAAGCCATTTCCGTTTTCTGTTCTGCACACGTTTTGTTCACAGAACCTACGAAATCACTTTGAGTGCACCCAACATCAACTTCCATTTCAGATTTCTCACCTTCATTCTCATTTACTGCTTGAACAGTTTTCTCGATCACTTGCCAGAACGGCTGGTTTCTGCCAGTCATAACCGCGTTGACCCCAGTCACCTCAAACTCATGGTAACGTGCATTAATAGACATGGCAAGTTTCCGGAAATGAACAATCAGCGAGTGCAAGTTCCGATGGTACACCACTACACTCTTACCGTCAGCTACACATCTGCCATCACTGCGTCTTGAATGTGGATCAATCACTGCATACCAGGAACCTTCTCTGACAGCCGCACATATGGTTAGCTTAATATTCACTAAAATGGCATCAAACCTCTGGAATGCTCGATTTACTGCTTCATCAAATGACATTGCATACCCTCGTAGTTCCCCATCATATTTATTGACACCAAACAAGCCAGTCAATGTTTCACCATAGTTTATTGAAAACTGACAGTCTTTCAGAGTGTGTGTGTCTGGTAGCTCATGAACAGCTATGAAGCCTGATTCAGGATCGTTGATCTTCCCTGCGTGTCTCATGGCACTGTACAGGTCATTTCCGTGGATCAGAACAGCATTCAGGTCACTTCTCGTCCACTGCAACACACTTTTCATCTTACACATCACAATTGCAGTTAAACTATTTGCACCACATTGGCTTCCCCTATTCCAGCCAAAACGATAATCTCCTTGATGGAAAGAGCCACTGATGTAAGAAGTCTGTGGAGATAGAGCAGAAACATCATTCACAGTCATCTTAGTATTTTGTTCAGGCTTTTGTTCATGGTTTTGTTCAAGGTTTTTTTCAGGGTTTTGTTCAGACTTTTGTTCAGACTTTTGTTTAGACTTTGGTTCCCCGTTGTGATACACACAACGTTCAGTTAATCCTGCCCATTTTTTAAGAGGTGGAAGGGCCTCTGCTCGAACAGCATCCGCCCTTCTCTTCTTAGCCGCCTGGGAACGCTGAGACTGCTTCGTCCGAGGCATCTATACATACACAAAATATACAAAGAAAAAATTAAATGAAACATCATTGCATCATAATATAATTCACAAACATAATACAGTGAAGAATTTAAAGACAATTTAGTGTTAATTCACCTTAAAATAACATCTATTAATGATTACATTGCATGCCACTATGCTTATTTTGGACCTTTGTAATTAGAATGTTTATGTATGCAAACATAAAATAAATACAAGCATTTAATTTATATGATTATAAAACTTTTAAGTAATAAAACTTAATGATAACTGAATAACAACTGACAACTATTAACAGAACACATTAGCTAATCATAATATCCAAACAAAACATAATTATTCACATACACATACATATTTATATATATATATATATATTAGTGGTGGGCATAGATTAATTTTTTTAATCTAGATTAATCTCACTGTAATCTTGGAATTAATCTAGATTAATCTAGATTAAAATGGCTCATTTGAATTCTGCCGAAGGCATTCAAATTATGTTCAATAAAATGTACTTGTAAGTACTGATAGAGCTGTGCTGCACTCAAACATAGTAATTTGACGACGACTCTTCCCCTGCGCTACATTGCTTGGCCCGCATCTTCCGCATTAGCGAAGGGATGCTTTGCGTTTAGGTGGTACTTCAGACTGGAAGAACTCCTACAGTAAACTAATTCCGCATTGCACAAGTTGCAAACAATCTAACACCTGTCTCACACATATTCCGTCTGCAGTGCATATGCGTTGCATTTTTTTTTTTTTTATGCACCCATGTCAACGGATTCCAGCTTTCACACGGTTGCGGTCTGTCAGTGCGTTCCACAAGCAGTGTGTCTGCAGCAGTGCAGCAATCATTTACGTACCAAGTCTAGTTTTGCTGTGCTGCATGCACTGAATTAAAATGACAGCGCATTGTTCGCAGGAAAAATGAACATGGATTGACACGGAAATGCAGTAATTTCACAATAAATGTATAAAAGTCTACTGTGTTTCACACGCAACACGTGGGTTTTGGCTAGGTTTAAAACAAGAAAAAGAGCACCTTTAGATAAACGAGGCAACATGATATAGGCCTATGCACTTTTATGGAAGCAGAAAAACAAAGTTCATTAAGAACCGTGCGATTGCTTGTAATAAAGATTTAAATGCAAAAGGCACGAGAGTCGACTGTTTCTGTCGACGGTGCTTTAATTTTAAATATTTGCGATATCCCAACAAGAAAAGTACGCTAATTGTTGTGTTTAAATGTTTTGCCGCTTGCTTGAGCAGCTTATTATACAAACCTAGAAGTCAAATGCATGAATAATATGTTGTTTATATTTATTAAATTTAAACTAATGTCTATGATTATGAAAGACTGTTACTGTTCTGTGATAATAGGCACAATTTTTTTTTTTTAACAGTTTGAAATATAGAATAATGAACAAATGTTGTGTTTGTGGACTAAACAGCCATGGATCAGTAGCGGACTGCAAACCTCCCTGTCTGAAAGCACAATGAGTCCGTGCTGCTTCTGCATCGCATACCTAACACACACGGACTGCATACGCACTGCAGACGGAGTATGTGTGAAACAGGCGTGAATCTTGTCAAGGTTTTTTTTTGGGAAGCTTGGTAATTTCACAGTAGGCATACACACAGGTTCGAAGACTCGTTCTCTCCTCCTACAGTGGAATTCGTCTAGGTATACATCCGCACTAAACTATCACGGCGAAAGTCATCATAGCTTGTGTAGTATAGACCCAGCTCCCAACCCAACTTTGAGAATAGATTAACGGCGATATTTTTTTTTTTCGCCCGATAAGAGTCTCACATTAACGCAGCACGTTAACACCGATAACGGCCCACCACTAATATATATATATATATATATATATATATATATATATATATATATATATATATATATATATATATATACATAAAGATAAAATTTACCTTAATGGTTAACAAGCTTTTCCACCAAATAATGAGACTGCACTAAAAGTCACAGATAGTGAACAATACATCATTATTTAAATCCCTACAAACAACTATACATCTAAAAACACTTCAAAGCAATTATATTGCACAATGCTGTTTTAGATTGTTATATTGACATATAATGATGAAATACTGGAGTTAGATTTCATTTCATTTATTTCACTGAGGAGTAATCTCCCTCCCGTTCTTTGCATTTGAAATACGTCTACCCCATTTTTAACTTAGAACTATTTTATACTATTTCATACAGTTTGTTTTTAAATATAGACAAGTTGACATCTATTTAATAAGAGATTTCATAATGAGGCCAGTTTCTGTGTTCATCCCCATGAATAAATTATTTTATTGGTTTGTTTTATTTGATTTTTGAAAGTGTGCTATATAGCTGAACGTAGACTAGTCTAGGTAGATGTTGCAGTATGCTTAAATGACACTTCACTATGAATATATAAATGATCAAATTGAAAGTCTTGTTGCTTGATTTTAATTTTCTGTTTTTGTGTTTGTGTGATTGACTTTGTACCTTCTAATAAAACGTTCAAGTATTTTTTCAAAAGGCTGTTTAAAATAAACAAGATTTTTTAATAAAATGTAGGGCTGGGAAAATAAATCGATGCATCGCGAATCGAGAAATGATTCAGCATCGATTCTGAGATTTTCCGAATGCATCGCGATTCTTTCTTGAATCGATTCTGAGCTTAGTTTTGAACAGCAGATGGCACTGCATGCTTTAGAAACAGCCATACTCTGCTTGTTTCCAAATCCTTACACACACTTGAACCTAAAATATTAATTCATAAAATTCGAAAAGGTTGAAGCGAATTACAAAGGTGTTCACAGTGGGCTGTTTAAATTAATCTCGCGTCATAAAAGCATTCTAAGCTGAGGTGAAATTACATGACTCAGCCGAATACAACTGCTCTTTAGCACTCTTCTTCATGAGAATTTGAGTGTGTGGAAAAAAACTAGATTAGAGCGCCATCTGCTGTTAAAATCTAAGCTCAGAATCGATTCCAGAGGAATCGCAATGCATTCTGAAAATCTAAGAATCGATCCACAAATCGATTCTGCATCGATTTATTGTCCCAGCCCTAATAAAATGTAAGCTTAATGCGAACAGGGGTGTGCTTAAAGGGTACAAAAACATACCGATGATGTCCATCTTAATTGAAATGCTTTTCTCATTTAAAATAAAATGAAATGTTATGTGAGAGATTAAAACTTTAACATATCTTCTTGTACTGAAATCAATATCTTGTGCATTAAAAATGTCTCAATGTAGATTTTGGTGAACCCAATAGCTACGTTTACCCTAAAGAAAAATTATAAACATTTGAGTTTTTCTTACCTATAAATCCATTGAAGCGTTCATTCAACATGAAGGAAAAAAAAAAAACCTTTTAGACATATCTTCAGAAAACACATATAAAAACTATGTACAGAATGCACAGTATATTACACAAATCTTATCAACATGCTATCTATTAACAAAATTGTAAAACATTCACTACTTTACCCAAAATACTTCACTGTTGTATATATTATTACAATATAAAAAAGTAACATCTTACCTCAAATCCTGTTTCTTCAAGTCTTCTGCAACACAAAACTGTAAAAAAAAAATAACACAAACAATTACATTTAATGAAAACACAAATACTTAATTTCAAGGTTTTTTCAGCACTGACAATAATGAATAATTAGCAGAGATGCTGATATTATTACATGTTTACTTTGTTTCTTCAAACGAAAAATAATTGATTCTTTATCCACTGAATTGTTATCTCATGAGCATCACTGGTTTACAACTCTATATCAAGTATGTTTTCGTGATCGCTGATGTGACACATATGTGTACACAACACACAGAAAAACAAGCTAATAAACTAACGATAATGAAAGTATGTAATTTCTATTATATTCATGGTACCTGGACTATAAAGAATAACACGTTCATGGCCAATGCCACAGTTTTAGCAATAAGCTTATCACGTGTCGTGCCCATGCACTGCAAGTGTCACGTCTTGCCGACTCCTTGCACGTGCTATACGATATATTAATGTATCTATAGATAGATTTTACATCGTCAACAAACACTTTTTTTTTGTAAACTATCCTTTTAAATTGAAGCTAATGAAACATTCAACAAGAAAAACAGGTGAAGTAATGCACTACAGCCTTAATTTCTAATCCTCTCAAAACTAAGAATCAATTACATGAACTATGACTGTGCAATAAGCATGCGATGGCCATGCGCGTCTCGTCAGTAAAGCTGGTCCCCAGATCAGTAGTAAATCTCCATCACCTACTTTCAAATTGAGTGCCATTCACTACACATAGCCGTAGTTCACTGACAATTAGGCAATATCGCGTTCATAATCACAGATGAATCGCATTAAATTTCGAACGCGATATTTCTAGCTTGTCAATAAACTACGGCTCTGTGTAGTGAATGCTGCTCAATCTAAAACGTAATGGAGATTTAATTACTGATGGCGTCGCCGCTTTAATGACGAGATAACCATGACAATCGCATGCAATTAATTCCGCAGTCCTAACATTAAATACTAACTATTGAACTAATAATAACAATCACGACGCCACAAATATCATAAAAATAACGATTTATTTCCTTTTATAATAAAAATGCTGACGTGCTCAATTACGAAACTAGTACTGAAATAAAACGTTGCCTTTCAACATTTATGTACAAAATACAGCCACAAAACATTCAAACACACCGAAAACAACTTAGACTGACTGAATAATACCACGGATGACTAATATTAATACACAGATTATTAAGATTACACAGAGAGCAACACCACCGCATGTCTTACCTAGTTTTGCAAGTTGAGAAAATGACTTCCTTTCCGGGAAACAGGAAGACGTTCTGTCTGACATTAAATTACGCTCCCTCTAGTGGATGGAATAATAAAAACACATTATGATTACTAGGAAATCTGAAAATGATGTAACAAAGAGAAGACTTGCAGTAAGCATTTTATTGCATATCATTTAATTCAAACAAATAATAATAATATTTCAGATGATAATACATTTCTTTTTTTACATGCTTTTATAATATTATTCATATTAATCCTTTGATAAGGATTCATATTACCTACCATACATAGCATAATACCGATCATTTATTAAAAATATCTGTATCTAAATGTGTATTATTCTCTCATTACAATTCTCTAGACTCTTTAGACCAAAAATATATATATATATATATATATGTGTGTGTGTGTGTGTGTGTGTGTGTGTGTGTGTGTGTGTGTGTCTGTGTGTGTGCATTTCGACAAATATAAACCAGTCATTTTAAAATATATTTTTTACATAGTGTACTCAAAGGCCTATTAATACTAAAAGAAAGCCCACACATTCTCATAAACTGTATAACTGTATAAAATAATTTAATTTTAAACAAGCATGCAAAATCTAAGACAGATTGGGCAAAAAGTAACACTATAATAATGATAAAGCTAAAACACATGAGAAATTGTTTTGTGTTGTATGAGAAATTGCATTCATAACCACCAGATGGCAGAGGAAGACCACTAATGGACTCATTAAATTAACAAAAACAGTACTTTTCATTTGTTTGCTTGTACACATTTTAAAATCACTGCAATAACATTTTAAATCACATTGAATCAAAGTTTAGCATTTTGTTCAAATATTAGTTTTTACAATTATACCAAATTATGATTACAATAAAACCTGCCAATGACATACAAACTGAAAAAGAGCAGACTGTCTCTGTATGTTTATGTGTTAACATTTGCATTTGGACAGTTATAACAGGTCTGTTTTTTATTTTCTTAATGTAGTCTACTAAAATCTATAATTCTTCAAGTCCAAACATCACAAAAATATGTAAACTCATGTATTATATAATTGTAAACCATCATGCAAAATTTGATGGAGACTGGATAGAAACTGACACTTTACTAGTTATGAAGGATAAAAACAGTATGTGTCTATGTTAGGATTACCCGAAAGTGCAAATACAGCCACTAGATGGCAGGAAAGTATCACTCATTTGCTAATTTGATCACTTAGTTCTTTTTTTCAAGTTTAATGACATAGTGACATTCAGGTCATTATTACTTTTAAAATCATATTTAGTCTAGGTTCACAACTTACCACTTCATACATACAAACATATCAGTTTTGATAACTATGCCACATTATCATTAAATTTAAAACTGTAAAAAATATTATAAAAAGGACCAGTTAAGCATTTTATTACTTGTAAGTAATTTCAAATATCTATCATGTACACAAAAGCCTATAACATCTAGTAGAAAACTTCATGCATTACATGATTCTAAATAAAAATGGAAAATCTTATGGAGATTGGAAAAAAATTAACACTGTGGTAGTTAAAAAAGTTTAAAACCTCTAGGGGTGATTTCCTAGACAGAGTTTAAGCCTACTCCTAGACTAAAATGATAGTTTAAACCAGATGAATAGAAATCTGCTTTCTGTGTCAAGGTTTTAAATAGCCTCAGACTTAATTGGCACAGTACAAAGCAAGGTTTTTTCTTACATTAAATAAATAAAAAACAATTAACAGGTAAGTGTTAGTAATAATTGGTAAATTGCAGGTTTTTATAATATCTTTACTGATATTTTTAAACTCTTGTAAAGAAGTACATTTAAAACAAATCTCCTTATACAATATCACAAAATGTATTTATAATTCATAGCGATTTTTTTAGAAAAACAAACAAATTATCATATGAAAGAAACTATCCTTTTTAATATTATATTGGCAATAAATAATTTCTATATTAATTATAAACCCTTATGTTTATCAGTTTAAGAGGTCTATACAGCAATACATAAAAATATCTACAGATTTTCTTAAATCGTTTTTTAAACAATTTAAAAAGTAAATAATTTATATAAAAAACATATTTAATTAATTAAATTTCAGTTCTTTCCATATATTACACTCATAAATACTGTGAAAAAATAAAAAAATTAAAAAAAAATCTGAACTCATACAAAGTATTATAAAATAAAGGTTTTAAATGATAAAGTAAAAGATTAATTTAACACACAAATCATGTAAGATATTAAAGTAAAATATATTCAGTATTCATTCATTTGTTCATTCATTTATTTATTCGTTTGCTTAATTCAGTTCAATTCATTTGCTTAATTCAGTTCAATTCATTTAAATTCCATTCAAAGACTTTTATTAATAGATATGCTAGAAAACTATGACCCATTAACACACTGAATGAAAAATGAGGCATAAGACATTAAATAATATAATAAGAGTAAATACTAAATAATGGTTGTGAAGTATGGGAGAAAAACTTTTGAAATTAAAGAATTTTGAAATAAAATTAAATAAAACAAATAAATAGTTAAAAAAGTAATAATGACTAAATAAAATTATTAATTAATTCATTGAATTTCAGTTATTTGCATATGTTAGATTCTAAAACATTGTAAATATTATACAAAAACCCTAAAGTCATAAAAATCAATACAGAAGGTACAATAGAAAGTGTATTTTTTTTTTGTTTTGTTTTGTTTTACAGGCAGGCGTTTTGTAAATGAAAAAACAAATCACAAACTCTTATACATCAAAAAATGTAAAGTAGTATTTGAAACAAATTAACATAATATTTGAATATTTACAAAGATGAAACTATTGACAATGAATCGAAAAAATATATACAATAACTGTAAATAAAATATTAATTCATTTATTCAGTCATTAATTTAAATTGTAAATGCATTTTTTTTCTTCATTTTAGGCAAACAGTTGACAAAGCATTGTTGCAACTGACTTGATAAATCAAGTCTACTTTAGGCTTCTTTGCATTCTTTGAATAAAA
Source organism: allo-octoploid hybrid of Carassius auratus x Cyprinus carpio (assembly GCA_024542945.1). Classification (NCBI taxonomy): domain Eukaryota; kingdom Metazoa; phylum Chordata; class Actinopteri; order Cypriniformes; species allo-octoploid hybrid of Carassius auratus x Cyprinus carpio. Next base: position 90,897 of record JANHFF010000192.1, read on the forward strand.
TATGCAGAAATAAAGTTTAAGAATTCTATTTTTTGTTTATATATAATAATGTACGTATTTATAGTGAGTACATATACACAGTAATTTTTTAATTAATTCATGTAATATGTAATTTATGTAATTATCCATTTTGAATAGTTCTGTGGCAGTAGCCCAATTTAAAAAATCATTGTCTGAAAATCAGATACATGACAGGACCAGAGACGCTGACTGATCCAAGGACTCTAAGGTGTGAACAGGTTTCTGGGAGTAGTCTGTGACAAGAGCTGACTGAATATCTGGCTGAGCACTGGGGTAAGAGCAGTCTCATGTATAAAGTGTGGGATGAAAGGAGCCTAAAAACACATAATTGTCAAAGCCATTATGGACAGTGTTGTAGACTTTGAGAGAAGCTCTGAAGTTGGCATCAATTCAACTTAAGTCACAATTATTTATATAGCATTTTTTGCAATGCAGATTGTTAAAGCAGCTTCCTCTGGTCACGTGAAACCATCAGTTTGATTCCAGGTTTCAATAAATTCAGATTATGCAGACGACTCTGGTTCCCATGGTCATGTCCTACTGGCCGTCTAGGTGACAAGGGTTTCAAAGGGAATCTGTGTCTGGGGATCACCTTTACATCCAGTTCAAATTGAGTTTTAACTAAGATAATCAAAAAGATTACCATTTTACAATGTTCAGAACAATGAAATTTGACATTGATACCAGTATAAGTATACAACACTACTATGTTGCTTTTCACTGATGAGATCGAAGAACAGAAATCTAAAGCTCCAGCCAGTGCAAAGTCAATAATATTGGACAAAGAGAAAAAAATTTAGTATCATCCCATGAATGTCAGTTAGTGTTTAACTGAGGCATACAGACGATAGTCAATATTTGGTGTTAAACGCTTGAATCCATGAAACCAATCTGTCTTTAGTCACTTGTCCAAGATGTTCATGGTGGTGCAGTGGTGTACCCAAAGTTCTGTGCAGTCAAAGCATTCTTTCTTGCATAGCTATCCATGGAGTTACATTGAATGGAATGTTATCATCATTATGAACATGCTGTGGTGTACCTGAAGATAAGATTTTGATTAGGATCAATCCTTTTTTTTTAAACAAATTTATTTTTACAAGGCTTCGTTTTAAATGCGTAAATAGTCAATTTAACTACAATATGTGAAGATTTAAGACGTGTTTCTAAGATAAACATTACAATGTGGTAAATGTTTTTACATTATATCTATATAATAAAACTCATCAGTATGTTAAATGATAAAAATCATCTTACCTCTTATTATTTGCAGTGTTGATGAGGATGAAGCAGCAAATATTATTTATAAGGCCTTTGCATCAATGGGTTTTATTTTTAAAACAATTATTTATATGCATATATATATATATATATATATATATATATATATATATATATATATATATATATATATATTTCATTTTGAAAACATTCATGGCCTTAACACCCAGTAAATGTACAGTGCTACATACTGCCTTCACATGCTATCGGAAATGTCCTACTTTTTACTTTTGAAGAGAAAATCATGACTTTGTCATGTTTATGTATTTTGATATGTAAAACAACAAATTTTCTTCATAGACAAGTAGATTTTTGCTTATTTTCAAAATCTTATTCATTGATACTTTGTTGATGAAGACATTTACTCAATATAATATTGATTTTAAATTTTGAAGTTAGAAATTCATATTTATCATAATGCTCATTAATGCCATGCACAGGCCTCCTTAGGGACCAGAACAAAATTCAGTATCTCACAGTCAAAATGACATTTACGTTAGAGGGGTGCCTTTATACAACCAAAACAGTAATTCATCAAAAGAACTTAAAGAGGACAAAGATAGGCATCAATCAACTTAAATTTAAATGGCATCACATATGAATAAAAATGACATGTTACGATTACTAGGGAGGTAGACTATGGTAGAGCTAGTACTGAAATTGGGTACTGAGTTTGAGGCCAATCCTTTAAAGCAGCAGTTCTTAATCTTGTTCATCATAACCCCTGCTCTGTACAATAAAACTTAACACTTTTGTAGTAAGAATTATGTTTGCCTGAAGATGCTGAAGATGCATGTATTATAAATTATATCACCCAAATTCAAATTACAAGTATTTCTATACTTCTTTTATAGACATTTACACATTTAATATAGAAAGCATTTCATATATATATAAACAAAAAAAAATATTTATTTTACTAAACATAAACATGTAACTATAAATAGTTTTGACATTACAAAACTATTTTGTTAAAACTAACTTTTTTTTCCATTATAATACTTCTTATTTTGTGAAAAACATTTACAAAAAGGCAAGGAAAAACCACCACCAACATTTATGAACAATTATTTTATTTTTACTTAAAGTTACTTAACTACAAATAGAAACTAACAATGTTTCTATTCCAATTATACTATAAACATCTCTTAGAACTCAACTTAAACATATACACTTTTAAAAGTATTGCCAATAAAATCAGCATGTTTCACTTAAAGTTAAATCAAGCAATACTTTGTTTTACTTGTATAAACATTAACTTAAAAGAAATGAGAAAACAGCAAGTGTCATTAAACATTCAAACATACTTAAAGTACTGAAAATGGGCAAAACCACTTCACAGCTGCACTAGCACTAAAGTATTTTCACATTAACCTCAACTGGCATAATTATCAAACATAACTACAAACCAGTATACAAAAACAACAAAGCCCAATCATAATACTTTAAATGATTAACAGTCAACAACTACACTAGAGATCCATGCGTTTCCACATCTCCCACTGAATCCTCGACATCAACATCCTCTGGTTTATGTTCTGCATGCACACCTTGCACTAATAAACAAAAAGAAACAAAGACACACACAAAAACAAACAAAAGTCTATTAACACTAAAACAAATATTAAAAACATGACAAACACATTTCATACTAAAAAAATTCAATGACTCCCCCTCCTCCACCAGACTGTGTTTAACTTTAGATTTTATGTATTCAGTCAAAAACATGAATTTCTAACACAGCAACAGCTTTTTACCATATTACTTGATAACAAAAGCACAGTAAAAACAGAAAAATACATAACATTTGTCATGTCACTTACATTACTTTGTTTTTATATCAGTTTTTATTTACAAATCTACAATAAATGCTATCATGTATCAAAGTTTGTAAACAAAAATGCTGATTTAAAAAGAAAAAAAATTTAAAACTTAAGTGATAAATATGATGCATTTGTCAAAAAACTACGAAATTATCTTCCACAAATTAATATAATTGTATTCACATTAAAAATAAACTACACCAAAATTCATATTATGGCTGGACGATATGGCCAAAATTTATATCACAATATATTTCTTAATTTCAGTCAATACAATATAATTCCAAACATTCGAAACAATATAATTCAAAACACTTTTAACCCTCTGGAGTCTAAGGGTATTTTTGGGGCCTGGAGAAGTTTTGTCATGTCCTGACATTTGTGCTTTTTTCAGTTTCTTATAAATATCTAAATGGCTAAAGTCTAATCTCACTGTAATCAGCACAAACTAGGCTATAATAAAATGTGAGCAGCATGTATGTACATGATTGTGTTTGAGAAAAAAAATGTTATGCGTGGTTAGTGAAAAACTAAAAATGTTAAATCACTTGAAAAAGGCAATAAAACACATACAGAAAATTGGTTCACAGGACTTTTGAGAACTGGAGCTTGTAGCCTAGAATTTTTTTTTTCTAAATGATGTAAAAATCATCTTGTTTACTCACTTACAGAAAACAATATATTGATTAAAATTTTCTTAGACACTTTTTGTTGGTAAAAGTCATATGCGAGTAGGCGTCAACTATCATGAATTCACACCTGAGAAGACAAAGGCCTGCATAATGAGCTGCATAATGAGCCATTCAGTCAGCTGTGTCACTGAGAGGGATGAGTTACAAGAAAGAATGTGAGGACAAAATAAATGTATATAATTTTATGTTTGTAGTTTATTTAGAATATATTTAATTATCCCACAACATAATTTAATATTCACTTGTGAGTGCAGTTAAACAGTTTATTAGGAACAATCAAAGCTGACTTTCAAACTGAATTTTTTGCATCATTACTCCAGTCACACAATCCTTCAGAAATCCTTTTAACAATCTTATTTTCTCTGTGTTGAGTATTCACTGAGTTACAGTTCATTTTAATGACGCGTTTGTAAATGAAGATCAGCACAGACAAAGGCTGCAGACAACCTTGTTTGTTATCTTTATTTTATAAGTGCACAAAGTTTTGTTGTTATTATGTCTGTATACAAAAAAAAGTAGACCCTTTACAGATTCGATTGATGTATTGCTCTTATCTGTACGATCAAAACTGAAAGTGTAATTTAAGTTATTTTCAGAGTTATCAGGAGAAAATGCCTCATAACGCGTATACGCATTAATCGACTCCAGAGGGTTAAAGAAATAGTTCATCCAAAAATGAAAATAGTCATCATTTACTCATCAGCCATTAATCAAACAGTTGGTAGTTGCCATTGACTTCCATAGTTGGGGAAAAAAAAATACTATGAACATCAATGGCAACCACCAACTGTTCAATTACCACCAATCTTCAAATTTTTTTCATGTTCAACAAAAGAAAGTAACTCATACAGGTTTGGAATGACATTAAACTGAGTAAGTGATGACCATTTTCTATTCCTTTAAGCTCACCAAAGTCTACATCAATAAATTTTTTTTTTGTTTATAATATATTGATTATAAGTCAATATTTGCCACTGCGACTTACCTATGATGAGTTCACAGCCAAGCGGACATTTCACTAATTTGTCTTCAGCATCACATTTGCATAGACCTTACTACTAGAATTTTTGATTGGTTGACAGCAAATTTCAAATATTAAATGAAACGATAAAACAACGTTATTAACCAGTTAATGGCCGTTTCAAATTTTTGATCCTGTTTGGAACTATAAAATGCGATTTTTTTTTCAGTTTCTAGTTCTGTTACTGAAAACATTTGTTCATTTCCGGTTTTCGTTCCTTGAACTGGTTCAGAGCCCTGCTTATTTGTGCTGTTTTTTTTTTTTTCTAAAATATTATATGGTTTTAAATGAGGTGTCATAGACTTGGCAAATTAATTTTTCATAAGTTTGTATGCACAGACATCTGTTGTCAGTGTTCTATGAAGCTTTTTTAAGTATGTTTAGCTGACCTCCTATTCAATTGATTTTAAAGACTTAATTATAGTTAAATTTTATTATGTTGTAACTGCTATTAAAATATCACAACAACTTTAGATACTAAACATTAAGTTAAGATAAGGTCAATAAAGACCCAAATATGTCCAATATACCAATACAACAATGGTTTTAAAAAAAACAATGCATTTAAAAGTTAAAAAGATTTAATTGAAACAATAACATGGCTTCTTAAACTGAATTTTCTAATGGCGTCAACATATGAATCATTAAACCACTGTTAACGCACTGTTTTCAAAATTGATCAACAATTTATTTATTTTATTTTTTTACACTGTACCATACATACGATGCTTTATTTTGAATGTACTTCAGTACTACTCACCTCTGCCTGCAACCACTTCTACATCCACACTGTCCACTGCAACCAATTCTGCATCAGACGCATCCATCTGTTCATCTGGATGTGTGTCTTGCACCATGCTTCTCTCAGGCACTTTCTCCATACAAATGACAACATCACGCTGCAGTGACATCCTGAACACCATGTTCATCATTAAGTGCTCTTCAAAATCTTGTGCTTCATTTAACAGATCAGAAAGGTTCTCACTCTGCACATACCTGTATAAAGCACAAATATATAACATTAACCAAGTTAAATTTAGCACAAAACCCAAAACATAAACTAAAGCTACAAAATTTATCATTATCAAAACCAAAATTAGTTTAAACTTATCTTCCAACTGTAATGATATTGTGAACATGTAATTACTGTATCATTATTATTCATTTTATTTTTGCTTTACCAGTCAATTGATTAAAAATACTTAAGAAAAAATTAATTAATCACACGTTTTCTTGAAATTAATTACAATTCATCCCACTTAACATTAAACTTTTTAAATATACTTTTATGTTTTCACATTCAATCAAATAAATGTATCAACAAAGACAGCTTATTTTTTTATATTTTTTAATTTAATTTTTATGACTGAAAGCCAGTATCACTAATAACAATTAATATTATTTTCCCTATAAAAAAAAAAAATCATATTTAACCATTTACTATAGCCATTCAACATTACATTATAATTAAGAGCTATCAATTTTACATTTATTAAACTTAAAAAAAAAAACACTTTACATTTTCTCTTAATATATTTTACAGTTTATAAACTTATTGCATGTTAACAACTTGTATAATAATTAATTTTATACAAGATCTATAAAACTATTATTATATTACAATTAAATGCTTTACTATCATGCTCTGTCTAAATAATCCTGATTGGCTGGTAGTAAATTTATTAAATGCACAGGTACTTTCAAACCACTTAATCACCATTTTAAATCAATACACTTCTTTAATTGATACATACAAACCCACACACACACCATTCACACAAAAACAGATAGACATAGAACGAGACATACAAACAGAATGAAAAACCGAAACACAGCAAGAGAAACATTCAATCCAATCTAATTGTATTAACCATATACCAGTCATAAGCCATATATACCTAAGATGCCTACAAGATAAATAAATTATTAGCTAATTTTCATTTTTATGTAAGTAATTTAATGCACAGTTGCAGTTGCAATGCATGATGTTTACTTATTTTGTAACAAAATACTACTGCAATATTAATGTTTTATTAAAATTCTTCAGCAACAATTGTAATTATTAATTGAGAAACAAATTACAACTACTAAATACTTTTGTTTGTTTCCGTTATTATAAAATAATAAAATTTGTATCTAACAATATATATTTTTTATTAATCCTCCAAATTATGCAGTCATACAACACATACTACTTAATTTCAATTACAATAAATAACATATATATGTTTAACATACCTTTTAATAACCGAGTTCGGCAGAGTCAACTCCTTCTCGCCAAAGTCACCAACAAAGGTCACTGAAGCATTGACAGTTGGTTGGAATGCTTGAAGAAGTTGAAGTCTCTTACAGCGAAAACAACGATGGAATTTCCCTCTTGTCTCAAAATCTTGTTGCCAAGCATTGCATCGAGAACACCGCCGTGAAACCGCAACCTCTACGGATGTAATGCTTCCTTCCAGCACAACGACTTGACCTTCGTCAATTCTGAATTGAATTGCTTCATTCAGACCTTGGAGAGGGGCCACTTGTTCGATTTCAGTTCTTCGGCTGGTCGTCAGGTACATGCTCCCAGCGAACACTCTGGTACTGACATGAGTCAGTTTGTAGGTAGAACCAAATTGGAGTTTGCCTATCAAACTTTCCCACAGTTGAATTTTTATTGTGCCTGAAGTGTCCTCAATATAACATGCCTGTGCCTCAATCGATGCTCCCTGAAACTCTACAGTTTCAGTAGATTGGCTCACATGTACTACACGGCCAACAACAGCACTTACCTATTTAAAAGAAACAAACAAAAACAAAATTACAATAGTCTTAATAAAAAAATAATAAAAAAACCCTCTGTCTGAATTAAAACAGATATAAAATAATGAATCAATTAAATATTAAATACAACAAAAAAAAATGTTACAAATATAAACAATTATTAAATTACCTACAAAAAAATATGTCCTTATAACACAACTAAAAAAAATTAAAAGCATAATTTATACTCATACACTCATGTATCACTAGTAATTTTTCATTTGGTAACAATTGGAATTAAGATATTGATTATATCAAGCTTTTTTTTTTTTTTTTTTTTACAATATATCAATACATTCTTTATAACCAATATGGTATGTGGGAATATGGTTTAACACAAACATTATAAACTTTATAACCTAATTTTTTCTGAACATGTGACAAATAAGGTTGGGCAATATCGCAAAAATTATACTTTTTTTTTTTTTTTTTTTTTTAAGAACTATCAGAACTTTACCAGTTCTTTGTCATGTAGCTTTTTCTATTCTACAAGTTGTTTGAGCATTACAGCCAAACAAAATTCCATATTATAAAGACAAAGCCTTTTAAGGTAACAAAATATAAAAAAGAATGCTAGATATTAAGGCCAAAGTAGGCGAAGATAAAAATCTTTGTCAATTTTATCTTCATTATAAAAAAAAAAAGAACTTCTGCTTCAAAAATAAACACACATTACAAATAAATAGAATAAAAAAAAAATATTTTCAGGTACAACAGATGCATTTAGCAGAAGCATTCAAAAAACTGAATGAACAAATATAAAACCCTCTATATATTATATATATATTTCTACTAAAGCAACTGTATTAAATGTTTTCACTTAAGAGTAGTGACTGATTTTTCTATTTGTATTTTGTTGTTTCATTAACATTAAAAAAAATATCTGACCCAAAAATAAAAAATATAGTGTTGTATTTTTATAGCATAATTTACAATTTTAAACCTGAACAATTTTCTTTATTTTGCTAAAAATAAATGCTATTTTGAAGAATGGGGAAAACCAAACAGTTGCTGGTCCACAGTTTTTTCCTACTATCAAATTCAATGTACGTGATTTCACATAGAGCAGCTGTTACTACACAGAGCTGTTGTTAACTGACAAGCTGCACAAATCCAAGCTGATAATAAATGTGAATTTGCCCAGCTTGTCAGTTAACAACAGCTCTGTGTAGTAACAGCTGCTCTTTGTGAAATCACACACCTGATGGAATTTATTGCTGATTAGAGAACCGGCTTTACTGACGAACTGTATACTAATTATCATCCGATATTTATCGTGCACTCCTAATTTGATTACCCATACTTTTCTAAATATTTTCTATTAATATTTTCTTTTCCTTAAAGCATCCTATTTTGTCCCAGGGCTTATGAACCTGTGCCCTAGTGATGTCCATGCAGAAACTTGTGAATGATGCATCAACGTTTAGTGAAAGGAAAACATATGGTCTGTGTCGGTCACAGCGCCTATAAATTGCTGTTTTGAATCCAGCAATTATTTATTTACAAATTATACGCTCTGATTATGACAACTGTGGCATAAAAGCTTTATTTATTAGAGGAATAATAAGTTAACTGTAAAATGTTAGATTGTGACCATGCCTCTGGATGTCGTTCAAGCCCATAGCCTTTATTTACGTGGCTTTGTTCTGGTTTCCCGGTTGGTCACGAATTTCCACAAATTTAATAACATTTAGGCATTATTTCTTTTCCTAAATCTTTATAGTCTAACTCTCTAATTTCGCAGGTTTATTTTATTATCTTTCACTTTTAATCACTGTTTTCGTATCTCTTACTGTGGTAAACATGGAAAGGAAAATTCATGAATTAAGAATTTGTTCGATTTATTAATTTGCTCCCTTATTTCAGTTAAATCATGAGTTATTTAAGGAACAAAATTAATGAAACATGGACAGTTGCCACAAATTGATAAGTCGTAAGAACGAATTAACAATAGGATAGCCTTTCTGTCCTGTGTCCGCAGCCCTGCAAAGCGCACGATATGAAACAATTATCGGATGAAATGACTTAGTTACTACATTTCTATTGTTTTTCATGTTAAAGAACTTTTGTGTTGTTTCTTTTTTAATGTACTTTTAAAATTTAAATCACATTAAAGGTTAATTTGTACATTATAAATGAATGATGAAGCATTTACTGTATATACTGTCTCCGTCACTCACAGCCGCTCACACATGTTCTGCGCATAAGCCGCACACAGGCCAACATTAAAGGCCCCATGACATGGATTATTTTCTATTTTTAAAAGCTTTTTTAATGTTTCCTGAGGTGTACTTATATTGTTAGTATGATTTTTACATTTAATACAATTACAGTAAAAGGCATTTTTATATCATGATTTTAGTCCTCTGGCTTGAATGCTCTGTTTGAAGGGGTGTGTCTGCTGTGAGACTCACAGTAAACCCCAACTGTTGTGATTAGCTGACATATTTGCATTCGAAATGCACATTATATTTATATATACATTTTCAACTCTTTTGCCTGTTATCGGTGTACGTCACTGGGTAACACATTTGCATAATCCCCGCCTGCCCGCGAAATACGAACAGAGTCTGATCTGCCCACAAACACTTTTGCTATTAGTGCGTTTACATCATGTTGAGAAGACGCGGTGTTCAAGGATACCACAGAAATACAATTCGAGCCTTTTGTTGTGTGCTTGTCATTTTATCAAGAACTGCTTCTCTAATCTGGGCTTTTATCTTCGTTGGCTTCTAATCTTCTTAATTTGGACTAACAAACTCTCTGAACCACGACCTGTAAGTAGTACGATTGATACATTAGGTGTACATTTTCAATTGAGTGCTCAAAATATAATTTTTTTGTACCAATATGTGATGTATACCTAGTGCAGCTTTAGGTTTCCAGGTAAAGCACGATATTACTGTCTTACTGAAGTAGTTCTAAAAATTCACAGTGAACCTAAGAATATGTCGATTATTGTAGACTGACGTTGTTCTAATTACTTTGTTTAATAATAAAGAATGTAGTGTAGCACACAGACTTTATAATAATTGTGAAACTGCTGTTTATTGTGCTGCACTGGCAGTTACAGGGTTAATGCGGGAGAGATGAGTGATTTCGGCTGGTGCTCCTGTGATACAACTGTTCTGCATTCTGATTAAAAGTTAAGACCAAGCGTCTTTTGTCTGTCGTTCTTCAAACATTACAGTAGACATATTTTGGTTTACAAACTGTATTGTTTAATCAGTTAGTCACGTTAGCACTCGGCTAACGTATCCACCTAGTGTTCACAGTTTAGCAGCTAAACTTTAGCTGTGGGCACGATTCGCTTGCATAAGTGTTTTTGTATTTTATGTCATTATAAGAACGGATTGATTATATTACTGTTTTATGTAAAGGTGCTTTGTCAATGGTAGCGCTGGCTAACTGGCTCAATGACTCCTCTCTGTGCCAATCACAACAGGCTTGGCCAGCTGACCAATCAGAGCAGAGTAGGCTTGAGGAAGGGAGGGGCTTGCTCCGAACTTGCTTGAAACTAATCATTTCCTAATCACTGGCAAATGACTCTAATATTAAATGTATATTCTGAGAAAATTATAATGTTTTCTGACCTTAGATGCATTTAAACCTGATGTAGGTTACTCCAATACAATATTGGGACAATTTAAAATACCATCTGACCTGCTATTTAATCACAATTTAAATAACAGATTTGTTTCATACATTATTGAACACTGTTACTCACTGTTTGTGGCGGTGCTATCAAATCCAGATCGTAAAAGTCTCTTTCTAAAGCCTGTGCTGACATTGCGACTGAATTAAATGTAAATGTTTGAGCGGACAAAGCAGAGAAAGGGGAGGTAACCTTTCCCCTTATGACGACATAAGGGGAAGATTCCAGATCGGCTGTCTGAGCTCTCATTTTCTCAAAGGCAGAGCAGGACACCTAAGGCTTGCTTAACACCTATCGAAATTTCTAGCCACTGGGGAACCATAAACAGGCTAAGGGAACTCATTTTTAGGGCTGTACAAAAAAATTGAATGCAATTTTCATACGCATCTCCTCAGTAAAGGCACTCCTGTGATTAGTAATATATCTCCAGCACAAGCGTTCAGATCAGGGTTGCCACATTTTCAAAACAAAACCTGCCCAATTGCTTCTCAAAACTAGTCCAATCGCGTTTCGTTCCCGGCAATAAAAATACACGTTTTTGTCAGGGTTGCCTTGGTAATATTCACATTTTGGAGGCTTAATATCACGTTATTGGTATTGGGGTCGCTTCAACCCGCGAACATGAAAAACAACCACACACTTGGCAACACTGGTTGGCATTTACGACACAGAGCCGTAATTCACTGACAATCAACACAAAATAAATTTTAAAATCGCAGGCGATTCTTTGTTGATTTTGAAAACGATTTTTTGTAGCTTGTCGGTGGACTACGGCTCTGCGTAGTAAATGCCACTCCACCTGAACCAGTGTTGCCAAGTCTGCAGTTGTTTTTCATGTCCGCGGGTTGAAGCCACCCCAATACCAATAACGTGATATTTAGCCCCTAAAATGTGAATTTTACCAAGGCAACCCTGCCAAAAAAATGTATATTTTAACCCTGGGATGCAATTTTTTTATCGGGAAACCTCCTGGAAACATGATTGGGCTAGTTTTGGACTAGTTTTGAGAAGCAACTTGGCAGGATTTGTTGTAAAAACCTGGCAACCCTGATCTTAACGCATGTGCTGTAGATATACTACTAATTACAGGAGCATCTTTACTGATGAGATGCACATGAAAATCGTATTCGATTTTCTGCACAGTCCTACTCATATTAATGTTAAAAAACCTCATAAAGGGAAATTTTCATGTCATGGGACCTTTAAATAGGTTAACCGACCATCAACAGCCTTAATCGATTGCATCTCTTATAGACAATTAATCGATTATCGATTAATTGTTGACATCCCCATTACTAACTATAAAATGACTATAATAGAGTATCAAAATAACCTAACAAATTGCGGTAAATCTCCATCACATGTGTGCTTTCACATGCAGTAGCATTTACTACAACAGAGCCGTTGTTCACAAACAAGCTGCGCCAAACCACGATCATATTTTGCACGTTTGCTGCAGCTCGTCTTTTAACATCGGCTCTGTGTAGTTAATGCTGCTCCATGTGAAATCACGCACGTACAGATTTACCGCTGATTACAGAACCTGCTTTACTGACAAAATGCGCATTAAATATTGCATACGATTTATCGTGCAGCCCTAAATAAATGCTGCTATCAAAGACTAGAATGTGATCCACTACATGAAATATTAATCCAGTTGACTCTTACAATGTTTTAATTACTAATGTTATATGTCTATATATTAAAATATCCAATCTATATGAATCTACACTAAATAAATCATAATTTCAAAAATAAAAATAAACTCACCTGCTGCTTAGGAGCCATAGAGCCTTTACTTCAGCAAGACTACGAATGCCGCTGTCTAAGGGCTGCTTAAAACTAAACGGCAAACGCCCAACGACATTAACTTCTGTTGCCCTGCCACATTGCACGTCGTATCCTTCACCCTGCGAACCTACAAACAAATACTTTCATTAACATGCATATTATCGAAAACAAACCCATTAAAAATCCTCAAAATCTATACTGCTCACTTACTAACTCGTTTGGAGACATTTGACAACTTAACAGGACTTTTATTTTTTTCAGCCTGCTTGAAGGTCGTGTGCTTGTCGGCCGCGAAAATGGCCACGTTCCGAAATTCGTCACGATCAGTCTGGATGACTGCATTGAACAGTTTTACTCTTTTATATAAAGAGATTCTACACTCGGTTACATTATGTATGTAACCACAAACAGTATCCTTATCCTTCTCCTCATCTGCTTCACGTTTCCTACCTCGAGACGCCATTTTCTCTCTATCGCTACACCTTCTCTGACTCTTAATTAGTGATGCGTCATTCTTCAACGATTCGTTCATATTGAAATGAACAAAATGATTCAAAAAAGATTCGTTCATTTTAAAAATAAACAAAATGACTCAAAAAAGATTCGTTCATTTTAGTAAACGAGACACAAAACGTCCAAGTCGGTAAAATAATCCGAACTTCCCATCACTACTCCCAATTAAATGCTAATCTACTTTCTCTTTTACTTTTATGTTATGTTGCTTGTCAAACCAGATTAAAGTGCATATTTCACCACCTAGTGACATGACTGTGAAACACTCAATAAAAAATAAATAAATAAAACAATATCTATATTTTATTATACAATTTCGTTTTTTTTTCCAAGATATTTATAACAACTTTGTGGATTTTATAAGAACTATTTAATATACTCTGCAAAATTAGAAAGTAAATTTGACACATGAATATTACAAATAATATTACTATCACCTTCTACTGTATTCTTACAAAAGCTGAATTAATGAATTAATGTTCTTTAATTACTGTACTTATTTCCTCTATATATCTGTTTCACTCAATATATAGGCCTACATTTTCCACTGTTTGTCTTATTCAGCAATAACAATCCTACTGAGTGTTTTCATATTTTATATCTCAGTTAACTCCTATATGCCGTAGCCTTAGTCTGTAAGAAATATAATCCTTCTCACTTAGAACTCCCTACCTTTCTGCTTATTATCTCAATAAAATTAACAATTGTTATTTATCTCCGTCTTTTATTATGCATTCAATTTTAGAATTTTCATTGCTATAACTTATTTTTCTAATTTCTCTGCTTCATCATTCCCAGTCACTCCAGAATAGGCTAGAACCCACAACAACTGAACTATCTGTCTGTTGCAACATATAATAATTAAAATATCTTCAATACAACACCTTCTTTACTTTCTTAGTATTCAGCACTTAAACTTGAATCTACCACATTACAATTTCATTTAGTCCCATATCAATTATTATGTTCATTGATATCATTCTTTTTACTGCTTCTTCTTTTAAACTTTACATTCTAACAATATAGCAACCCTAACATTTCTAACTTAAAATAAATAAATAAATAAAACTGTACATGTTCATTTCATACTCCTAAAAAATATTTATATTGTCATTCCGACTCAACTCAACCAAAATTCCCCAACTCAAATTTTTAATTTACTAACTGATATAAGCCAAAATATTAAATGTAATGGGTGCATATTTACTGAGTAATCCACTATTTTGTAGAAGCAAATCAACAGTACAATTTCACCTTATATTCAGAACCAAATTACATATGTGTAAAATACACTTAAGAAAGATGGCAACATCATTATATTACTTTTACACAGAGATTATTAAGTCTATTAGTAAAATCTGTTAACTTTAGCATCTTTCGTTCATTATGTGCCAGTGCTGACCATTCCAAATAGAGAAAGAACACTTTTCCAAAAAATAAAAAATAAAAAGTATTAAAGATATAATGCCCTTCTACATATTGGGTTCAGTTCCAAATCCCGTATTCACAAAACATCTTAAAACTAAAAGTAGCTCCTAACTCACTGTTAAAAAATAATAATAATAAATAAATAAAATAATGAGAGTGTCAGTCTCAATTTTTGCTCTAAAACAATTTCACAAAATATTATAGCACTAAAACTAGCTCCTAAATCTGTGAAACATTAAGAGTAGACAACAGGACTCCTAAGTCACTAAAACCAACTCACAACTATCTTAAAATGCCTATTGTCAGCAATCTGCCTTGCAATATAAACATTTTACAAACATTTCACAATAATGACCTTTTACATTTTGTATTTGAAAACTATCCAAACTCCAAATATTCCTTTGTATCCTTTTCATTAACCAGTTCTGCAAAAAGAAACAACTGTTCTTGTGTCCACTTTGATTTTCTTTGATTAATCTACTCTTTTAATTGAAAACACATTTATGCATATCCCCTACAAAAAGCATACATATTAGCTGAACATATACTTCTTTAATTAGTGACACTTAGCATGCATTTTAAAATCTTTATTTGAATCTGCAATTAACATTATTTTGAAACCTTTATTTGGATAGAGAAATATAATATTGTGCTCTACCTTACTATAAACCGGTCATTTTATAATATGTTCTTTACATAGTGTACCCAAAGGCCTATTAATACAAACAGAAAGCCCACAAATTCTCAAAACTGTGTAAAATAATGGATAATTTAATTCTTAACAAGCATGCAAAATTTAAGAGAGATAGGGCAGAAAATAACACTCTAATAGTTAAAAAGATTAAAAACACAGTGTGGTATGAGAAATTGCAATTTATAACCACTAGATGGCAGCGGAAGACCACTAATGGGCTCATTCAGCTAATTAATCAGTACTGTTCAAAGGTTTCATGGATTCATGCTTAAACATTATAATATCACTGTTATAACATTTTAAATCTCATTGAGTCAAAGTTAACGATTTTGTTCATACAGAAATATCAGTTTTCACAATTTTGTCAGATTATGATTAGAGTGAAACCTGAAAATGACATCTAAACTCTTAAAAAGAAAAGACTTGCAATAAGTTTTGTATCACCTATCACTTATTTCAAATATCAAAATGTTTGTGCATGTATATCTGTGTATGTGTGTGTATTTGTGTGTATGTTTGTCTATGTGACTATGCTAATAGAGTATTAATATACAAGTTTAATCATTTAGTTTAAATGTGTGTTGTGTGTCTGTGAGCCTATTCTCCATTTTGGATGTGTTTAACTGTCAGCCATACATCCAGGTTGGCCGAGACCACCCCAAAGGCCTTAAAGTGCTTGAACCCCGGTAATTGCTGCTTGCAGCTATATTTATTATTATTCTTCTGCCCTAAAACTGATCGTGCAGACCAAACCGTAAGGCCTAGAGACTTGAAACTTGGCCAAATGATAGAGCTCAATTTGAGGAGAACCTATCAAAGTCTCAGCCCAATTGGCCAATAGGGGGCGCTACAGCGATCGAAAACGTGTTTTTGCGCATAGCTCCTAAACCGCTTGTCATAGACTCAAAAAATTTACATTTTTGGAATCCTTGGGTCATCGCAAATTAAAAACGGTCATTCTGATTTTGGGTCTAGGAGGCCTCGTTTTTCCGCAAATTTGACGTATGTCCAAAACCTACTTTAACTAACTAGTCCTAGGTTTTTCACCCAATCGGAACCAAACCACTGCAGAAATGTTCTCTGGAAAGTGAATATCAATAATTATCCAAAAAAAGTTTAAATTTCGACTCACTGTCCCAATGGGATGCCAAAACGTTCGAAAGTCAAGGACCAATTTTACGCAATAGACTATAACTCGTGAACGAAAAGAGATATCTTTACCAAACTTGGTACACACTTGTATGAGCTAAAACTTTGGTCAAATAAAAAAAATTGCCCAGCTCTGCCACTTGGTGGCGCTATAAGAGGTAAAAACATAAAAATGGCTATAACTACGCAACCATTGGTCCGATCGACTTGAAAATTGCTATGCAGCGTCTTTGTCCAATGTGATACAAGCGTCTATGAGGATATTAGCGTATCTAAAAAAAAATGGCCGCCATTGGCCAATGAAGTTTGAGCACCTATTTGACAAGGTTAATGGAGGTCAATCGGAACGAAACTCAGTGGGTATGTTCGACTCATGGCCCTAAAGGTCTGTAAGAATTTTGAAAGAAATCGGCCACTAGTTGGCGCTAACGAGTTTTATGGCTCAGTTATCACGTGGTATTTCAAATATCCACACAGTATGCATATCATTTGATAGATCTCCTCATAATGCACAACTTTGCCTCAAGAACCATTACTGTCAGTCAAATCGTTCATTAATTATTCACAAATATGTTAAAAACATACTTTTGCGAACTAGTCCTAGGTTTTTCGCCCGATCGGAACCAAACCACTGCTGTAATATTCTGTGGACTCTCTAGATCAATAATTATCGAAAAAATGTTGAATTTTGTCCTTTGGTTAGCTATAACTTGGTCATTTTTAAAAGGGGTGTGGCCAAATATAATAAAAAGCCTATAAAAACCTAAATGAAAACTCAAAACTTTATGAAACTTGGTGGAAACATGTAGCAGATGACTCTTAACAAGCATACAAAGATTCATGGAGATCGGACCATAGGTGGTGCTATAACAGTTAAAAGGGCATCAAAAAACACAATATTTCTACATAAAATGACCTAAAATTGTAGAACATGTTCATATATTCACACAAACACTAGATCTTCATATCTTAAAATAGATCTCCTCATTATGAACAACTTTGCCTCTGGGCCTAATGCTGTCAATCAAATCGTTCATTAAATATTCACAAATAAGCTAAAAACTTACTTTTGCAAACTAGTCCTAGGTTTTTCTCTTAATCTCGATCAAACCACTACAGAACGATTCTCGGGACTCTCTAGATCAATAATTATCAAAAAAATGTTTAATTTTGTACTTTGGTTAGCTATAACAGCTTAATTTAGAAAAGGGGCATGGCCAAAATACCCAAAAGCCTATAAAACCTAAATGGAAACTCAAAAGTTTACGAAAATTGGTGAAAACATGTGTCAGATGACTCTGAACAAGCATGCAAAGTTTCATGGAAATCGAACCATAGGTGGCGCTATCACAGTAGAAAAGGCCTCAAAACACAAGATTTATATGGTAAATAACCACTAGATGGCAGCGGAAGACTACTAATGGGCTCATTCAGCTAACTTAATCAGTACTGTTCAAAGGTTTGATAGATTCATGCTTAAACATTATAATATCACTGTTATAATATTTTAAATCTCATTGAGTCAAAGTTAATGATTTTGTTCATACAGAAATATCAGTTTTTACAATTTTGTCAGATTATGATTAGAGTGAAACCTGAAAATGACATCTAAACTCTTAAAAAGAAAAGACTTGCAATAAGTTTTGTATCATCTATCACTTATTTCAAATATCAAAATGTGTGTGCATGTATATCTGTGTATGTGTGTGTATTTGTGTGTATGCGTGTCTACGTGAATATGCTTATAGAGCATTAATATACAAGTTTAATCATTTAATTTCAGTGTGTGTTGTGTGTCTGTGAGACTATTCTCCATTTTGGATGTGTTTAACTGTCAGCCATACATCCAGGTTGGCCAAGACCACCTCAAAGGTCTTAAAGTGCTTGAACCCCGGTAATTGCTGCTTGCAGCTATATTTGTTTATTGTAATTAAGCTAATTTTTAAAGAAACGAATAAGCATACTGGTAAATAATTATATTTTTACCAGAACATGTCTCTCTTCATTATTTTGAAGCTTCTCCTCCAATGCATTCAGCTCCTCTATCCTCTCCATTCGTCTAATGTGGTATGTTGAATTACTAGGTTCTGCACTTCCAATTCTCTTGACTTCCTGCATGATCTCCACCAGCTTTTTAAGGACACATTTCTGAAATTCTAAAATGTAAAAAAAAAAAAAACCTTTGACAAGTAAATTAATTACAAACAGATACATTTTTACTAGATGATTAATCTTGATATCAGTAGTGAAATTTGACTTGAAAATATTTGAATTCCTGGTATCAAACTTTGGGAAATCACTTCTGGAAATACAAATTAATATCAAAAATTTTATTTCAAACTGTAAAAATTACTTGTGTAATAATGTATTTAATGTTTATCAATGTAATATATTTATTTGCAATATTGTACAACTTCTTCACAGTAGGTTATTGGTGCCTTCCTCTTTGAATATTCAAAAATTAAATAATTACATTTGAAAAGGCATCAAGATTTTATTACAGATATATATTTAAAAAATGACTACTTCTTTCTTAATAGTAAGTGGTCCTCAAGACCAGAACTGAAAAACATTGCAAATATACAAGAAAAAGTAAATACTTACTGGACATAGGCATTGGAAATACATCCATGCTGTCACCAGTTGGAGCTCTTGATGTTTCTGAAATAAACATTTAAAACTCAGTTCATACCAAAAGAGACAGAGAAAAATTAGCTGCACCCTTCATATTGCATTTTCAAGACAGGAACTTAAAACTATCCAGATGCACTTCTTTGATTGTATTTAAATTTTATACTTGGCCATATTCCTCTTGAAATTATGCACCCCCAAAAAATCAGTTACACATCTAACCACATCTAGAAAAATTATTTCAAGTAGATGAGTCCAAGGGTGATTTAAAATGTGTAGTGCCTTCTGTCTCTTTATACCTTATGCATAAAATCCATATTTAAAATACATCATAACTCGGTTTTTATTTGATTTATTTTCTTAATTTGGGATGTCCCGCTGTTGCTTTGGCTTGAATTGTAACATTGGGACCAGAGAAAGTGCTTGAAGCTCAAATTGTATAATTTTGTAGACAAATTTTAGGGAGGATCATTCTTTCTATGGAACCATGATGTACTACACATATGGGAATGTATGTACACTGCTCAAAACAATTAAAGGAACACTTTGAAAACACATCAGGGGACTCATTTATAAGTGTTGCATATGCACAAAATCTGCCCTGAAAGAGGCATAGCGCACTTCCGATGCCAAAAGGTGTGATTTATATAAAAACAAACTTGACGGGAAAATTTGCGCACATGCACACAAACTTTGACCTATGCATACAGACTTTTTTTTCCTGGAGAGAGAAATTTAAGTAAATAACAACCAACCTAGACGTTGTCTATCCCTGCCCTATTTCAATCTGATATAAAGACACTCTGAAAGTTGAACATCTTACCAGATCTAGAAGAAGAACACTCAGGAGATGAATCCAACGGTGATTGAAAATGTGAAGTGGAGTGCCTCCTATCATTTCCATGGCTTGATTGGTGACTGGAAGTGTTGGAGCACTCCCTGGTTTGCTGGAATGTCCTGAAACACCAACAAAATATGTTCAAAATGTATATAATATCTTAATATTTTAAGCGATTAACAACAAATTCTGCTCTGCACCTTACACAAACCTACTGAATTTCACTAGAGGTGACTGCAGCTGCAATGTATGGTCATTTGGATTACTTTTGATACTGCTTTGACATTTTTGCAATAAATAAATGATAGTAATTGCATTTATCTGTCTGTCATGTTTTGCTTATACTGTACAGAAATAGTTATGTTTAGGTTTAGAGGTAGGAATGGGATTAGCGACTATACAAATATTTCAATGCTATATTGTTACTAAAATAGTTATTTTCCTGCATATTTCATTCATTTGCATTTTGTATCCTTTTTTATTCGCTATTAAATGGGTAGGTTAAGTTTGGGGGTAGGTTAAGGGGTCTAAAAATCTAAATTGCTTATTAATAAAATGATGAAATGCATATTCGCTGTAAAATGGGTAGGATTAGGTTTGGGGGGTAACGTTAGGTTAAGGGGTCTAAAATCGAAATTATTGATAAAATGCATTGATAGGAATATCTTAATTATACAAAAGATGTAAATATTTGTCATTTTTTTAGCTAAAAATATACATAGTGATTTATACATTTTAAATGTTGAAAAATGTCTAAATGGTAAATTTTAGCATCAGTAAAAATGTACAAAAATTTATGTTTTGTGCTTGTAAATATTACGTATTAATACTTATGTATAAACATGAGAAAAGGCTTAGTAAGCTGGCAAAAAATATTTTTTGTTTTATAAATAAATGTTCATTTAAAAGCAGCCCACAATCAGCATATTATGTTACTGTTACCCCTTACGGCTCTGATGAGATTTTGTTCTGTCCTCCACGCCAACTCACAAAAGACTATTAGCGAATTAGCACGGAGAGCTGATTCTGGGACACTTCTGATACAAGTCGCAGCATGGCTGGTTTAAACACAAGCACTGAGTGGCCGTGATCTGCTCCAGTGGCTGTGTCAGAGCCATAATGCATCGAAGACATGTGCAGTAATGCGCAGATCAGCTCTTATGTCACTGAATCTGCTGTTAAAAATGAATAAAAAATGAATAAAAATTAATGCAAAACTAAGAATTAAAATCGTTGTAATGAGACGATCCAACGAGGGTCATGTGCAGCTGTCTAAATCAAAGAAAAATATAGGTGCGGGTGGGTGGCGTTTGGATCATTTATTCCAGTCTGCGGATTTGGGTGTTGGTATTTAACCTGTTCACTGCTCACCAGTTCACCATTGTCTGGTCTTGTTGTTCATTCCTGGACACTTACCTGACTACTTACCTGTATCCACTTACTTCTGTGATCCCTTCACCTTCTTCAGTCATCAACAAATCTGCATCCAACTCACCCTCCATCTACCAGGGTTTCATGAACAAGGTGTTCCAGGAATTCCTCCATCATTTTATCATTGTCTATAATGATGACATCCTCATCTATTACCGGAACCAGGCCGAACATCGCTAACACACGACGCAGATCCTCAAGAAACTTTGTGAATGCCATCTGTATTTCAAGCTCAAGAAGTAAGAGTTCCACCATGACACTGTTTACTTCCTTGGTTATGCCATCGAACAATGTGGCATCCACATGGACCAGAGGAAGGTACAGGCAGTTGAGAATTGGCCACAGCCCACATCCATCAAGGAACTGCAATGCTTCTTGGGGTTTGCAAACTTCTACAGGACAACTTCAGTAAGATCTTCTCACCTCCAACCTCCTTGTTGAAACATGTGGCCTCTGACATTGAACTCCAACGATACCAGTGCCTTCAACCAACTCAAGAAAGTATTCTGTACCGCTCCTACCCTACTGCATCCTGACTCCTCTTCATCGTCGAGGTTGATGCATCCACCTCTGGGGTAGGTAACCATACTATCTCAGCAGCAGGGTGAGCCTCACAAACGCCATCTTTGTGCCTTTTACTCAAAGAAGCTATCCCCGGCGGAACGTAATTATGACATCAGTGACTATGAACTGGCTTTAGAGGAATGGCTACATTGGCTGGAGGAAATTAATACAAGCACCAGGAGGCAGAGGCTATCCCTGTTTTCATCCACCTTGATCATCAGGAGCAGCCTGTGGAGAGGGGGTCTGTCACAGAGTCAGCAACATCCTCAGCACCAGACAGCCATACTCCGCCCACTTGTTCCCAGTCTCCTAAGTTTTAATCGCCTGCACCTGTCACCACCAAACACCACACCCTTTTTAACCTGCTCACTTCGGTTCACCGTTGCCTGATATTGTTATATGTTTCTGGACACTTACCTGCCGACCTACCTGTATGCACTTACCTGAGTGATCCCTTCAACCTTCTTCAGTCATTGACGAATCTGCATCCAACCTCCCGATCCGGGTAACAAACACCTCTGAATCCAAACCTGCAAAAGATGCGGCCATTATCTCCCATACCTCTGCACTGATCCATTTACCACTAACTCACCAGCTGCTATCCATATGTATCTGTCATAACATGCAATAAGACTGTTGTACAGATATACCTGTATTGCATTCTTCTTTTTTTATGACAATTATACACTGCCCAGCCAAAAAAAGTTGCTAACATACTGATTATACGGCTGATGATACTGACACGGTTAAGAAATGAAAAGCTACACACTCCATCTGTGTTAGTTAAAAAAAAAACTGTTTCCAAACATATAACATGGTAGAAATATAATAATAACTGTTAAAATGAATCCATTAATAGATTGCAGTTTATTTAGTTATTTATTTTTGGCTGGGCTGTGTAGTGTAATAAATAAATAACAATAACGATAATAACAATAATAAATGTAAACTATATTTACAATATGGACATCTTACTACATCAACATTTAAATCATATTACATTGTTCTGTTAATAAATTATGATTTGCTACACATTTTAAAACTTCATATTTCAATATAAAGACAGCTTGCCACATGTAGGCACGTATCACTGTTTATGCAAGAGTACTGTAAGTGTATGCATTATAGAAGTGGTGTCTTTCTGTTTCCCCTTTGGGATATACAGGAATCTCACACCAGAGTCAAGCACTTCTTGAAGTTGTTTTGAAAATCAATTGACATTAATTGTTATCTAACAAATTTATTATCTCACCATGTCTAGAAGTAGAAGTGAAGTGCCTTCTATAACTTCCATGGTGTGATCGGTGACCGGAAGAGTTGGAGCGCTCCCTAGTTTTGCTGGAATGCCCTAAACAATAGCAATAAATGTATTATAAATGATAAGACACAAAGGTACTGTAAGAGAATAACAATGTTTTTTAAAACAAAAAATTACAATTTCAGATGTTGTGACAGAATTGTTGGTGAGTTTATAATGGAATACTTTTGTCATAGTTTTTTAAATACATTATATGCTCAAGATTTTATTAGATTTTGAGAAAATTATCACATATACACTTCATAAACTTCATTTTAGGCAGTAATTACATATTGTATGTGTTATTACACTTGAGTTCTACAAAACTAAAATGCTTGTGGTAATTGATTTTAACAACAATAGCAATCAGTGTTCACATCTGTAACAAACTTTATTCTTAGTTCATAATTTATATATATATATATATATATCAGTGGTGGGCTGTCAGGGCGAGCAGAGAAGGCTTTGCTATATCAGAATCACTGGCTACATTTACATGCACACTTTTTGGTTCAATCAGACTGAATTCATTACAACTGATTAATCTGATTGTAGTGTTTACATAAACACTAAATAAAGTGATCAGGTTGATGTGCACATAGTAACCACTCTCCTTTCTTTATTTGTTTTTAACAGCAGAATTAATATTTACACGTTTATGGATAAATATACATATAAACCGCTGTGCTGCTCATATTTATCATGCAAAAAAAAAAAAAATAAAGCCCCTCCCCGCACCCAAAATGGGTTGCCTGTTCGTGAGTATCCAAATCAAGTTCTTGTACAGTCTCTCTCAGATTATATATATATATATATATATATATATATATATATATATATATATATATATATATATATATATATATATATATATATAAAATCAGTTATTTACAGCATATGTATAGTGAGATGGTTAGCTGTTTAGGAGTTTCCACTTTGGGATAAACAGGAATCTCACACCACAGTCAAGCACTTCTTGAAGTTGTCCTGAAAATCAGTTGACAGAAATTGTTATGTAACAAGTTTATTATCTCACCATGTCTAGAAGTAGAAGTGGAGTGCCTTCCATCACTTCCATGGTGTGACTGGTGACTGGAAGAGTTGGAGCGCTCCCTAGTTTTGCTGGAATGCCCTAAAACACCAACAAAATATGTTCAAAATATTTTTTTTTTTTTAAATTATGAACTAAGAATAAGGTTTGTTACAGATGTGAAAACTGATTGCTGATGTTGTGTTATAATCATTCACTATAAGCATTTCAGTTTTGTAGAACTCAGTGTAATAACACATACAGTATGTAATAACTGCCTGTAATGAAGTTTATATAGTCTGTGTGATAATTTTCTCAAAATCTAATAAAATCTTGAACACATAAATGTAATTAAAAAAAGGATTCCATTATAAACTCACCAACAATTCTGTCACCACATTATAATTGTAGTGGCTTTTTTACATTAATGTACTGTAAGAGAATATCAAAGTTTTTGGTGACTTAAATTTTCAATACAATTATTGCTATTATTAACATTGTTGTTGTTATATAAAATGGCTATATTGTGATTATTAATATAGTAATTAATATTAAGAAAGCAAGTGGAGGAAAAGATGCAATGTTGCTAGGTGACTTTGCTTTATAACTTTCAGAAAACTTTAACTTGATTTTTTTTTGTTTGTTTGTTTTTGTTCAGTTATTTTGCTGACTTCGTCGACATCAGACGGGTGTAGCTCAGTCAATTTTCGTCTGATTCCAACAAATCATATAGATTTAATGGAGTGGAATGTAAAAATAAAAATAATTTATTTGTGAAAATTTGCTCTTTGTGACTAATTTTGCCAGCACAGGTCACATATGCTTTACAACATAGACTATTTCAGTCTGCCACATGTAAGCACATATTCTTTTATATGCTGTGGCATCTTCATGTGTATGCACACACTATGAACCCCTGTTTCTGCAAATGTACAGTAGTGTATGTAATTTATAAAAGTTGTCTTTTTTAGTTTCTCCACAGTCAGCCAACAATTATTATCTAACAAGTTGTTTAATTTACCATGTCTAGAAGTAGAAATAGAGAGCTCTCTGTCACTTTCATGGTATGGTCGATGATTGGAAGAGTTGGAGCACTCCCTTATTAGGCTGTGATTGTCTTCAGCATCTACACCAAATCACACCATAATGATCTTCAGAATAACATCACTCCCTCTAATGCTATGTTGCTTACTTCTATAGATTATTCTATCAGAATCGTGAAATAGTGTAATGATACACACATAGCTTAACATTACCTGGAATTTCACTTTTGGAATTTTCTGAGGATGAATCTGGCAGCTGTCTATTCCAGGCCAACTGGCCATTCTGATCCATGGCTAATTCTGAAAAAAACAAAACAAAAACAATGCAAAAAAAAAAATAATAAAATAAAATTTTAGATTATTACAATATATATCCAATGTGATTATTTACGCTACAATATGCAATATTGTTTTCTGTCTGCTGAACAGTTAAGCTAGACCTAGGACAGCCTTGGAACAGTTAAACTACTAAGCTAGCCCTCTCAATTTACCTTCAGAAGTGGTTTGAACAGTGGTAGCAAGAGTTTGGCTTTTCGGGAGTTCAGGGGGCTTTGGAAATGCCTGCAAACCTGTATTCTTATCTGTATAAAAGAGTCAAAAGGGTATATATACATCACTCTTCACACATTATCTTGTGACGAACATGTTAGTTTTGCAAAAAAAAAAAAAACAACATGAAAAACCTCATGTCTAATAGGTTCAAGAAAATGTATTCCCCCTCACTTGGCTTTTTTGTGACTTTTGAGACATCATCTTCTGAGATAAATGGCCCTGCAATTGTTACATCAGTTAGCCTACTTTTTTTTAAAATGATGTATGAAATATTTTGGAGAACATTTATATGTATGCACTAACATTCAATAAAATCATTGTATTTCCTCTTTTTAACCACTCTCTTCCTCTTCATATCTGGTATAGTGGAGATACTTTCGTGGTCAGTTTGGGCTGATGATGTGTTGTCATAAAGCTCACAATCATTCTCATTCTCTACAAAATAATTCAGCAAGTTAAATAGAAATATGAAGTAAATGGAGGACTTTTCTTGTTGCCTAGCAACTGTGACCATTGTTTGTTAAAGGTGCCATAAAGCTTTACTTACTAACAAACTATAAGGAACCACAAGAGAAAATAGCCACTTTCACACTGCACGTTGGACCCGGAAAATTGGCGGAACATTGCCGAGTCGCCTTCTGTGTGAACACAAACATGATTCCGGGATTGATCCCAGGTCTGGGACCTAGTAACATTGCCGGGTTCAGTCCTGGAACAAGCGCTGTGTGAACAAAGCCAGAACTAATGCCGTAAAGGGTGTGTTGTTGTGATGACGCACGTTATCTTGCAACTTTTTTTACCAGGTGTTTTGAAGGTAGATCAACGTTTGCTACTAAAATATATGTGCAAACTGTAATGAAGCAGAGATCAGGTAGTTCATCACTTTCCACGCTGAAGCTGAGATCGTTCACCAGCTTAAGTAAAAGTTAACGTGCCTAGCATTTTCGACTCGTACATTAGGCGTCGTATCCCGATGTCACATGTCTTTACGGGACCCTTGCGGGTTGTGTGTGAACGCACGCATATATTCCGGGTAATCACTAGCAGTGTGAAACTGCAAAATCTAGCAACCCGGGAAAAATTGCTGGGACACATTACCCATGAATTTTCCGGAATCTCAGTGTGAAAGGGGCTATAGACACATGAAAAAAAGGACATGGAACAAATGTACTAAGAAAGCCATCATACCTGATGTCATTTTTATCTTCACCAGTTGGAAAGTGAGCCAGTCCTCTAATGGGTCTATTTTTTTTTATGTGCTGACTGCACATGGGTCTTTGGCCATCTAACAATCTTTTTATTTTCTTGGATCCAGTTTTTTGGGATGACACCTTCAAAATGTTTGTCACCCTCAATCCAAACAGCCCTTGCAAAAACCATGTCTGAAACTTCAAAAGGGCAACATAAATAAATAAATAAATAAATAAGATTATTTTAAATAAATAAATCCCTGTTTTAAATAAGTTACAAAAAAATAAAAATAAATCTTCATTCAGTATCATGCAACAAAGGGAAGATGGCATATCCTCCACAATGTGGTAGACATACAGCTTTTGTTTTCAAGTCCTGGCTTTCATGTAGCTGTGTTGTAGCCATCCTGTGAGTACTGCCAACGAAAGCAATGTCCAGGAGTTTGGACTGGCAAGGCTTTTCAAAGAGGTTGGAGGTTTGGTGATATGGATAGACACTGCAAACCAATTTGCCATCTGTTTTTTTTTTCGGTCACAAAAGCTACACTTCCATCTTGGAGCAAAAAGCAGCTGTCCCTCTGCTTTCCTGACACTGGCTGCAGGTGATATTGCTTCTATTTCATATTTTTTTGTGAATGATCCTTCTCTGCCATACGCTTTGCCACTTGCACCAAAGGGTTATGGCTAGTCTTGACAAGCTTCTTTATGGTTTTAAGCTGGTTCTCAAAAGGGAAAGCAGATATGTCATTTAATGAGCAATCAAAATGTGAAACATCTTCATGGAGGTGCTTCATGGCATGCACATTGTAGACAGTGAATTCATTTCCATAGACCTCAGAGCTGTTGATTACAAAATGATTGAGGAGGTCTGCTGCATATGGCAGGAAGTGGTTTCTCCGCTCATGATCTGCAGTAAGAAGGATTGACATTCCAATTGTCAGGCAAAGGAAGTGGTGGTACAAATCCGAGTCCACAATTCCATGGAGTACCACTGGTCCGGTGTATAGCAAAAACTGTCTGAACTCAGTGGCTTTCCATCTCTCCAACTCCTGAAGGGATCTGGGCTTCCTCGCCATCTCACTGGGCATTGCGTTCCTCAATCTAATGAGTTCACTGTTGAGGTTAGCTTTTTGTCTCGGAGACAGTCTTCGAGGATTAGGGACTCTGCACAGGTAATTAAGAATGCGTCTCACTACTCCAAGGCAAACAAGGTGCATATAATCAAGCACAAAAGAGCTTACACATGGGATGCCTGCTCTGATCAGTGGGGTCTCCCCATTCTGGTGTTTTGCTCTGTAGGCCATTTGTCTGAACTTTTCATCTGTCCTGCTGGGGAATGCATCCCTGCTGTTGAATACCACTTTGCCCAACCATTCACCCTCCTCTTCACACCTCTCACAGCTGTGGTATCCAGTGTGGTAGATTATATTTTTTAGGAATGCTCTAGCTGGAGCGTCACATATAAATGCTTTTATGTGCACTTGTATGATATTGCCATTGTGCTGGATTCCATTTTCCCTAAGCCTCTTAATTTCTTCCACCAGGTCTTGGACATATTCTTCCAGTGGTCCAGGTTTTGTCAGGCCACTAAACAGGCAGACAATAAAAGGTTCAAATCCATCAACCTTTGCCAGCATCGGCCAGAATTGAGCAGCACTAGATTTGAATAATGGCACACCATCAACATTTATGGTGACAGCAATGTGATCTGTTGATTCTGGGCACTGCAGAAGTGTGCGGCGTAAACCAGTTTCCAAACCATAATAGATGTATTCACCATTACATTTTGCCTGGCGTTCCACTACTTTTGGAGTACAAAGGAGCGTCCGTGAGTCCTTGGGCAGTTCGTTGTGTCCATGTTTGCGAAGAATTTTGAGCAAGTCATTGACGGATTTGTGTGTCTGGTTATTGGTCACTGCCCAATCTGCCAAGTCACTACATAGGTCCTGTTTGTTTTCATCTTGGTATGCATCGGCTATTTCAGGTGTTTCATCCAGTAATTCATCTTCTGTGTCAGGACCTTCAACACTGTATTTTTCTTGATACCTGACATCATCCACAGAATCAAACTCCTCAACATCCATGTATTGGTCATCCACAAACTCTTCTTGACTGTCATCCTCAGCTAGTTTCTTTACCATGGAATTGACCTTCCTCCAGTTTTTAAGATAATCTGAGGCCATTTTATCAATTCTACAAGCTACAAGTGTCTGTAAATAATAATAATAAAACAACAAACAAACAGTTAAATGACTATCAGCTATGACTGCCAAACGAAAAACATCAAATAAAATAAAAAATAAAACAAAATAGTGTGAGCGCTCCATGCCATACTCTGTCGCAATTCTTTTAGCCAGCCCTGGCCAGGTTGGAAGAGGTGGGCCAGGGCATGGTTTGGTTGGGCTTGGGCACAGTACGCATGCAGTGTGAGCGCTAACCACACGTGAGGACAGAACAGATACTATTTTGTATGAGCTACGGTCATCATTACGACCGCAAACATATTATATTATTTCTAATAATAATACACAATAATACACTTTTCAATAAATTTAATTCAATCAAGTATATTTAGGTTTATAATGGCTTTTGTTCTTACTTTATTGATAAACAGGAAATGTAGTTTGCAAGTAAAGCTGCAAATTATTTCATTAACCTCAGCTATCTCCGTATTAATTTTCTGACACATACAAGTGAAAATCAATGCAAACGCACACAGAAAACAACGCGACTGAGAACACAACGCGACTAAGCATAGTTGTAATTTTTTTGTTATTTTGGTGCTATTATGCACAGCATAGTGAACGACAACTGTGTTTATGTTCATTGCATGATGTAATTCAGCACATATCCAGGGGACGCCGTGTTTCTGCTGCTCGTAGAAGATATCGACAGTGTTACACATGCGCAGGATACTTCTTGAACAAGTGCGCACCCAAGTCCGTGTTGCTTGCACATTCACGCGAACCGTGCCACAGTTCGGGAGCAACCGAACTCAGACCACCTTCTCCAGGTAGTCTCGGGTTTGGTACCCCAGTGCGCACCAGGGTCCGATGACAGCGTTCACATTAGCGATTTTTCATGCGAACCGTGCCCCGTTCCGCACTAAACTGGCAGTGTAAAAGCCCCTTTAAGGGCCGTTCACATATTGCACCTAAAAATGCGTGGAAAACGCTAGGCGCGCCGCTTTCTCCTTCTCCAAACCGCTCAGGCAGTTGCACTCAGCCAGAGTGAGGGACGCCTGCCAGTGAATGGTCCCAAGGAAGATTTCGCTGCAGCCCTGAATCTCCTGCATCTCCCCAAAGTCCTGAATCTCCTGCTTCTCCGCTGGTTCCGCCCAGCCATGAATCTCCTGCATCTCCACTGGTTCCGTGTAGCTCCTGTTCTCCTGTGTTCCCTCCCAGCCTTCCTCTCCCACCTCCTCTTCAAAAACCAGTCAGTTCCTCTGCCCCATCTCCGCTGGTGCGTATCTGTCCTTCAGCTCACCCTCAGTTAGCATCATCTTGGTGCTCTTATCCATCTTGGGACTTCCAGTCTCCAGCTTCGCCTTGGTATGAGGATCCCGTCTCTGCCTCCAGCCTCCTGCTCCGGGCTCCTCCCTCCATCCACTCTGCCACGGCCCTATGAACTATGCTCCTTTTCCATTGCCTGGTCTTTGCCTGCCCCATGCCCACCTCCTGAACTCCCACCCTCCCTCCTATGTTGGACTGCTTTTGTCAGCGCAAAAATGCGTTGTTCTGTCATCCACCAAAGCGTTTTTAGCCAACTGAAAATGGAGGGCGCTCTGCTGAAAACGCCCACCTGTGAGCACTTGAAAGCGCTACTTGTGGCACAGTGTTTTTTTTTTCAGTTGAGATGCTGAAATTACGGAATTACGGAATATCCGCTAAACTGTTACTTGTATCTGATTTGGTAGATAATTTGTTTCTGACTTAAATGCTCTGGATGCTCAGAAACCCACAATATTAATTTCTCCTCCATTTTTCTCGTTGTTTCGCTTGTTGACACGTTGTTGTAACAAAATGACAGTTGTGACATTTGATGGGTGTAGAATTTGCCCCGCACCTCCTGCACTCTGATTGGTTAGCTGACTAGAAAGTGACAGTGATGAGCGCAGTGTTTTATCCAAAGTTGAAAATTCTTCAACTCTCGGTGCGAAAAAAAAAAAAAAAGCCCAAAAGGCTCTGCGCTCAGCGCTCGGCATGCTCCTGGCGTATTAAAAAACATAAAATCATTCAGTTTTTTGGTCAGTTGTTGATTCCCTACAGAATTTTGGGATGGTGCCTAGTAGTTTATGATGTCTTTCAGGCCATTCCACAGTAATGTAGGGTCATTGGCTAAAAAGACTGTTTTACAGCTTTTTAGAGCAGCTCCTCTTTGCCACTTCTAATTTTAAGTTTTAGCTTGATTGTAAGACTTTATCCCCATTTCAATATGCATCTTTTTTAGCCAGACAAAACTGTCTGAGTTTCGCTGTAAACCATGGCCACTGTTGTATATTAAATGAGTCCTGGTAGGAATGCACATATCCTCACAGAAACTGGTGTTATTTCAGGTTTAGCTGTTTTCAGTTTCTGCCTGTAGGTCGGTATAAGATGAACTA
The DNA here is from genome assembly GCA_024542945.1 of allo-octoploid hybrid of Carassius auratus x Cyprinus carpio. Lineage (NCBI taxonomy): Eukaryota > Metazoa > Chordata > Actinopteri > Cypriniformes > allo-octoploid hybrid of Carassius auratus x Cyprinus carpio. Next base: position 122,949 of record JANHFF010000192.1, read on the forward strand.
GGCAGTGATAAGAGTGCCCCAAAGCTGCATGTGGGACAGAGTGATATGCATTTTTTATTGTGGTGTAATAGTGGCAGTGATTGTGCAGTGTGGAATTGTATGAATCATTGAGGCTCCTGAGGATTGTGGCATACTTGGCTGTGATGAGTTAGGTGTAGTTAAGTAAATAATAATTATAACTATTGACAATGACAATAGCTTAAGTTCTGAGTTCTCTAGCTTTACCGGCAGAGGGATTCACTGAGCGTCAGGCTGCTTCATCAGTAAGATTTCAAAGTGACCCCATTAACGTGATATTTAGCCCTTGGAATGCAAATTGTACTGAGGGACCCCCTCAAAACCCCTTTAGTTTGGGATAATTGGGCAGGTTTTTGTTGTGAAAACCTGGAAACCCTGTCCGTCAAGCAGGTAACATTATTATTGCTAACACGGCAGACTCTTCCAAAAATACACTGGCATCATCTGTATTAAAGAGAAAATAATCACTTCATCCGAAGTTTACGTAAATAGAATTCCACAACTATTAACTTTGTTCTCTCTCACAGGACCTGTGTTTTGTCATATAAACTTGTGTTGCATTTTGACCAAAGCACTGTAAGGCAAGGGAGGGGGAGACTCAAAATGTTTCCAAACAAAACACGTTTTTGCCCCGATTGCTTTGTTTTACTACATACACAATTGTTTAAAGCAGTGCTTCCCAAACCTCTCCTGGAGGACCCCCTGCCCTGCACATTTCGTACGTTTTCCTAATCAGACACACCCAATTTAGTCTCTACTAACGAGCTGATGAGTGGAATCGGGTGTGTTAGATAAGAGACACATACAAAAGGTGCAGGGCAGGGGGGCCTCCAGGACAGGTTTGGGAAGCACTGGTTTAAAGTATAAAACATTGTTATTTACAATACTATTATTTTTAGGGGGAACAACCCTCAGAACTTGACCAGTTGTCGTTCTCTGCAAATAAATGCACTAAATGACAACACTGATTTGGATGATTATTTGGAATTTGGGAGATGTGTTTTCTGTAGCTTATACAAAAAAAAAAAAGAAAGAAAAAAAACCTGAACAACAGACATTACTGAAAACAACTTTAGGAGCAGTTGCAAAATATTACATTATGAAATACTAAATATTACTTACCTTAAAATTAAAACTGAGGAGGCAAAGGAAGACAACCCAAAATCTAATTAAAAAAATAATAATAAAAAAGAAATAATAATTTATTACTCAAAACTGGAAACAGTCCTTATGTTGTTACATGCTGCATAATATACCAATAAATACTGAGAACTTGTTTGATTAGTTAGTCATAACCTGTACTTACAGAGCCAAAGGACGGACTGTGTCTTGGCTCTTAAAAGAGCCTTTGGGGTGTTCTTGACTGCTGTTGAGACACAAGCAAAAAAGAGAAAAACAGGAAACAAGTGTGAACATGAGTGTGATGAACCTGTATGAATATAAAATTGTCATTACAGATTTACAGTATTAAAGAGTAATCAGAATGTAATGAACATGGTCAATCTGATAAAATAATAATAAATTTATTCATAAATACATAAATAAAAATCTTTAATATCTTTATTAAGACTGCAGTTTGCTGCAGGGCATATCTCCATTCAAATAAACCCAAATATTTCTGATAGTTAGTCAAAACCTGTACTTACAGAGCCAAAGGACGGACTGTGTCTTGGCTCTTAAAAGAGCCTTTGGGGTGTTCTGGACTGCTGTTGAGACACAGGCAGATGGGATAAAAAGAAGTATGTCAGAATATGCCTGAGATATAGCAAATGTCTAACCTATAAATAATTTAAAATGCATCCAGTTTTCATTGATCTAATCAATATGGCAAATCAGATATGCAGGATAACTGCTGGATTGATCACTTACAAAAACCAGATGGAAAAATAGACACTGAAAAAAGAGAGAAGAGATAATTTCATTGTATACATTTTTAAAGTTCTTAAAAAAAATCTTAAAGTTAATAAATATGTACAATAACATCTGATATGCACCACAACCCCATAACAACTGCCATCAATTCACAGTACAATGAATATTTATTATTAAAATGTAGTATTATTATTTTTATTATTACAAAACGATAGGGTGCGTCTTTTCTGTTTCCTTTTTAAGGGCACGCGCCTGAGAGAGGGACAGCACGCGCACTCACAGCAAAGCCTGCGAGACAGCGTTCTTAAGCGCGAATGACGTCACACAGATATAACGCATTAAACGGCAACAACAGTGGCGTTTAAAATTGTTCGGTACAGTTAGGTTAGGTAGCACAAAAAAAGTCGAAAAAACAGTTTGTGTGATCAGTAAATGCGGTTCATTAACTGGAAAGGACAGTCCGTCAATTTCTGACTATTTATCATTTGAGAGAAAGCCGCCGTTATACCATGAGAAAAACGAACTGCCTTAAACTGCCCTTATTCTACTATTATTACTATCATCATCATCATCATCATCATTATCATTACTTTCTATATCAAATGTTATTTTGTTTGGTCATGGGCTTGTTTTAAAATGAATTTAAATAACACGAGACCTTACCTCGGTAAAACCAGCAGTAATTGGTGTCCACTCAGGCTGTGCGCGCGCTGGTCACAGACCCCCGTTTATATAGGCTCACTGCCAGGTTTCGCGGGCTTGGCACGCGAGCAAGAACTTGTGATAAAAGTAGCTAACTTTCTATATTTTATTTTTGACAAATTTAATGTACAGTTATATAATGATACTTTGCGTTTCACTACTGTATGACACACCAAAAAAAAAAAAATCATGTTACAAAATGTTTTCAGTCATGAATTATAAAAATGTAGGTTTGGATCATGCACTTTCAAGTCTATATTCAAAAATGTGAGTGACAGTTAAAAGGATATATATATAGACCCCTTAAAAGTTTGTAAACATTGCAACGTCTCCGGGTGGGTGGGGCTTAGCTGGAGGCAAAGAGAGGCGCGGACGCAATGTTGACAAGCGTAAACTAGCACGTTTTAGGATGGATTTATTAAACATGGATGCAGAAGGAAGGTTCGGAACTGTCCGAATATGTACAGTCACTGACTCTGCGGGACCGTGACAGCTATTTTTGTAAATTAACTCTCGCGGATGGAAGCAGGCTACCTGACCCGTATGCCATACGGCCATATGAATTACTTTCGGGTGGTTTGGGGAATTTTGTCAAGGCTTATTTTCTAATGTAACCTATCGCTGGGCTAACTATGTTTAGTAATGTGTGTTATTTTAAGAGACCATTCAAAGGATGGCACACACATCTATCGCTGTATGTTTGTTTAACATTTAAACTAGCTAGTGCGCTGAAGGTTCCTAGAAAGCAACATAGTTTTGGCCCAGATCCGGCCCACATCTGGCCCGCGTGAAATCCATGCGGGCCAGGTGTGGGCCAGATCTGGGCCAAAACTGCTTGCTGTCTGGGTTGGCGACTTTTCACCTATAAAACAGAAACTTGCTGATTTACTAGATAAAACCAACACACCAGTTCATATGCATAGATTATTTTACCTGATATGAAGTGTGCACTGCAAACACGAGCATTATTTATGATCGTCTCTGTCTAGTCTGTACGCCGTATTGCATTAAACCACAATTGTCTTCTTGATTTCTGTGAAGGAATGTCGGCCGGGATCCGGTGAAACTTTAGTTTTGAAACAAAAGTGCTGTTCCTTCTATTCTGGCAGCCAAAAACACAACAAGAAGACATTTTCAAGTCAAAACCTAAAACTTTTAGCGCACCTGCTATGAGTTCTGCCTTATGTTTTGCCTCCAGCTAGAGCGGTGACGTCACAGTGACGTAGGTGATTAAGGGGTCTATACATACATACACACATAAAACTGTAATTTATCATTGGAAGTAAATTTCTGTGATAATTACTTAGTTTTTTAACAGTAAAAATTGTGAAAAAAGATTGTGGATTTGTAAAGGGACCCAATTAGTCATTTGGTATAATTGTCTTGTTTTGTTCATCTTACAGATAAGCTTATTGCTCATGAAAAACATCTTACCTGTTTCCCCATCTTCAAAAGAAGAGATGTAGCCTATTGAGATGTGAGCTCATCTAATTCTTTTTCTTTGATGGCATAACATTTTCCTTGCCGAAGAACGAATGTTTGTTTATTACAAACATTCTTGAAAATATCTTCCTTTGTGTTCAGCAGAAAAAAAAATGTATACAGGTTTAGGATAACTTGAGTTAATTTTGTAGTTTAATCTCAACATAGAACCCGACCCATTGCGAAGTTACAGTAGTGTCAGGCAACTGAATATGCTGGAGTTAGCTTTTGGAACAGGATTTTTTTTTTTTTTTTTTTTTTTGAAACCCTCCCAAACATTTGATATGGGGAAAGCATTCTTATTTTATTCAGTCTTATTTAGTGTTCCTGTAGCTCAATTGATAGAGCATTGCGTTTGGAGGTTCAATTTCCGGGAACACATGATAGGTAAAAATTGATAGCCTGAATGCACTGTAAGTCGCTTTAGATAAAAGCGTCTGCTAAATGCATAAATTTAATTTAATTTATATTTAATTTAATTTTATAGATTTTTCCATTCATTTTTATTGTGGTCAATTTTGTTTTTAAATACCAAAAGTATGAAAAACTTGTCATGCCACTAAGACGAAGTGTTTTTCATCCTAATGTGAGTAGTAAACAAGCAAGTGATGCTTAACCTTATGTAACCTTTATTTATACATCCACTTAAAGTGTACTAGGGTTTTCTTTTTTCATTAGGGCCCGAGCACTGCAGTGCGAGGACCCTCTTGGAATTGCTCCGTTTATTATTAGGGCCCGAGCACCGATGGTGTGAGGACCCTCTTGTATCTGCTTCGTTTATTAGGGCCCGAGCACCGGTGGTGCGAGGACCCTCTTGGAATTGCTGTGTTTATTATTATTATTATTAGGGCCCGAGCACCGATGGTGTGAGGACCCTATTGGAATTGCTTCGTTTATTATTATTATTCTTCTTCTCCAAAATTAATCGCATTTTTGAGGGCCTAAACATGCTCGAAAAGTCATGAAACTTTGCACACACCTCAGAACTGGCGAAAATTTACGTCTGATATGGGTTTCAGAAGTGGGTGTGGCAAAATGGCTCGATAGCGCCACCTATACACGTTCAACGGTGTGCGCCTCGAGCTACGTTTCACGTACATGTATGAAAATCAGTACACACATGTAACTCCCCAATACCTACAAAAAAGACTCTTGGAGCAAAATCCGAAACCCAACAGGAAGTCGGTTATTTTTCATTTTATGAGCAAATTTTGTGTATTTTTTGTACACGTTGTACTTTAACGAACTCCTCCTAGAGATTTATTCAGATCAACACCAAACTTGGTATGCGTAATCTAAAGGCCTTTGCGATGTTAAATTGCGAAGACCTTGAGTTTTCGTTGAAGGGCGTGTCCGTGGCGGCCTGACGAATTTCGATGATTCGCCATGAAAAATGAAGTTGCTATAACTCAGACATACAATGTCCAATCTGCCCCAAACTTCACATGATTGATAAGACTCCTGACCTGAACAGATTGATATGCCCATATTCAGTTATAGTCATAGCGCCACCTACTGACAACAGGAAGTGACATATTTTACGCTGTAACAAACTACCCCGAGAAATTTTATGACATCAATTTTTTTTTTCAGTCACTCTATTCTAAAGGCCTGTGCGATGTTAAATTGTGAAGATCTTGAGTTTTCTTTAAAGGGCGTGTCCATGGCGCCGTCACAAAGTTCGATGTCTCGCCATGGGAATAAAAGTTATTGTAACTCAGGCATAAAATGTCTGATCTTGCCCAAACTTCACATGTTTGATAAGAGTCCTGGCCTGAACACATCTGAAGGCCAATATTCCATTGGGTGTGGCAAAATGCCTCGATAGCGCCACCTATACATTTTCAACGGAGTGCGCCTCGAGCTACGTTTCACGTACATGTACAAAAATCGGTACACACATGTAACACACCAATACCTACAAAAAAGTCTCTTGGTATGAAATTCGAATCAAAACAGGAAGTCAGTTATTTTGAATTTTCTCTGCAAAATTTGTGTCGTTTTTGCCATTTTCAGGGGTTGTACTTTAACGAACTCCTCCTAGAGATTTATTCAGATCAACACCAAACTTTGTCAGTGTAATCTAAAGGCCTTTGCGATGTTAAATTGCGAAGATCTTGAGGTTTTGTTTAAGGGCGTGTCTGTGGCGGCCTTACAAATTTCGATGTTTCGCCATGAGAAAGGAAGTTGCTATAACTCAGACATACAATGTCCAATCTGCCCCAAATTTCACATGTTTGAGAAGACTCCTGACCTGAACATATCTACATGCCAATATTCAGATATCGCTATAGCGCCACCTGCTGGCAACAGGAAGTGACATGTTTTACACTGTAACAAACTACTCCTAGAAATTTTATGACATTTTATAATTTTTTTTGGTCAGTCTAATCTAAAGGCCTTTGCGATGTTAAATTGTGAACATCTTGAGGTTTCATTAAAGGGTGTGGCCATGGCGCCGTGACAAAGTTCGATGTCTCGCCATGGGAATAGAAGTTGTTGTAACTCAGGCATAAGATGTCCGATCTTCCCCAAACTTCACATGTTCGAAAAGAGTCTTGGCCTGAACACATCTGAAGGTCATTATTCCACTATAATCATAGCGCCACCTGCTGGCAACAGAAAATGGCTTGTTTTACACTAACTTAAACATGCAATGTCCAATCTGCACCAAACTTCAAATATTTGATAAGAGGCATGGCCTGAAGATATCTAAAGGCCAATGTTCAGTTATAATCATAGCGCCACCTGTTGGCAATAGGACACAACATGCTTTATACTAACTCAAACATTCCATGTTCAATCTGCACTAAATTTCATATGCTTGATAAAAGTGCTGGACTAAAGAAATCTACATGACAAAATCCAGTTATAGTCATAGCGCCACCAGCTGTCAGCAGGAAGATTGGCACATATAAATGACTTTGACATAATCCTCTTATATTTACCACATTAAAAGCATATTTCTCGCTGTTCACTGTTTTACAAAAGCCACCCGGTGGTGGTGAGCCCGGGTGCGAGGGCCCGTTCATCGCTGCTTGCAGCTTTAATTATTAGGGCCCGAGCCAATGGGCGCAGGGCCCTCTTGTTTTTCTAAAGATTATTCTTATTATTATTATTATTATTTTTATTTTTTTTTTAACCTTCCGGGGGTTTTTGGAGGCCTTAACATACTCAAAAACTCTTGAAAATTGGCACACACATTGGAACCTGCGGCCATCAGGACGCCGCAGAGGCTGGGACCCGGGCGTGGCACAGGGGCTCTACGGCGCCCCCTGGAACACAGTCAGAAATCTTGAACCATAGCTCACACATACTTGCATGTATTTATATAAAACTCAGTACACTTATAGATCTCATTGAGCCGAACAACTTTCGCGCTCTATGTCATAGGCTCCGCCCAACAGGAAGTGAGCTATTCAGGGCTGTTTCAAAAAAGCATGCTCTGGAATTTGAAATACTCCTCTGAGGTTTTCCACCCGTTCTCCACGAAACTCGGTGAATATGATCTCAAGACATTGGGGATGAAAAATTGCCAGGGGATTTTTGATATCTCGAACGGTTTGTCCGTGGCGAGGCGTTGAAATTAGGGCAAAAAATGAGAAACAGGAAATGTCTAATAACATCCACATACATTTTCTGATTCACATCAAACTTCATCGGATTGTTCGATGTATGATGCCGATCGCATAGATGTGACTATTAGGAGTCAAAGTTATAGCGCCACCAACTGGCAGCAGGAAGTGTGTCATTTTCAAAATGCTTTGAATTCAGCATCTTATTTTTACTCGATTTGCTTCAAACTTCATCAGAATAATGACAAAACACGGCCGATGTAAATCTGTTGTGGGGATATTGATATCTAATATCGTGTTCCCATGGCAACGTGTCAAACTTGAATATTCTGTTCTGGTGCTTTTGAGGCTGATAACATGCTTAGAATTACATGAAACTCAAAACACATATCAGTATTAATGATAGCTAGACAATGGCAAAAGGTCATAAATGGGCGTGGAGGAGGCACTCTATAGCGCCACCTTTTGTCAAAAGTTGGGGGGTAAGTTTTACCTATAGACACCAAACTCGGTACATATATTGTTCTTATCAAGATGGACAACTTTCTAATTTACAGTCATCAGCTACGACCTACAGGAAGTCAGCTATTTTGGTTTAAATGTGGATTTTTGGAAAAATATTGCTGTGAATTAATGCATACTGCTCAGAGGAGAAGTACACTATACACATCAAACTTTTTCTACATGATGCCAAAACATTGAGGAACTTAAATTGTGAATGGATTTTGGATACCTTGAACGGTTTTGCCGTGGTGATTTTTTGAAATAACAGTAAAAAGGGAAACATTAGTTGTCTTGTATTTTTAAATTGCAGCTTGCAAACACTTCAAAACCATTTTTCTTACATAGAAAAAGTCATTCTGAGGAAATATGCATAGTTTCACGATTTTACAACAATGTATGGATAACAGAAAATTAAAAAACTGTCAGACATCTGATCTCACTCTGAGGCCACTCTCTCTGTGTGAGGGAAGGGAGGGGGAGGGGTGGTTGAGGGCCTTGCTGACAGAGAGAGAGAGAGAGAGAGAGAGAGAGAGAGAGAGAGAGAGAGAGAGAGTTAACATCTCTTTAATCACCAGAACAAAAAAAAAAAAAAAAAAATCAGTAATTGTGTGTTATCATTTTCTGTCAGTTTTAGGGACATAAAAAAAAAAAAACAATTTTGCCAATTCCAAATCACATCAATCTTAATAAATACTATATATTTGGTATTTAATCATTTATGAGTGATATATAATTGTCTTTGAAGGCTGGAAGTAAAAAACTCCTTATATTCAGGAGTGCTGAATTATTAGGCATGTTTTCTTGCCATGCATTGGTCATAGAGCTCATTGTAGCGGTGCCTCAGGTGTTGAAATAGATTTTTTATACATTATACAGGTTCACACGTACTCCGTCTGCAGTGCGTATACAGTATGTGTATGCGGTGCAGAAGCAGCAGCGAGAGCGCCTTATTGTAACGCGAAAGAACATTAAAATAATGCGCGAGCGCCAATCTTTCTGTTCGCACGCAGATTTCCTCTGCTTTGTTACAAAACCAGACACGCGTGCTCAGATACATGCTGCTCTCGCTCGGAGAGAATGTGCGCACTTAAAACGTGTTTCCTCTGCTCAAACTGTGTCCTGTGCACAGTATGAACGCTCTGATCCATTAACATGGGCTCGGAAAAAAATACGCATTACAGATAGAGTTCGTGAACTTGGAGTTATGTAGTAATATGCCCAGTCTGTTGTGTTCTCGCGCTCCATTTAGGCGCCCTTCATTCTGACTGGTTCAGATACCAACACCAAACGTGCAGTGTGTAATACCAATCATGGCCACCACCAGATGGCGCTATAGGATTACTTTTAAATAATTGTTGCAGAAACGTGTATAGAGCATTTAAATCATTTATAAAAATCCTTCAAAGAAAAATATGTATTTTAAAAAGCTAATGAATTTTACTGGTAATATAGTTTTATATAATCATTTCAGAAATGTTTATAGATCATTAAAAGGATTTTTAAAAATGGTTATAGATCATGAAAAGTGTTGGCAACGATTTATGATAAGCTCTTTTTGGTTTACATTAGTTAATGCATTAACTAACATGAACTAACAATGAACAATCTATTTTTCAGATCATTTATTAATCTTTTTTTATGTTAGTTAATCCTATCATTAAAAATATTAATGTTCATGTTATTTCACAGTACATAAACTATCTTAAAATAAAAATGTAATTAAAAAATGTATTAGTAAATAATGTATTAAAATATTTTTAACTAAGCTTTAATTAACATTATATATATATATATATATATATATATATATATATATATATATATATATATATATATATATAATGTTAAATAATATAGTTAAATAATATAGTCTTTAACATTAGTACAAGCTAAGTATGAACGTATTTTTACTGCATATGTTTGTGTTAGTAAAAAAAATTATATGTTAATTCATGGTACAGTGATGTACATTAACTATAAATTTTAATTATAATATAGTAATCCATTTTGAACATAATATTAAATAAGATTTAAAAATGCTATATAAATAATGTACATGTTAACTTATATAATGTTAAAAACTAAATCTTTATTGAAAAGTCTTACAATAATTATATATATATATATATATATATATATATATATATATATATATATATATATATATATATATATTGTTCTATGTGTGTGTGTGTGTCTGTGAGAAAGAGAGACTCACATTAATGAATGCCATACAATTGTTGTTAATGTAATTTAATACAATTAATGTTAATAACTGAAACCTTATTGGAAGTGTTACTCAAGTTTTATATATTGTGTTGTTTGTGTGTCTCTTGATGTTTCGGATTAACCCTTTCATTGCAGTATCCCTTAAATCCAAACTGCTTAAGTAAGTGTGCCCAATCCTGTTCCTGGTGATCGACTCTCCTGCAAAGTTCAGCTCCAACTCTAATCAGTCACACCTACCTTTAATTTTCAAGCGATCCTGAAGACCTTAATTAATTGCTTCAGGTGTGTTTGAGTAGGGTTGGAGCTAGAGCAAAGGACAATCGATCGCCATTAACAGGGTTGGACACCCCTGTGCTAGAGGGTTACTGTGTATGTGTCCGCTGGGCACAGTTTTCCTGATGCCACCGGGGTGGCGTTTGCGCTGACGGCTCGGGCCCGCCATCGCTGCTTGCAGCTATATTTAGGGCCCGAGCACCGATGGTGTGAGGACCCTATTGTATCTGCTTTGTTTATTAGGGCCCGAGCACCGATGGTGTGAGGACCCTATTGTATCTGCTTTGTTTATTAGGGCCCGAGCACCGATGGTGTGAGGACCCTATTGTATCTGCTTTGTTTATTATTATTATTATTATTCTTCTTCTTCTTCTTCTCCAAAATGAATCGCATTTTTGAGGGCCTAAACATGCTCGAAAAGTCCTGAAACTTTGCACACGCGTCAGACCTGGTGAAAATTTACGTCTGATATAGGTTTCAGAAGAGGGTGTGGCAAAATGGCTCGACAGCGCCACCTATCGTAAAAAAATCAACAGCCCTCGAGCTGTGTTTCACGTACATGCACGAAAATTGGCACACATATGTAAAGCATCAGTACCTACAAAAAAGACTCTTGGAGCAATATCCAAAACCCAACAGGAAGTCGGTTATTTTTAATTTTATGAGCAAATTTTGCATCATTTTTGTCATTTGCATGCCTTGTATTTTAACGAACTCCTCCTAGAGATTTATTCAGATCAACACCAAATTTGGTATGCCTAATCTAAAGGCCTTTGCGATGTTAAATTGCGAAGATCTTGAGTTTTCGTTGAAGGGCGTGTCCGTGGCGGCCTGACGAATTTCGATGATTCGCCATGAAAAATAAAGTTGCTATAACTCAGACATACAATGTCCAATCTGCCCCAAACTTCACATGTTTGATAAGACTCCTGACCTGAACAGATTGACATGCCAATATTCAGTTATAGTCATAGCGCCACCTACTGGCAACAGGAAGTGACATATTTTTCGCTGTAACAAACTACTCCGTGAAATTTTATGACATCAATTGTTTTTTTTCAGTCACTCTATTCTAAAGGCCTGTGCGATGTTAAATTGTGAAGATCTTGAGTTTTCGTTAAAGGGCGTGTCCATGGCGCCATCACAAAGTTCGATGTCTCGCCATGGGAATAAAAGTTATTGTAACTCAGGCATAAAATGTCCGATCTTGCCCAAACTTCACATGTTTGATAAGAGTCCTGGCCTGAACACATCTGAAGGCCAATATTCCATTGGGTGCGGCAAAATGCCTCGATAGCGCCACCTATACATTTTCAACGGAGTGCACCTCGAGCTACTTTTCACATACATGTACAAAAATCGGTACACACATGTAACACACCAATACCTACAAAAAAGTCTCTTGGTACGAAATTCGAATCCCAACAGGAAGTCAGTTATTTTGAATTTTCTCTGCAAAATTTGTGTCGTTTTTGCCATTTTCAGGGGTTGTACTTTAACGAACTCCTCCTAGAGATTTATTTAGATCAACACCAAACTTTGTCAGTGTAATCTTAAGGCCTTTGTGATGTTAAATTGCGAAGATCTTGAGGTTTCGTTTAAGGGCGTGTCTGTGGCGGCCTTACAAATTTCGATGTTTCGCCATGAGAAAGGAAGTTGCTATAACTCAGACATACAATGTCCAATCTGCCCCAAACTTCACATGTTTGAGAAGACTCCTGACCTGAATATATCTACATGCCAATATTCAGATATCGCTATAGCGCCACCTGCTGGCAACAGGAAGTGACATGTTTTACGCCGTAACAAACTACTCCTAGAAATTTTATGACATTTTATAATTTTTTTTGGTCAGTCTAATCTAAAGGCCTTTGCGATGTTAAATTGTGAACATCTTGAGGTTTCATTAAAGGGTTTGGCCATGGCGCCATGACAAAGTTCGATGTCTCGCCATGGGAATAGAAGTTGTTGTAACTCAGGCATAAGATGTCCGATCTTCCCAAAACTTCACATGTTCGAAAAGAGTCTTGGCCTGAACACATCTGAAGGTCATTATTCCACTATAATCATAGCGCCACCTGCTGACAACAGAAAATGGCTTGTTTCACACTAACTTAAACATGCAATGTCCAATCTGCACCAAACTTCAAATATTTGATAAAAGTCATGTCCTGAAGATATCTTAAGGCCAATGTTCAGTTATAATCATAGCGCCACCTGTTGGCAATAGGACACAACATGCTTTATACTAACTCAAACATTCCATGTTCAATCTGCACTAAATTTCATATGCTTGATAAAAGTGCTGGACTGAAGAAATCTACATGACAAAATCCAGTTATAGTCATAGCGCCACCAGCTGGCAGCAGGAAGATTGGCACATATAAATTACTTTGACATATTCTTTTTATATTTACCACATTAAACGCATATTTCTCGCCGTTCGCTGTTTTACAAAAGCCACCCCGAGGTGGTGAGCCCGGGTGCGAGGGCCCGTTCATCGCTGCTTGCAGCTTTAATTATTATTATTCTTCTTCTTCTTCTCCAAAATGAATCGCATTTTTGAGGGCCTAAACATGCTCGAAAAGTCATGAAACTTTGCACACGCGTCAGACCTGGTGAAAATTTACGTCTGATATAGGTTTCAGAAGAGGGTGTGGCAAAATGGCTCGACAGCGCCACCTATCGTAAAAAAATCAACAGCCCTCGAGCTGTGTTTCACGTACATGCACGAAAATTGGCACACATATGTAAAGCATCAGTACCTACAAAAAAGACTCTTGGAGCAATATCCGAAACCCAACAGGAAGTCGGTTATTTTAAATTTTATGAGCAAATTTTGCATCATTTTTGTCATTTGCATGCCTTGTATTTTAACGAACTCCTCCTAGAGATTTATTCAGATCAACACCAAATTTGGTATGCCTAATCTAAAGGCCTTTGCGATGTTAAATTGCGAAGATCTTGAGTTTTCGTTGAAGAGCGTGTCCGTGGCGGCCTGACGAATTTCGATGTTTCGCCATGAAAAATGAAGTTGCTGTAACTCAGACATACAATGTCCAATTTGCCCCAAACTTCACATGTTTGAGAAGACTCCTGACCTGAACAGATTGACATGCCCATATTCAGTTATAGTCATAGCGCCACCTACTGGCAACAGGAAGTGACATATTTTACGCTGTAACAAACTAGTCCGAGAAATTTTATGACATCAATCTTTTTTTTTCAGTCACTCTATTCTAAAGGCCTGTGCGATGTTAAATTGTGAAGATCTTGAGTTTTCGTTAAAGGGCGTGTCCATGGCGCCGTGACAAAGTTCGATGTCTCGCCATGGGAATAAAAGTTATTGTAACTCAGGCATAAAATGTCCGATCTTGCCCAAACTTCACATGTTTGATAAGATTCCTGGCCTGAACACATCTGAAGGCCAATATTCCATCGGGTGTGGCAAAATGCCTCGATAGCGCCACCTATACACTTTCAACGGAGTGCGCCTTGAGCTACGTTTTACGTAGATTTACAAAAATCAGTACACACATGTAACACACTAATACCTACAAAAAAGTGTCTTGGTACGACATTCGAATCCCAACAGGAAGTCAGTTATTTTGAATTTCCTCTGAAAAATTTGTATCGTTTTTGCCATTTTCAGGGGTTGTACTTTAACAAACTCCTCCTAGAGATTTATTCAGATCAACACCAAACTTTGTCAGTGTAATCTAAAGGCCTTTGCGATGTTAAATTGCGAAGATCTTGAGGTTTCGTTTAAGGGCGTGTCTGTGGCGGCCTTACAAATTTCGATGTTTCGCCATGAGAAAGGAAGTTGCTATAACTCAGACATACAATGTCCAATCTGCCCCAAACTTCACATGTTTGAGAAGACTCCTGACCTGAATATATATACATGCCAATATTCAGATATCGCTATAGCGCCACCTGCTGGCAACAGGAAGTGACATGTTTTACGCCGCAAAAAAATACTTCTAGAAATTTTATGACATTTTATAATTTTTTTTGGTCAGTCTAATCTAAAGGCCTTTGCGATGTTAAATTGTGAACATCTTGAGGTTTCATTAAAGGGTGTGGCCATGGTGCCGTGACAAAGTTCGATGTCTCGCCATGGGAATAGAAGTTGTTGTAACTCAGGCATAAGATGACCGATCTTCCCCAAACTTCACATGTTCGAAAAGAGTCTTGGCCTGAACACATCTGAAGGCCATTATTCCACTATAATCATAGCGCCACCTGCTGGCAACAGGAAATGGCTTGTTTTACACTAACTTAAACATGCAATGTCCAATCTGCACCAAACTTCAAATATTTGGAAAGAGTCATGGCCTGAAGATATCTAAAGGCCAATGTTCAGTTATAATCATAGCGCCACCTGTTGGCAATAGGACACAACATGCTTTATACTAACTCAAACATTCCATGTTCAATCTGCACTAAATTTCATATGCTTGATAAAAGTGCTGGACTGAAGAAATCTACATGACAAAATCCAGTTATAGTCATAGCGCCACCAGCTGGCAGCAGGAAGATTGGCACATATAAATGCCTTTGACATATTCCTCTTATATTTACCACATTAAACGCATATTTCTCGCCGTTCGCTGTTTTACAAAAGCCACCCGGTGGTGGTGAGCCCGGGTGCGAGGGCCCGTTCATCGCTGCTTGCAGCTTTAATTATTATTATTATTCTTCTTCTTCTTCTTCTTCTTCTTCTCCAAAATGAATCGCATTTTTGAGGGCCTAAACATGCTCGAAAAGTCCTGAAACTTTGCACACGCGTCAGACCTGGTGAAAATTTACGTCTGATATAGGTTTCAGAAGAGGGTGTGGCAAAATGGCTCGACAGCGCCACCTATCGTAAAAAAATCAACAGCCCTCGAGCTGTGTTTCACGTACATGCACGAAAATTGGCACACATATGTAAAGCATCAGTACCTACAAAAAAGACTCTTGGAGCAATATCCGAAACCCAACAGGAAGTCGGTTATTTTTAATTTTATGAGCAAATTTTGCATCATTTTTGTCATTTGCATGCCTTGTATTTTAACGAACTCCTCCTAGAGATTTATTCAGATCAACACCAAATTTGGTATGCCTAATCTAAAGGCCTTTGCGATGTTAAATTGCGAAGATCTTGAGTTTTCGTTGAAGGTCGTGTCCGTGGCGGCCTGACGAATTTCGATGATTCGCCATGAAAAATGAAGTTGCTATAACTCAGACATACAATGTCCAATCTGTCACAAACTTCACATGTTTGATAAGACTCCTGACCTGAACAGATTGATATGCCCATATTCAGTTATAGTCATAGCGCCACCTACTGGCAACAGGAAGTGACATGTTTTACACCGTAACAAACTACCCCGAGAAATTTTATGACATAAATTTTTTTTTTTCAGTCACTCTATTCTAAAGGCCTGTGCGATGTTAAATTGTGAAGATCTTGAGTTTTCGTTAAAGGGCGTGTCCATGGCGCCGTCACAAAGTTTGATGTCTCGCCATGGGAATAAAAGTTATTGTAACTCAGGCATAAAATGTCCGATCTTGCCCAAACTTCACATGTTCGATAAGAGTCCTGGCCTGAACACATCTGAAGGCCAATATTCCATTGGGTGTGGAAAAATGCCTCGATAGCGCCACCTATACATTTTCAACGGAGTGCGCCTCGAGCTACGTTTCACGTACATGTACAAAAATCGGTACACACATGTAACACACCAATACCTACAAAAAAGTCTCTTGGTATGAAATTTGAATCCCAACAGGAAGTCAGTTATTTTGAATTTTCTCTGCAAAATTTGTGTCGTTTTTGCCATTTTCAGGGGTTGTACTTTAACGAACTCCTCCTAGAGATTTATTCAAATCAACACCAAACTTTGTCAGTGTAATCTAAAGGCCTTTGCGATGTTAAATTGCGAAGATCTTGAGGTTTCGTTTAAGGGCGTGTCTGTGGCGGCCTTACAAATTTCGATGTTTCGCCATGAGAAAGGAAGTTGCTATAACTCAGACATACAATGTCCAATCTGCCCCAAACTTCACATGTTTGAGAAGACTCCTGACCTGAATATATCTACATGCCAATATTCAGATATCGCTATAGCGCCACCTGCTGGCAACAGGAAGTGACATGTTTCACGCCGTAACAAACTACTCCTAGATATTTTATGACATTTTATAATTTTTTTTGGTCAGTCTAATCTAAAGGCCTTTGCGATGTTAAATTGTGAACATCTTGAGGTTTCATTAAAGGGTGTGGCCATGGCGCTGTGACAAATTCGATGTCTCGCCATGGGAATAGAAGTTGTTGTAACTCAGGCATAAGATGTCCGATCTTCCCCAAACTTCACATGTTCGAAAAGAGTCTTGGCCTGAACACATCTGAAGGTCATTATTCCACTATAATCATAGCGCCACCTGCTGACAACAGAAAATGGCTTATTTTACACTAACTTAAACATGCAATGTCCAATCTGCACCAAACTTCAAATATTTGATAAGAGTCATGGCCTGAAGATATCTAAAGGCAAATGTTCAGTTATAATCATAGCGCCACCTGTTGGCAATAGGACACAACATGCTTTATACTAACTCAAACATTCCATGTTCAATCTGCACTAAATTTCATATGCTTGATAAAAGTGCAGGACTGAAGAAATCTACATGCCAAAATCCAGCTATAGTCATAGCGCCACCAGCTGGCAGCAGGAAGATTGGCACATATAAATGACTTTGGAATATTCCTCTTATATTTACCACATTAAACGCATATTTCTCGCCGTTCGCTGTTTTACAAAAGCCACCCGGTGGTGGTGAGCCCGGGTGCGAGGGCCCGTTCATCGCTGCTTGCAGCTTTAATTATTCTTCTTCTTCTTCTTCTTCTTCTTCTTCTTCTTCTTCTCCAAAATGAATCGCATTTTTGAGGGCCTAAACATGCTCGAAAAGTCCTGAAACTTTGCACACGCGTCAGACCTGGTGAAAATTTACGTCTGATATAGGTTTCAGAAGAGGGTGTGGCAAAATGGCTCGACAGCGCCACCTATCCCAAAAAAATCAACAGCCCTCAAGCTGTGTTTTACGTACATGCACGAAAATTGGCACACATATGTAAAGCATCAGTACCTACAAAAAAGACTCTTGGAGCAATATCCAAAACCCAACAGGAAGTCGGTTATTTTTAATTTTATGAGCAAATTTTGCATCATTTTTGTCATTTCCATGCCTTGTATTTTAACGAACTCCTCCTAGAGATTTATTCAGATCAACACCAAATTTGGTATGCCTAATCTAAAGGCCTTTGCGATGTTAAATTGCGAAGATCTTGAGTTTTCGTTGAAGGGCGTGTCTGTGGCGGCCTTACAAATTTCGATGTTTCGCCATGAGAAAGGAAGTTGCTATAACTCAGACATACAATGTCCAATCTGCCCCAAACTTCACATGTTTGAGAAGACTCCTGACCTGATTATATCTACATGCCAATATTCAGATATCGCTATAGCGCCACCTGCTGGCAACAGGAAGTGACATGTTTTACGCCGTAACAAACTACTCCTAGAAATTTTATGACATTTTATAATTTTTTTGGTCAGTCAAATCTAAAGGCCTTTGCAATGTTAAATTGTGAACATCTTGAGGTTTCATTAAAGGGTGTGGCCATGGCGCCGTGACAAAGTTCGATGTCTCGCCATGGGAATAGAAGTTGTTGTAACTCAAGCATAAGATGTCCGATCTTCCCCAAACTTCACATGTTCGAAAAGAGTCTTGGCCTGAACACATCTGAAGGTCATTATTCCACTATGATCATAGCACCACCTGCTGACAACAGAAAATGGCTTGTTTTACACTAACTTAAACATGCAATGTCCAATCTGCACCAAACTTCAAATATTTGATAAGAGTCATGGCCTGAAGATATCTAAAGGCCAATGTTCAGTTATAATCATAGTGCCACCTGTTGGCAATAGGACACAACATGCTTTTTACTAACTCAAACATTCCATGTTCAATCTGCACTAAATTTCATATGCTTGATAAAAGTGCTGGACTGAAGAAATCTACATGACAAAATCCAGTTATAGTCATAGCGCCACCAGCTGTCAGCAGGAAGATTGGCACATATAAATGACTTTGACATTGATGCAAAATTTAATCCAATTCAGACGGTCAAGGTGTAATAATATGTAAATTTATTAAAAAGAATATAGAGAACAGAAACCACAAATCATAACTTTGAAATAAAGTTCTGGATAATAATAACAACATTCAAATATGAAAAATGTAAATCCAATGTTAGTACATTTTTAATAACAATCCATTTATGATGGATTGAACCCAACCAGTATTAATCAAAACATTAATACAATTGTAATTAAAACATAAACAATTATTCTGTTCGAATCAAAAGTACCAAAATATTAATATTAAAATATTAAAGTATCAGAGTATCAAAGTATCTGAATTTCAAGGTATCTGAATTTGAATAAAAACCTGTAAGAGTTCTAAGTCTGAGTCTAAGAGTTGTCGAGTGAAGCCAAAGAAGAGGAAGTGAGCTGAAAAGATAGAGAGACCAGAGTCTCAGAAAGTCAAACCCTATTCTATTTTGCAGAGTCTATCTTATATACTGTTGTTCTAGACATAAGTCGTCATCTGGCTATCACTAATAACACCTGACCTTTAAAAATAGTCTAGTCAATGTCTCGATTTTGGACTTCTTCCTCTTTTAGATTCAAAGTTTCATACTGATAATTCTAAGAAATATTGATACAAAAGAACAATACGTGCAGTTCAACTTCATATGCAAAACAGACTCAGCTGACTACGCAGTTAGAAATACTGTGAAATTACATATGAAATATACCATAAAGTTTACCAAAAACATTTTTTGAATATAAAAATGAAACCTATTAATATATATATATATATATGAGACATGACATATTATGCTTACCATGAAATATTAATTCTTTAACTTTTGAAATGAAACTTATCATTATGAATAGAACACATTTTGAGTACGTGACTTCTCAGAATCTCTCAACAACACTTGGGTTTAATTTAAATATGTGGACTTCTTCTCAGAATCTCTATCACCATGTGGATTTCTTAGAATCTCCACACACCAATCCCCCACTCGAGTCTTATCAAAAGACTCGCCACAACCTTTTCCCTAAATCAAAACCAAAAAAAAAATACAGAGTAATTCAAAAGAAAAATAAATGATGCATACATGAAAATATAGAAAATGAATAGCAAAATTTCAGATAGATAGTACTGTAGATACCTCTCTAACCCCAGCTACCTTAAAATTAACAAAGATCTTCACCAAGATGGCCAGACGAGAACTCCTAAGGAAATTCGACCCCTGGCGTCCCCTGGACTTTTGCTGGGTTGAGGACTTACCACAGCCTTCCATCTTTCTCAACTCTAAACTCTATCATCGTTCTTTCTCTTCTTGCCCTTGGGAGATAGTAGTTGAAGATATTTGTCCTTATGGTACCATGTTGTTAATTTCCAAACTTTCGTTGATCGTTTTCAACATCTCATACCTTTCCTTACCCTTCACCTGTAAGGTATAGATTTCCTCATCACTACAAATGGGAGAATAAAAATATCTTTTGATCTATATGTAAATATATATATATATCAGCTGGTAGACTTTAGCACAGGTCTCTCAGATGACGTAGAGTTAACGAGTGATGTTATGATGATGCGATTAAACACTGACGTCCAGCCACGAGCACAGCAACCACTCCCAGAATGTCAATGAGCTGCACTGTTGCAGAAGTCACACCAAAGAGTCACCCTTAGAACCAGTCGTGTGTGGTAAATATACGCAGAATATTTCTGTGACAGCATGCACTCGTACCTTTTTTTTGGAGATATAGAATAGTAGGAGCAGAAATATTTGGATAAAAACACAACAAAAACACACACATAACGACACACAGACAAACTAAACAGTACAATACCAGTACACATAAATATAAACACCATGGTTTTCAGTGTCTCTTTTTTTTTTTTTTTTTTTTTTTTTTTAACACAATAGGTCCGGATGGAATCATAGTTGAGAACCTAAAGAGAGGAAACAATTAGTCATTGTTCTTCCTTAGCAGCCATTCCTTGGATATAAAATACTGCACCTGTTGGACTAAATCACATTAGAAAGAGAGTTAGTATCAGCAAGCGGCGACAGAGGCTTCACTTGTGCAAGATGCATCCATCGAGTCAGCCCTGGCTCGATTTCAACAAGAAGAGATGTTGGATGGTCAACAACACCGAATAAGGACCCTCATACTTGGAGGACATTGGTCCTAAGTTCCCTATTTTCTGTATCATTACCTCGTCCCCCACTTGTACGTGATTTTTAACCTTTGCATTGAATATAGTGAATATAGTGTTTTTAAGATCTCCAGCATGTTGAGCACTGAGGGCACTCAAATGGGCATTCTTTAATGCGCACGTGAGTACTTTAAGATACTCCTGTAAAGTGTCCTTCAATGAACCCGAGGGACCTACGAGCAATAATGGAGCTGTAGGGGAATGTACTGTTAAAACCCAAAGACCTTTTTAGAAAGAAATTTGACTTATTTGTATTTTTATTTTTATATGTCTTATACAACTATGATGAATTTTGATTAATTTGTTATATCGTAAAATAAATTAATTGCCATAAACGTATATATGTATTATTCTCTGGAAGCCGGGCTAAATGAATAATCACTGTTACTGCATTCCTGACATAGGTCAGAACCTCAGTCACCTCACAGTTACCAAATACAGACATTGCTTATAACCTAAATCCCAGTAAAGATACCCATATTTTATGAAAATTTATCATTCCCGAACCATGGTGCAATGAGAGGGACTGAAAATCCAATATACCCTTTCAGAGCATCTGGAAATTTTATAACGAGGGCTAATACATATTTGTACCCATGATCAGAAGGTAACGAAATCAAATCCAATTGTAAATGTGTGAATGGTCCTCGCGGGCGAGGACTGTGACCAATTGGGATTTTACCTTTTCCAAATTATGGCTTCGTTTTGCAAACAGTGGATACATCTGGACAGTCTATCCTTCACAGTTTGTAACATCTCTGACCAAAACCATGTTTGTTGCAGCATAGCATGTGTTTTCTAAACCCCTTGGTGTGCAATGCTGTGGTACAGATCAGTTAGTTCAGTTTGATATCCGCTAGGCGGAATGACTTTGTCATTCAGAGCATAAACCCCTTCTTCAGTTAAGGTAGCTCCTAATTTCTGACACATTTCACGATCCTCAGTTGTGTACAATTTAGATAAAGTTTTGGAATCCGTGCAGTCAGGATGAACAGGGAAAATAACAGCTACTTCCTCAAGTGCCACACCCTTTGCAGCCTCTCTCGCAGCCTTATCAGCTAGAGAGTTTCCTTTTTCCAACCAATCATTGAATGTACTGTGACCTGTGACTTTACATACCGCGACACTGTTTGGTGGAATTTTCTCACACGTGTCAAGAATTTCTTTAATCACGGTTTGATGACTTATTGGCGTACCGTACCTGCTGTGGTCAAATACCCACGACGTTTCCAAACAGGGACATAACTCTGCAATACATGGTAGCTGTATGCACTATCAGTAAAAATATTTACATTAGTGGAGCTATTTTCACCTGCAGTTAGTTTAAGAGCCAGATTTAAGACAGCTTTCAAAGCATGCAATTCAGCTATCTGAGCACTTCCTCCCGAAGCGACCCCTCAGCCAAGACCTCGCCCGTCTTCCCCTCTACCACCGCCCAGCCCGTGTAGCGCGTGTCACCCTCGTAGAAACTGCTGCCATCCACGAACATGTCCAGAGAATCTGAAAACAGTTCATCTCTGATAAAATGTCCCGTCACAGATAATTACCTCGGCACAGTCATGTGCACTCCCCTCATTCTCCATTAGGGAGGCAGAATTTGTCCAGTTGTCTGCAACAACAGTGAGCTGAGGGTTCATGACAGCAGTTTCCCATTTTGCACGTCGTTGATTTGAAATCGACTTTATTTTTGTCTCTGCGAGCATGCGAAGAAAACGATGTGGAGAGTGAAGGATCATCTGATTGTAACAGACAATGGCCTCAGTGACCTTCAACGCCCACTCAGCACAGTCCAAGGCCATCAAACACGGCATCTGTCCATTCATCTGTCCATTCATGGAAGAGGGAATCAAAGTTGAATAGTACCCAACAATGCCATAACTTTTGTCACCTTACATTGTCCCAGCACACAGTTATAAGCACTTGGGCCAGCATGTGTCCATACATGGAATGTCTTTGTCATGTCGGGGTGATATAACGCGGGAGAGGAGGCTAATGCGGATTTGAGGAGAGTAAAGGACTCAGCCATGTCTGCTGTCCACTCCAAAGGGGAAGCACCCGGAAGGCCTCCTTTAAGAGCCTCTGTTAGAGGTTTAGCCAAATCAGAAAAATATGGGATATACATCCGATTAAAATTAAATAGCCCCATTAATGATCTTAAACCAGTAACTGTGGTTGGCTTATTTAATTGAGTGATGGCTATGACACGGTCTGGAAGAGGTCTTTTTCCCTCACGACCTACACTTTGACCTAAAAATGTAACTTCCGATTGAAACAATTGGGCTTTTCGTTTGTTCAAGAGGAAACCCGCCTCTTGGAGAGCTTTCAACAACCGAGTGAGTCCACTCAAGTGTTGTGCTTTATCTTGAGATGTGAGAAGAATGTCGTCACAATATTGAAAGGCAAATCTGTATTGATCTTCTTCTCTGATAGGACAAGACCAAAAACCATTGGTTATGTCTACTGCGCTAAAATAGCGATGGTTTGGAGAAATGTAATTAAGAATGGTTGACGGATTAGCAACAATAGCAGTTATTTTAGGAGTCACAGCATTCAATGTGGTGTAGTCTATAGTTAACCTATAGCTACCATCTGGCTATTTTTTTTTTTTTTTTTTTTTTTTTTTTTTCAAGGCTGCATAGGTAAAGTCATTGAGGAAGTACACCTTACCAAAATCCCTGATTCCTGAAGCTGGTTCACAATTTCCTGTGCAGCTCTCTCTGCTTCTCTCCAAAGAGGATACTGAAATACTGGAGGATGTATAGGATGGACCGACCTGAAACATTCAAAGGCTCAATCCTGCAAAGACCAACATCAAGTTTAGAAGTTGACCACAAATTTGGAAATTTCTCAGAAAAATATTGTATCACTGAGGAATCAGTAGACTCCTTTTCATTAACTGCGATAGCTCCAAGGCTTAATTTAGGAGTTCCAGTTTTATTAAACACTGGTATGGGAATTGGTAAATGCTGACTAATTAATTGACCCCTAGTCAGCAAAACATCTGCTTCCAATTTACTCAGTATATCCATTCCCATTACCATGCCAACTTGGCTTTCTCCAACCCAGAATTGCACACAAAAAGGCTGTTCAAATGGATATATTATTGGAGAAATCAATAGAGACTGTGTGAAAAGACTGCAACCAGATATACCTTGAAGATGCATTTGTTTGTTTGTTAAAGGCAAATTAATAACCGTTACTGAGATGCAGACCCGGGGGCCCACAAGAATGTAGTTATCCTGGCTTCCTAAGTTAGAATGTAAAAATGGACGAGGGTCTTCGTGTTTATATAAAATGGAGGCCACTATCTGTCAGTCTGTATTCTCAAAAGCTCTTGTCAGTTTTTCAACCTGCTGCATGAATTTGTTTTATCTGACCCTCCATGTCAGCACCCTGCTTTTCTGCACCAGGGTTATTTTAAGCACAATCTCAAGGAAGTGGTTTTGGTGTCCGCTGTTGTTGAAAAGAGGAACTAGGCTTTCTGAAATTTCGCTCTAAATTTCGATCAGGGCACCTGTTTGCGTAGTGACCATCGCGTTGGCAATGATAACAGCGAAATGCTGGAGCAGAGGGCTGACCAACTGCAGCAACCAGTCCCTTCTTTTGTTGTTCCACGATGTCTTGAGCCCGTGTCACCCATGGAACAAAAGAAGACCAGTCAATAATTGTTGACAGAGAAGAATGAAACAACTGTGTAAATTTAGCATTCATATTTAACTGCGCAGTGTGGAGCATGACTGGAGAATCTAAGTCAGGCCCCCATCTGCGGCCACAAATTCTTTCAGTGCCTTTTTGCATCGCTCAGTGTAATCAACAAATGGTTCATTAGGACCCTGCCTAATCATTGTCACATTAGTGAAAGTCTGAATTCCATTTCCAACTGCACGCTTTACTTCAGTACGCAGCACTCTGTACTGAGTTGCGTAATCATCTGCATTCGCTGGTGGCTGTAAAGGAGGGGTGAGATGATCTGTCCTGTGTATGTAGACGGGCAGACTTGCTCCCAAATTGAATACAGATCTTTTACTGCTAGGCGGTTGGCTCTTGCCATTACCCACAAACGATCCCAGAATTCAGAATTGGTACTGTTATATTTCATGAGTTTATTCAATTCAGATACACTCAATTAAATACACTTAATTAAATTTACTTAATTAAATTGATAAATTTGGTGTTCTCTTTACTCTTAATTTGTTTAATTTGATCAGCCGTCTGACAGTTATAACAATTATACAAAATTGAAAGCCAGTCACAATGTGGTATTCTGCCACATTCAAACAATTGTCAAAATATATGCATTTAGAATTTAGTCGCAAGGTGGAATTCTGCCAGTGTCAAGACTGCCGAGTCCATCCCAGAGCCTATATCAAAACAGAGAATCGACATACAGATCTGACCAGCACGCTGCAGTAATCCCTGACAGCGCGTGTCTCAAAAACTGTTG
This sequence comes from allo-octoploid hybrid of Carassius auratus x Cyprinus carpio, assembly GCA_024542945.1. NCBI lineage: Eukaryota > Metazoa > Chordata > Actinopteri > Cypriniformes > allo-octoploid hybrid of Carassius auratus x Cyprinus carpio. The sequence continues at coordinate 148,395 of JANHFF010000192.1, forward strand.
CGCTTCAGTAAACCCTGAAAGCGCCCGCAATACACCTCCGGTAAACGTAAACCCCGCAAAGTGTACTTGCTACGCAGAATTATCCACACTGTCGGTAAACCCCTTCAGTGAACAACACATTTAATGCCGCAAATCGCCGTTCTCAAACACAGAGCGCGCGCTCATTCCTCACACACGGTTAAACCACCGTACCGCCCCAAATTCGTTCTCTTGCTGCAGTCAAGAAAAATGAACGAAATGGGTCCGCAGATATAGCTCTTAGACTCGGCAGGTTTGCACAACAGAAGCCCATAAAGAGAAAGATGAGCAACTCACCTCTCTTTATCTTTCCTTGCGATGCATCACATATACTTCAAGGATCGATCAGTATCCCAGCGGTGCCTCCATTAACTGATGCAAAATTTAATCCAATTCAGACGGTCAAGGTGTAATAATATGTAAATTTATTAAAAAGAATATAGAGAACAGAAACCACAAATCATAACTTGGAAATAAAGTTCTGGATAATAATAACAACATTCAAATATGAAAAATGTAAATCCAATGTTAGTACATTTTTAATAACAATCCATTTATGATGGATTGAACCCAACCAGTATTAATCAAAACATTAATACAATTGTAATTAAAACATAAACAATTATTCTGTTCGAATCAAAAGTACCAAAATATTAATATTAAAATATTAAAGTATCAGAGTATCAAAGTATCTGAATTTCAAGGTATCTGAATTTGAATAAAAACCTGTAAGAGTTCTAAGTCTGAGTCTAAGAGTTGTCGAGTGAAGCCAAAGAAGAGGAAGTGAGCTGAAAAGATAGAGAGACCAGAGTCTCAGAAAGTCAAACCCTATTCTATTTTGCAGAGTCTATCTTATATACTGTTGTTCTAGACATAAGTCGTCATCTGGCTATCACTAATAACACCTGACCTTTAAAAATAGTCTAGTCAATGTCTCGATTTTGGACTTCTTCCTCTTTTAGATTCAAAGTTTCATACTGATAATTCTAAGAAATATTGATACAAAAGAACAATACGTGCAGTTCAACTTCATATGCAAAACAGACTCAGCTGACTACGCAGTTAGAAATACTGTGAAATTACATATGAAATATACCATAAAGTTTACCAAAAACATTTTTTGAATATAAAAATGAAACCTATTAATATATATATATATATGAGACATGACATATTATGCTTACCATGAAATATTAATTCTTTAACTTTTGAAATGAAACTTATCATTATGAATAGAACACATTTTGAGTACGTGACTTCTCAGAATCTCTCAACAACACTTGGGTTTAATTTAAATATGTGGACTTCTTCTCAGAATCTCTATCACCATGTGGATTTCTTAGAATCTCCACACACCAGACATATTTCTCTTATATTTACCACATTAAACGCATATTTCTCGCCGTTCGCTGTTTTACTAAAGCCACCCGCTGGCGGTGAGCCCGGGTGCGAGGGCCCGTTCATCGCTGCTTGCAGCTTTAATTCTTCTTCTTCTTCTTCTTCTTCTCCAAAATGAATCGCATTTTTGAGGGCCTAAACATGCTCGAAAAGTCCTGAAATTTTGCACACGCGTCAGACCTGGTGAAAATTTACGTCTGATATAGGTTTCAGAAGAGGGTGTGGCAAAATGGCTCGACAGCGCCACCTATCCCAAAAAAATCAACAGCCCTCAAGCTGTGTTTCACGTACATGCACGAAAATTGGCACACATATGTAAAGCATCAGTACCTACAAAAAAGACTCTTGGAGCAATATCCAAAACCCAACAGGAAGTCGGTTATTTTTAATTTTATGAGCAAATTTTGCATCATTTTTGTCATTTCCATGCCTTGTATTTTAACGAATTCCTCCTAGAGATTTATTCAGATCAACACCAAATTTGGTATGCCTAATCTAAAGGCCTTTGCGATGTTAAATTGCGAAGATCTTGAGTTTTCGTTGAAGGGCGTGTCCGTGGCGGCCTGACGAATTTCGATGATTCGCCATGAAAAATTAAGTTGCTATAACTCAGACATACAATGTCCAATCTGCCCCAAACTTCACATGTTTGATAAGACTCCTGACCTGAACAGATTGATATGCCCATATTCAGTTATAGTCATAGCGCCACCTACTGGCAACAGGAAGTGACATATTTTACGCTGTAACAAACTACCCCGAGATATTTTATGATATAATTCTTTTTTTTTTCAGTCACTCTATTCTAAAGGCCTGTGCAATGTTAAATTGTGAAGATCTTGAGTTTTCGTTAAAGGGCGTGTCCATGGCGCCGTCACAAATTTCGATGTCTCGCCATGGGAATACAAGTTATTGTAACTCAGGCATAAAATGTCCGATCTTGCCCAAACTTCACATGTTCGATAAGAGTCCTGGCCTGAACACATCTGAAGGCCAATATTCCATTGGGTGTGACAAAATGCCTCGATAGTGCCACCTATACATCTTCAACGGAGTGCGCCTCGAGCTACGTTTCACGTACATGTACAAAAATCGGTACACACATGTAACACACCAATACCTACAAAAAAGTCTCTTGGTACGAAATTCGAATCCCAACAGGAAGTCAGTTATTTTGAATTTTCTCTGCAAAATTTGTGTCGTTTTTGCCATTTTCAGGGGTTGTACTTTAACGAACTCCTCCTAGAGATTTATTCAGATCAACACCAAACTTTGTCAGTGTAATCTAAAGGCCTTTGTGATGTTAAATTGCGAAGATCTTGAGGTTTCGTTTAAGGGCGTGTCTGTGGCGGCCTTACAAATTTCGATGTTTCGCCATGAGAAAAGAAGTTGCTATAACTCAGACATACAATGTCCAATCTGCCCCAAACTTCACATGTTTGAGAAGACTCCTGACCTGAATATATCTACATGCCAACATTCAGATATCGCTATAGGGCCACCTGCTGGCAACAGGAAGTGACATGTTTTACTCCGTAACAAACTGCTCCTAGATATTTTATGACATTTTATAATTTTTTTTGGTCAGTCTAATCTAAAGGCTTTTGCGATGTTAAATTGTGAACATCTTGAGGTTTCATTAAAGGGTGTGGCCATGGCGCCATGACAAAGTTCGATGTCTCGCCATGGGAATAGAAGTTGTTGTAACTCAGGCATAAGATGTCCGATCTTCCCCAAACTTCACATGTTCGAAAAGAGTCTTGGCCTGAACACATCTGAAGGTCATTATTCCACTATAATCATAGCGCCACCTGCTGACAACAGAAAATGGCTTATTTTACACTAACTTAAACATGCAATGTCCAATCTGCACCAAACTTCAAATATTTGATAAGAGTCATGGCCTGAAGATATCTAAAGGCCAATGTTCAGTTATAATCATAGCGCCACCTGTTGGCAATAGGACACAACATGCTTTATACTAACTCAAACATTCCATGTTCAATCTGCACTAAATTTCATATGCTTGATAAAAGTGCTGGACTGAAGAAATCTACATGACAAAATCCAGTTATAGTCATAGCGCCACCAGCTGGCAGCAGGAAGATTGGCACATATAAATGACTCTGACATATTCCTCTTATATTTACCACATTAAACGCATATTTCTCGCCGTTCGCTGTTTTACAAAAGCCACCCGGTGGTGGTGAGCCTGGGTGCGAGGGCCCGTTCATCGCTGCTTGCAGCTTTAATTATTAGGGCTCAAGCCTGGAGGGCGAGAGCCCTATTGTTTTCCTTAGGATTATTTTTTATTATTATTATTATTATTATTATTAGGGCTCAAGCCTGGAGGGCGAAGAGCCCTATTGTTTTCCTTAGGATTATTTTTTATTTTTTTCTTTCTTTATTCCTCTAATTTTTTTCCAAGGGTTCGGGGACTTTTGAGGCCCTTAACATGCTTAAAAAGTCTTGAAAATTGGCACACACCTTGGAATCTGTGGCCATTAGGGCCGGGCAGAGACTGATACACGGGCGTGGCACAGGGGCTCTACAGCGCCCCCTGGAATGTTGAGGGCCATATATCATCCATACTTGCGCGTATACATATGAAACTCAGTACACATGTAGATCTCATCAAACCAAACAACTTTCGCACTGCATGTCATAAGCTCCGCCCAACAGGAAGTTGGCTATTTAGGGTTTTGTGAAAAACACATGCTCTGGAATTTGATATACTCCTCTGAGGAACTCCACCCGTTCGCCACAAAACTCGGTGAACATGATCTCAAGACATTGGGGATGCTAAATTGCGAAGATATTTTTGATATCTCGAACGGTTTGTCCGTGGCGAGGCGTTGAAATTATGGCGAGAAATGAGAAACAGGAAATGTCTAATAACATCCACATACATTCCTTGATTTTGATCAAACTTCATTGGTTTGTTTGTTGTATGATGCCGATCACATAGATGTGACTATTAGTTGTCAAAGTTATAGCGCCACCAACTGGCAGCAGGAAGTGTGTCATTTTCAAAATGCTTTGAATTCAGCATCTTATTTTTACTCGATTTGCTTCAAACTTCATCAGAATAATGATAAAACATTACATAAAACTAACTGTATGGATAACAGAAAATTAAAAAACTGTCCGACATCTGATCTCACTCTAAGGCCTCTCTCTCTGTGTGAGTGAAGGGAGGGGGAGGGGAGGGGAGGGGAGGGGAGGGGAGGGGAGGGGGGGTGGGGGTTGAGCTGACAGAGAGAGAGAGAGAGAGAGAGACAGAGAGAGACTTAACATCTCTTTAATCACCAGAAAAAAAGAAATTCAGTAATTGTGTGTTGTTGTTTTTTCTTTTCATCATTACAGCTTAAGAAATCTCTTAGGCATTATCTTTTTCTGTCAGTTTTAGGGACAAAAAAAATGGATTATACACATGGATTTTTTTATGCTGCAAATAATAATTTGAAACTCATTTGATACTGACCTATGACAGACATCCTGTGACATGACATTTATCTGAATTTACACAATCTCATGGATGTAACAGTAAAACAGTTCAGCTCACAGATGAAGACTAAGCTGTAATGCAGTCAAAAATATTTTACAAATGCTTATAGATCAATAAAATCATTAAAAATGCTTTTTCACCGAGTGCAAAATAATTAGTCACACTGATATTCTGGTGATATTTTTTTCCAAGCACATTTTACCAATTCCAAATCACATCAATCTTAATAAATACTATACATTTGTTATTTAATCATTTATGAGTGATATATAATTGTCCTTGAAGGCTGGAAGTGAAAAACTCCTTATATTCAGGAGTGCTGAATTATTAGGCTTGTTTTCTTGCCATGCATTGGCCATAGAGCTCATTGTAGCGGTGCCTCAGGTGTTGAAATAGATTTGTTATACATTATACAGGTTCACACGTACTCCGTCTGCAGTGCGTATACAGTATGTGTATGCGATGCAGAAGCAGCAGCGAGAGCGAGTTATTGTAACGCGAAAGCACATTAAATAATGCGCGAGCGCGAATCTCTCTGTTGGCACGCTTAAAACCAGACACGCGTGCTCAGATACATGCTGATTTCGCTCAGTGCGCGCACTTAAAACGAGTTTCCTCTGCTCAAACTGTGTCCTGTGCACTCACAACTCTCTATGCTCATGCGCTAGATACTCATTCTTTTCGCACCTTTCTATTTCTAACCTTTTCTGTTCACATCTTTTACCGTGTGCAGTGTGAAGGCTCTGATCCATTAACATGGGCTCTGAAAAAATACGCATTACAGACAGAGTGTGTAAACCTGGAGTTACGTAGACATATGCCCAGTGTATTCTGTTCTCACGCTCCATTTAGCCGCGCTTCATTCTGACCGGTTCAGAGAGCAACACCAAACGTGCAGTGTGTAATACCTATCATGGCCACCACCAGATGGCGCTTTAGGATTACTTTTAAATAATTGTTGTAGAAACGTGTAAAGAGCATTTAAATCATTTATAAAAATCTTTCAAAGAAAAATTATACGTATTTTAAAAAGCTAATGAATTTTACTGGTAATATAATTTTATATAATCATTTCAAAAATGTTTATAGCTCATTAAAATTATTTTTAAAAATGGTTATAGATCATGAAATGTGTTGCCAACAATTTATAATAAGCTCTCTTTGGTTTACATTAATACATGCATTAACTAACATGAACTAACAATGAACAATCTGTTTATGTTAGTTAATCCTATCATTAAAAATATTAATATTCATGTTATTTCACAGTACATAAACTAATCTTAAAATAAAACTGTAACCCCCCTGTCCCAGTCAGCATTTTTTGTCCAATGGTCATGTCTTAATTTTGCAATTTCTGTATTGCAATAGTTTTGAATATTTCTTATGGGGATTTAATAATTTTTGACTTTTCAGTCTGAGTTACAACTCTTTTTTGGCTCATTTCATCTGTTAAAAAAAAAAAAAAAAAAAAAAAAAAAAAAAAAACCCTAATAATTCTGCACACCTGATTATAAGGAGTTTTTCTCTTTCAGCCTTCATGGACAATTATATATCACTCATAAATGATTAAACACAAAATTAATGGTAGTTATTAAGATTGATGTCGTTAGGAATTGGTAAAATGTGCTTAGAAAATAATCACAATATCAACATGCCTAATAATTATGCACGTGGTGTAAATCAATAAAGGTCTCAGTAACACTTCATAATAAAGTCTCATGTGTTAACAATAGTAAATACATTAACTAACATGAACAATATATTTTCACATAATTTATTAATGTTTGTTGATATTAGTTCACAGTGCATTAACTAATATTAACAGATTATTTTTTTTAAATTTTTAAGTTTTAAATATTAACTGACATTGACATGCTATAAAATTATTGTTCATGTTCATTAATATAGTCCATGTTAATAACTGAAACCTTATTAAAAAGTGTTACTAAAGTTTTATATATTGTTCTGTGTGTGTGTCTTTCATAGTCTTGATGGTTTGGATTAACCCTTTAATTGCCGAATCCTTTAAAACCAGACTGCCAGAGAGTTACTGTAAATGCATGTGCCCGGTGGGCACAGTTTTCCTGATGCTACAGGGGCGGCGTTTGCACTGATGGCTTGAGCCCGCCATCGCTGCTTGCAGCTATATTTATTATTGTTTTTTTTTTTCAACGTCTCGGGGGCTTTTGGGGCCCTTAACATACTCGAAAACTCTTGAAAATTGGCACACACATTGGAACCTGCGGCCATTAGGGCTGGGCAGAGACTGATACACGGGCGTGTCACAGGGGCTCTACAGCGCCCCCTGGAATATGGAGGGCCATATATCATACATACTTGCACGTAGACGTATGAAACTCGGTACACATATAGATCTCATCAAGCCAAACAACTTTCGTACTGCATGTCATAGGCTCCGCCCAACAGGAAGTTGGCTATTTAGGGTTTAGTGTTCTTATTTTTCGTCAAAGTTGTGGGGGCTTTTGGGGCCCTTAACATGCTCAAAAACTCTTGAAAATTTGCACACACCTTAGAATCTGTGGCCATTAGGAGGCTGCAGAGGCTGAGACCCGGGCGTGGCACAGGGGCTCTACGGCGCCCCCTGGAACACAGTCAGAAATGTTGATGTATAGTTCAAACATACTTGCACGTATTCATATGAAACTCAGTACACATATAGATCTCATTGTGCCGAACAACTTTCGTATTGCATGTCATAGGCTCCGCCCAACAGGAAGTCAGCTATTTAGAGCTATGTAAAAAGTGCATGCTCTGGAATTTGATATACTTGTCATAGGTTTTTTACCCGATTGCCACCAAACTTGGTCAACATGATCTCAAGACATTGGGGATGCAAAATTGCCAGGGGATTTTTGATATCTCGAATGGTTTGCTTGTGGTGAGGCGTTGAAATTATGGCGAGAAATGAGAAACAGGAAGTGTCTAATAACATCCACATACATTTCCTGATTTTAATTAAACTTCATCAATTTGTTCATTGTATGATGCCGATCGCATATATGTGACTATTAGGAGTCAAAATTATAGCGCCACCAACTGGCAGCAGGAAGTGTGTCATTTTCAAAATGCTTTGAATTCAGCATCTTATTTTTACTCAATTTGCTTCAAACTTCATCAGAATAATGACAAAACACGGCCCATGTAAAACTGTTGAGGGGATATTGATATCTAATATAGTGTTGCCATGGCAACATATCAAACTGGAATATATTTCTGTATAATATATTCTGATTTTGAGGCAGATAACATGCTTAGAATTTCATGAAACTCAGAACACATATCAGTATTAATGATAGCTAGACACTGGCAAAAGGTCATAAAAGGGCGTGGAGGAGGCACTCTATAGCGCCACCTTTTGTCAAAAGTGGGGGGCTTAGTTTTAGCTACAGACACCAAACTCGGTACATATATTGTTCTTTTTAAGACGGACAACTTTCTAATTTACAGTCATTAGCTACGACCAACAGGAAGTCGGCTATTTTGATTTGAATATGGATTTTTGGCTCTGTGTGAGGAGTGTATGTGTGCTGAGACTTTCATTGTCTGAGAGAAAATGCGCCTCTACAGGAGCAATTCCCGGGACTGAGAGGGAGGAGTCTCGCTTAGATTCACTTTTAAATCGGTTAAAAATACAACTAAATAAATCAATTTAATTCACACTGACAAGCTAAACCAACATATCTTATTATTAGCGGGTCAGGGCTTATTAATAATTGATGTCTGGCGACAGAGAACAGAGAGATAGACGAGAGATATGTCACCGCTCCGAACAGCGCGTGCAGTCTCAACGAGCTCACAACAAACGAGTTTATTCTTGTTTAAGACCTTTTAAAAATAAAATATTACGGCGATTGCACACAATCCGCCAATTAGAACACACCAAGAGCTAAATTCAGATGTTTGTGAGCTGTTAACATGTTAAAATGAAATATTTGCTGCAGCCTGTCTGACAGCGCGAGACGTCTGAACACTTGAAGGGAAAAAAAGTGTACATACAGAAACTACAGCCTTTTACATTAAAACACAGCGGCGAATCAACAAAAAACAATTAGAAGAACATATTATAGAGATGAAAATGAGTGTTTATGAGTGCTTGTGAGATTTTCTTTGTCTAAGGGCTGAACATCACATCGATTGCTCTGCGCTCCAGAACACGGTGATGGTTTTTCGGCGAGAACGGACAAATAAATACACATTTAATTCACACTGACAAGCTGAACCAACATATGTTATTATTACCGGGTCAGATCTCATTAATAATTGATGTCTGGCCAGAGATCAGTGAGAAGGACCAGAGAGAAATCACCTGCATCAGCGCCTGCAGTCTGACCACGAGCTCACAATAAAAGCATTTTTATAGTTTTAAGAGCTTTTTAAAACAAAATATTACCGCGAATGCACACAATCCACCCATTAGAACACAACAAGAGCTAAATTCAGGTATTTGTGAGCTGTTTGATTGTGAAAATTTAAAGACTATTTGACAGCGCGAGACTGTCTAAGGGCAGAATAACATCGATCTCTCGAGCTCCAGAGGACGCTGATTCTGGCAAGAACGAACAAATCAAGAACAAGGTTATTTCAAAATACATAATAGCTTGGCGAATATAAACGAAAACAGTCACGTGAACATAAACAGTTGAGAAATAAATCTGAAGTGTATCATGATACTGGATTTGAATATTAAAGTGACTGCATTTACCAGCTGCTTTCTGTCTTTAATTTTAATCTATAAAAACAGAAAATCCTTCGCCTTGGCTGCTTTTTTTGTATGTATTCATGTATTTATTATTATTATTATTATTATTATTTTTTTTTTTTTGCTCTAACAAGAATTAATCTATATTTAATTAAATTAAATTTCTGCATCTAAACACCTATAAACCTAAAACATGCTCTATTAAACTATTGTTAGCAATTTCTTTATCGTCCAGTTTAACTGGTGTACACACTTTTATTTTCATAATAAATTTGTTTTTTTTAGATAATAGACAGTTTCAGTGGTCTATAATAAATATTAACAGGTTTTGTTCAAGCTGCTTAAAATGTTTGAAGTAGGTTCATTTTTTTAAATGTAAATCCTAAAAAAAAAAAAAAAAAAAAAAAACAAACAAACAAAAAAAAATAAAACTGGGAAACAGCCATATTTACGAAAAGGTGCTTAACCTATAGAAAAATAAAACTATGAATTAAATTAGTGTTTAATTTTTAGTAATGACCATTTTTGTTGTCATAAAAACCTTCTTCTTTACAATACAGAATAACGATTGTCAATAGTAAATATTATGAAAACAATAACTGTTGTATTTTTCATCATTATATAGTTTATGTATTATAATTGTAAAAACAAAACAAATTTAGCAACTCACATAGTAATCATTCAACACTGCTTAAAAATGTAAGTTGAAAATTAAACTCATGATTAAGCATGAAATAAGATACAGAATCAGTAAATTCGATTTTAATGTGGGTATATTATCAGTAAACTAATCATTAAATATTTATAATCAATCAAAAAATATTGCCCCCTTTCATAATGTTGTTCAAAAATGAAGGGCACAATGCTAATGTTGTCCACTCGATGGCGCCACAGGACAGCAAATACTTCAAGATCTGTTCAAAGACTTGAAAATGTTTCATTTATGTAAATAAATCAAAAATGCATATACATTCATTCTTTTTTCATAAACTTTAATAAAGCCCAATATAGTAATTATGCAAAAACTATCATCTCCGAAATACCATTACGTTTTTATCTTATTTTAATAGTATTGACAACATATTTCTCAAGTTATCACGCATTACTGAAAAAGTGAAGAAGGGACACTATATTTGTTATCTATTTTCATGTTGTGCGTATAATAATTTACTTGAAAAGAGACACGTCCATTGTTTAACTGCATCATCTACACAAACCATTGTGCTTGGACCCCTTATGATCACCTGGACTTAAACCACATTGTTTCAGTTACCTTCTGTGTCTTTGGCCACAACGCTTTCATTGAAAGGAATGTGAAATAGCAAACAGGGGAACAAATAAAAGGCATGACTTTATTTGCATCCAGCTAGCCAACTCTATTACAGGTGTTCCACAGCCAAGACTCTTATTAGAATAGAAAATAGCAAGGGTTCGAATAAATAGTTTATTAATCATTTAATTTCACTTTCTTAATGAATATTGTTCTGTTTATGTGATTTCAAAGTCTTGATGCTTCGGATTAACCCGTTAATTGCCATATCCCTTAAAACCTGAGTGCCAGAGGATTACTGTAAATGCATGTGCCCGCTGGGCACAGTTTACCTGATGCCACCGGGGTGGCGTTTGCGCTGATGGCTTGAGCCCACCATCGCTGCTTGCAGCCATTAGGGCCGGGCAGAGACTGATACACGGGCGTGGCACAGGGGCTCTACAGCGCCCCCTGGAACATGGAGGGCCATATATCATACATACTTGCACGTAGACGTATGAAACTCGGTACACATATAGATCTCATCAATCCAAACAGCTTTCGTATTGCATGTCATAGGCTCCGCCCAACAGGAAGTTGGCAATTTAGGGTTTAGTATTCTGATTTTCCATCAAAGTTTTGGGGGCTTTTGGGGCCCTTAACATTCTCAAAAACTCTTGAAAATTTGCTCACACCTTAGAATCTGTGGCTATTAGGAGGCTGCAGAGGCTGGGACCCGGGCGTGGCACAGGGGCTCTACGGCGCCCCCTGGAACACAGTCAGAAATGTTGATGTATAGCTCACACATACTTGCACGTATTCATATATAACTCAGTACACTTATAGATCTCATTGTGCCGAACAACTTTTGTATTGCATGTCATAGGCTCCGCCCAACAGGAAGTCAGCTATTTAGAGCTATGTAAAAAGCGCATGCTCTGGAATTTGATATACTTGTCATAGGTTTTTTACGCGAATGCCACCAAACTTGGTCAACATGATCTCAAAACATTGGGGATGCAAAATTGCCAGGGGATTTTTGATATCTCGAATGGTTTGCTCGTGGCGAGGCGTTGAAATTATGGCGAGAAATGAGAAACAGGAAGTGTCTAATAACATCCACATACATTTCCTGATTTTAATTAAACTTCATCAATTTGTTCGTTGTATGATGCCGATCGCATATATGTGACTATTAGGAGTCAAAATTATAGCGCCACCAACTGGCAGCAGGAAGTGTGTCATTTTCAAAATGCTTTGAATTCAGCATCTTATTTTTACTCAATTTGCTTCAAACTTCATCAGAATAATGACAAAACACGGCCGATGTAAATCTGTTGAGGGGATATTGATATCTAATATAGTGTTGCCATGGCAACATATCAAACTGGAATATTTTTCTGTATAATATATTCTGATTTTGAGGCAGATAACATGCTTAGAATTTCATGAAACTCAGAACATATATCAGTATTAATGATAGCTAGACACTGGCAAAAGGTCATAAAAGGGCGTGGAGGAGGCACTTTATAGCGCCACCTTTTGTCAAAAGTGGGGGGTTTAGTTTTAGCTACAGACACCAAACTCGGGACATATATTGTTCTTATTAAGACGGACAACTTTCTAATTTACAGTCATTAGCTACGACCAACAGGAACTCGGCTATTTTGATTTTAATATGGATTTTTGGCTCTGTGTGAGGAGTGTATGTGTGCTGAGACTTTCATTGTCTGAGAGAAATTGCGCCTCTACAGGAGCAATTCCCGGGACTGAGAGGGAGGAGTCTCCCTTAGTTTCACTTTTAAATCGGTTAAAAATACAAATAAATAAATAAATTTGATTCACACTGACAAGCTAAACCAACATATCTTATTATTAGCGGGTCAGGGCTCATTAATAATTGATGTCTGACCAGAGAACAAAGAGATATATACGAGAGATAAATCACCGCTCCAAACAGCGCGTGCTGTCTCAACGAGCTCACAACAAACGAGTTTATTCTTGTTTAAGATATTTTAAAAATAAAATATTACGGCGATTGCACACAATCCGCCAATTAGAACACACCAAGAGCTAAATTCAGATGTTTGTGAGTGTTAAAATGAAATATTTGCTGCAGCCTGTCTGACAGCGCGAGACTTCTGAACACTTGAAGGGAAAAAAGTCTACATACAGCCTTTTACATTAAAACACAGCGGCGAATTAACACAAAACAATTAGAAGAACATATTATAGAGATGAAAATGAGTTTTTATGAGTGCTTGTGAGATTTTCTTTGTCTAAGGGCTGAACATCACATCGATTGCTCTGCGCTCCAGAACACGGTGATGGTTTTTCGGCGAGAACGGACAAATAAATACACGTTTCATTCACACTGACAAGCTGAACCAACATATGTTATTATTACCGGGTCAGCTCTCATTAATAATTGATGTCTGGCCAGAACAGTGAGAAAGACCAGAGAGAAATCACCGCTGCATCAGCGCGTGCAGTCTCACGAGCTCACAATAAAAGCATTTTTATAGTTTTAAGAGCTTTTTAAAACAAAATATTACCGCGAATGCACACAATGCACCCATTAGAACACAACAAGAGCTGAATTCAGGTGTTTTTGAGCTGTTTAATTGTGAAAAGAAATACTATTTGACAGCGCGAGACAGTCTAAGGGCAGAATAACATCGATCTCTGGAGCGCCAGAGGACGATGATTCTGGCTTTTCGTCGCAAGAACGAACAAATCGCGTACAAGATTATTTTAAAATACATAATAGCTTGGCGAATATAAACGAAAACAGCCACGTGAATATAAACTGTTGAGAAATAAATCTGAAGTGGATCATGATACTGGATTTGAATATTAAAGTGACTGCATTTACCAGCTGCTTTCTGTCTTCAATTTTAATCTATAAAAAACAGAAAATTATTCGTCTTGGCTGCTTTTTTTTTTGTATGTGTGTATGTATTCATGTATTTATTATTATTATTATTATTATTATTATTATTATTATTATTATTTTGCTCTAACAAGAATTAATCTATATTTAACTAAATCGATGACATTATTTTACATTTGATTTGTCCATTTCTGCATCCAAACACCTATAAACTTAAAACATGCACTATTAAACTATTGTTAGCAATTTCTTTATCGTCCAATTTAACTGGTGTAAACACCTTTATTTTCATAATAAATTTGTTTTTTTTAGATTATAGACAGTTACAGTGGTCTATAATAAATATTAACAGGTTTTGTTCAAGCTGCTTAAAATGTTTGAAGTAGGCTATTTTTTTTAAATGTAAATCCTAAAAAAAATAAAAAAAAAAATATAGCTGCAAGCAGCGATGGCGGGCCCGAGCCGTCAGCGCAAACGCCACCCCGGTGCCATCAGGAAAACTGTGCCCAGCGGACACATACATAGTAACCCTCTAGCACAGGGGTGTCCAACCCTGTTAATGGCGATCGATTGTCCTTTTAAGTTTAGCTCCAACCCTACTCAAACACACCTGAAGCAACTAATTAAGGTCTTCAGGATCGCTTGAAAATTGAAGGTAGGTGTGACTGATTAGATTTGGAGCTGAACTTTGCAGGACAGTCGATCGCCAGGAAGAGGATTGGGCACACCTGATTTAGCAGTTTGGATTTAAGGGATACAGCAATGAAAGGGTTAATCCGAACCATCAAGAGACACACACACAACACAATATATAAAACTTGAGTAACACTTCCAATAAGCTTTCAGTTATTAACATTAATTGTATTAAATCACATTAACAACAATTGTATGGCATTTATTAATGTGAGTCTCTCTCTCTGTCTTTCTCACAGACACACACACACACACACACACACACACATAGAACAATATATATATATATATATATATAAATTATTGTAACAGTTTTCAATAAGGATTTAGTTTTTAACATTATATAAGTTAACATGTACATTATTTATATAGCATTTATGAATCTTAATATTATGTTCAAAATGGATTACTATATTATTAATTAAAATTTATAGTTAATGTACATCAGTTACTGTACCATGAATTAACATATTAATTTTTTACTAACACAAATGCAGTAAAAATATGTTCATACTTAGCTTGTACTAATGTTAAAGACTACATTATTTAACTATATTATTTAACATATATATATATATATATATATATATATATATATATATATATATATATAATGTTAATTAAAGCTTAGTTAAAAATATTTTAATACATTATTTACTAATACATTTTTTAATTACAGTTTTATTTTAAGATAGTTTATGTACTGTGAAATAACATGAACATTAATATTTTTAATGATAGGATTAACTAACATAAAAAAAAGATTAATAAATGATCTGAAAAATAGATTGTTCATTGTTAGTTCTTGTTAGTTAATGCATTAACTAAGGTAAACCAAGAAGAGCTTATCATAAATCGTTGCCAACACTTTTCATGATCTAAAACCACTTTTAAAAACCATTTTAATGATCTATAAACATTTCTGAAATGCTTATATAAAACTATATTACCAGTAAAATTCATTAGCTTTTTAAAATACATATTTTTCTTTGAAGGATTTTTATAAATGATTTAAATGCTCTATACACGTTTCTGCAATAATTATTTAAAAGTAATCCTATAGCGCCATCTGGTGGTGGCCATGATTGGTATTACACACTGCACGTTTGGTGTTGGTATCTGAACCAGTCAGAATGAAGGGCGCCTAAACGGAGCGCGAGAACACAACAGACGGGGCATGTTACTACATAACTCCAAGTTCACGAACTTTATCTGTAATGCGTATTTTTTTCCGAGCCCATGTTAATGGATCAGAGCGTTCACACTGTGCACAGGACACAGTTTGAGCGAGAGGAGACACGTTTTAAGTGCGCACATTCTCTCCGAGCGAGAGCAGCATGTATGTGAGCACGCGTGTCTGGTTTTGTAACAAAGCAGAGGAAATCTGCATGTGAACAGAAAGATTGGCGCTCGCGCATTATTTTAATGTGCTTTCGCGTTACAATAACGCGCTCTCGCTGCTGCTTCTGCACCGCATACACATACTGTATACGCACTGCAGAGGGGTACGTGTGAACCTGTATAATGTATAACAAATCTATTTCAACACCTGAGGCACCGCTACAATTAGCTCTATGACCAATGCATGACAAGAAAACATGCCTAATAATTCAGCACTCCTGAATATAAGGAGTTTTTCACTTCCAGCCTTCAAGGACAATTATATATCACTCATAAATGATTAAATACCAAATGTATAGTATTTATTAAGATTGATGTGATTTGGAATGAGTAAAATTGTTTTTGTTTTTTTTATGTCCCTAAAACTGACAGAAAATGATAAAACACAATTACTTTTTTTTTTTTTGTTCTGGTGATTAAAGAGATGTTAACTCTCTCTCTCTCTCTCTCTCTGTCAGCAAGGCCCTCAACAACCCCTCCCCCTCCCTTCCCTCACACAGAGAGAGTGGCCTCAGAGTGAGATCAGATGTCTGACAGTTTTTTAATTTTCTGTTATCCATACAGTGTTGTAAAATCGTGAAACTATGCATATTTCCTCAGAATGACTTTTTCTATGTAAGAAAAATGGTTTTGAAGTGTTTGCAAGCTGCAATTTAAAAATGCAAGACAATTAATGTGTCTCTTTTTACTGTAATTTAAAAAAATCACCACGGCAAAACCGTTCAAGCTATCCAAAATCCAATCGCAATTTAGGTTCCTCAATGTTTTGGCATCATGTAGAAAAAGTTTGGTGTGTATAGTGTACTTCTCCTCTGAGCAGTATGCATTAATTCACAGCAATATTTTTTCCAAAAATCCACATTTAAACCAAAATAGCTGACTTCCTGTAGGTCGTAGCTGATGACTGTAAATTAGAAAGTTGTCCGTCTTGATAAGAACAATTTATGTACCGAGTTTGGTGTCTGTAGCTAAAACTTACCCCCCCACTTTTGACAAAAGGTGGCGCTATAGAGTGCCTCTTCCACGCCCATTTATGACCTTTTGCCATTGTATATCTATCATTAATACTGATATGTGTTTTGAGTTTCATGTAATTCTAAGCATGTTATCAGCCTCAAAAGCAACAGAACAGAATATTCAAGTTTGACACGTTGCCATGGGAACACGATATTAGATATCAATATCCCCACAACAGATTTACATCGGCCGTGTTTTGTCATTATTCTGATGAAGTTTGAAGCAAATCGAGTAAAAATAAGATGCTGAATTCAAAGCATTTTGAAAATGACACACTTCCTGCTGCCAGTTGGTGGCGCTATAACTTTGACTCCTAATAGTCACATCTATGCGATCGGCATCATACATCGAACAATCCGATGAAGTTTGATGTGAATCAAAAAATGTATGTGGATGTTATTAGACATTTCCTGTTTCTCATTTTTTGCCCTAATTTCAACGCCTCGCCACGGACAAACCGTTCGAGATATCAAAAATCCCCTGGCAATTTTTCATCCCCAATGTCTTGAGATCATGTTCACCGAGTTTCGTGGAGAACGGGTGGAAAACCTCAGAGGAGTATTTCAAATTCCAGAGCATGCTTTTTTTAAACAGCCCTGAATAGTTCACTTCCTGTTGGGCGGAGCCTATGACATAGAGTGCGAAAGTTGTTCGGCTCAATGAGATCTATAAGTGTACAGAGTTTCATATAAATACATGCAAGTATGTGTGAGCTATGGTTCAAGATTTCTGACTGTGTTCCAGGGGGCGCCGTAGAGCCCCTGTGCCACGCCCGGGTCCCAGCCTCTGCGGCGTCCTGATGGCCGCAGGTTCCAATGTGTGTGCCAATTTTCAAGAGTTTTTGAGTATGTTAAGGCCTCCAAAAACCCCCGAAAGGTTAAAAAAAAAATAAAAAAAATAATAAGAAGAATAATCCTTAGGAAAACAATAGGGCCCTGCGCCCATTGGCTCGGGCCCTAATAAATAAAACAAACAAAACAAATAATTTTTTAGCAACTCACATAGTAATCATTCAACACTGCTTAAAAATGTAAGTTGAAAATTAAACTCATGATTAAGCATGAAATAAGATACAGAATCAGTAAATTAGATTTTAATGTGGGTATATGATCAGTAAACTAATCATTAAATATTTATAATCATTCAAAAAATATTGGCCCCTTTCATAATGTTGTTCAAAAATGAAGGCCACAATGCTAATGTTGTCCACTCGATGGCACCACAGGATAGCAAATACTTCAAGATCTGTTCAAAGACTTGAAAATGTTTCATTTATGTGCATAAATAAAAAATGCAGAAACATTCATTCTTTTTTCATAAACTTTAATAAAGCCCAATATAGTAATTATGCAAAAGCTATCATCTCCTAAATACCATTACTTTGTTATTTTAATTGTATTGACAACATATTTCTCAAGTTATCATACATTACTGAAAAAGTGTAGAAGGGACACTATATTAGTTATCTATTTTCATGTTGTGCATATAATAGTACTCACATAAGGACTCATAATTTACTTGAAAAGAGACACGTTCATTGTGTAACTGCATCATCTACACAAACCAATGTGCTTGGACCCCTAATAATCACCTTGACTTAAACCACATTGTTTCAGTTACCTTCTGTGTCTTAGGCCACAACGCTTCAGTGACTGGAATGTGAAATAGCAAAAAGGGAAAAAAATAAAAGGCATGACTTTATTTGCATCCACCTACTCTATTACAGATGTTCCACAGCCAAGACTTTTATTAGAATAGAAAATAGCAAGGGTTCGAATAAATAATTTATTAATCATTTAATTTCACTTTCTTAATGAATATTGTTCTGTGTATGTGATTTCAAAGTCTTGATGCTTCGGATTAACCTGTTAATTGCCATATCCCTTAAAACCTGAGTGCCAGAGGGTTACTGTAAATGCATGTGCCCTTCTGGGCACAGTTTACCTGATGCCACCGGGCTGGCGTTTGCGCTGATGGCTTGAGCCCGCCATCGCTGCTTGCAGCTATATTTTTTTTTTTTCTTTCTTTATTCCTCTAATTTTTTTCCAAGGGTTCGGGGGCTTTTGAGGCCCTTAACATGCTTAAAAAGTCTTGAAAATTGGCACACACCTTGGAATCTGCGGCCATTAGGGCCGGGCAGAGACTGATACACGGGCGTGGCACAGGGGCTCTACAGCGCCCCCTGGAATGTTGAGGGCCATATATCATCCATACTTGCGCGTATACATATGAAACTCAGTACACATCTAGATCTCATCAAACCAAACAACTTTCGCACTGCATGTCATAAGCTCCGCCCAACAGGAAGTTGGCTATTTAGGGTTTTGTGAAAAACACATGCTCTGGAATTTGATATACTCCTCTGAGGAACTCCACCCGTTTGCCACAAAACTCGGTGAACATGATCTCAAGACATTGGGGATGCTAAATTGCGAAGATATTTTTGATATCTCGAACGGTTTGTCCGTTGCGAGGCGTTGAAATTATGGCGAGAAATGAGAAACAGGAAATGTCTAATAACATCCACATACATTCCTTGATTTTGATCACACTTCATTGGTTTGTTCGTTGTATGATGCCGATCACATAGATGTGACTATTAGGAGTCAAAGTTACAGCGCCACCAACTGGCAGCAGGAAGTGTGTCATTTTCAAAATGCTTTGAATTCAGCATCTTATTTTTACTCGATTTGCTTCAAACTGCATCAGAATAATGACAAAACACAGCCGATGTAAATCTGTTGTGGGGATATTGATATCTAATATAGTGTTGCCATGGCAACGTGTCAAACTTGAATATTCTTTTCTGGGGATTTTGAGGCAGATAGCATGCTCAGAATTACATGAAACTCAAAACACATATCAGTATTAATGATAGCTAGACAATGGAAAAAGCACATGAAAGGGCGTGGAGGAGGCACTCTATAGCGCCACCTTTTGTCAAAAGTGAGGGGGTTAGTTTTAGCTACAGACACCAAACTCAGTACATAAATTATTCTTATCAAGACGGACAACTTTCTAATTCACAGTCATCAGCTACGATGAACAGGAAGTCCGTTATATTGATTTGAATATGGATTTTTGGAAAAATATAGCTGTGAATTAATGCATACTGCTCAGAGGATAATTACAGTATACACACCAAACTTTGTCTACATGATGCCAAAACATTGAGGAACTTAAATTGCGAATGGATTTTGGATAGCTTGAACGGTTTTGCCGTAGTGATTTATTGAAATAACAGTAAAAAAGTAAACATAAATTGTCTTATATTTCTTAAAGTGCAGCTTCCAAACACTTCAAAACCATTTTTCATACAGAGAACGTATCATTCTGAGGAAAAATGTATAGTTTCATGACTTTACAACACTGTATGGATAACAGAAAATTAAAAAACTGTCAGACATCTGATCTCACTCTGAGGCCCACTCTCTCTGTGTGAGTGAAGGGAGGGGGAGGGGAGGGGAGGGGAGGGGGGTGGGGGCTGAGGCCCTAGCTGACAGAGAGAGAGAGACAGAGAGAGAGAGAGAGAGAGAGAGAGAGAGAGAGAGAGAGAGAGTTAACATCTCTTTAATCACCAGAAAAAAAGAAAATCAGTAATTGTGTGTTGTTGTTTTTTCTTTTCATCATTACAGCTTAAGAAATCTCTTAGGCATTATCTTTTTCTGTCAGTTTTAGGGACAAAAAAAAAATGGATTATACACATGGATTTTTTTATGCTGCAAATAATAATTTGAAACTCATTTGATACTGACCTATGACAGACATCCTGTGACATGACATTTATCTGAATTTACACAATCTCATGGATGTAACAGTAAAACAGTTCAGCTCACAGATGAAGACTAAGCTGTAATGCAGTCAAAAATATTTTACAAATGCTTATAGATCAATAAAATCATTAAAAATGCTTTTTCACCGAGTGCAAAATAATTAGTCACACTGATATTCTGGTGATATTTTTTTCCAAGCACATTTTACCAATTCCAAATCACATCAATCTTAATAAATACTATACATTTGTTATTTAATCATTTATGAGTGATATATAATTGTCCCTGAAGGCTGGAAGTGAAAAACTCCTTATATTCAGGAGTGCTGAATTATTAGGCATGTTTTCTTGTCATGCATTGGTCATAGAGCTCATTGTAGCGGTGTCTCAGGTGTTGAAATAGATTTGTTATACATTATACAGGTTCACACGTACTCCGTCTGCAGTGCGTATACAGTATGTGTATGCGGTACAGAAGCAGCAGCGAGAGCGAGTTATTGTAACGCGAAAGCACATTAAATAATGCGCGAGCGCGAATCTCTCTGTTGGCACGCTTAAAACCAGACACGCGTGCTCAGATACATGCTGATTTCGCTCAGTGCGCGCACTTAAAACGAGTTTCCTCTGCTCAAACTGTGTCCTGTGCACTCACAACTCTCTATGCTCATGCGCTAGATACTCATTCTTTTCGCACCTTTCTATTTCTAACCTTTTCTGTTCACATCTTTTACCGTGTGCAGTGTGAACGCTCTGATCCATTAACATGGGCTCGGAAAAAATACGCATTACAGACAGAGTGTGTGAACCTGGAGTTACGTAGACATATGCCCAGTGTATTCTGTTCTCACGCTCCATTTAGCCGCGCTTCATTCTGACCGGTTCAGAGAGCAACACCAAACGTGCAGTGTGTAATACCAATCATGGCCACCACCAGATGGCGCTTTAGGATTACTTTTAAATAATTGTTGTAGAAACATGTAAAGAGCATTTAAATCATTTATAAAAATCTTTCAAAGATAAAATTATACGTATTTTAAAAAGCTAATAAATTTTACTGGTAATATAATTTTATATAATCATTTCAAAAATGTTTATAGCTCATTAAAATTATTTTTAAAAATGGTTATAGATCATGAAATGTGTTGGCAACAATTTATAATAAGCTCTCTTTGGTTTACATTAAAACATGCATTAACTAACATGAACTAACAATGAACAATCTGTTTATGTTAGTTAATCCTATCATTAAAA
The DNA here is from genome assembly GCA_024542945.1 of allo-octoploid hybrid of Carassius auratus x Cyprinus carpio. Lineage (NCBI taxonomy): Eukaryota > Metazoa > Chordata > Actinopteri > Cypriniformes > allo-octoploid hybrid of Carassius auratus x Cyprinus carpio. The sequence goes on from JANHFF010000192.1 coordinate 170,318, forward strand.
ATATTAATATTCATGTTATTTCACAGTACATAAACTAATCTTAAAATAAAACTGTAACCCCCTGTCCCAGTCAGCATTTTTTGTCCAATGGTCATGTCTTAATTTTGCAATTTCTGTATTGCAATAGTTTTGAATATTTCTCATGGGGATTTAATAATTTTTGACTTTTCAGTCTGAGTTACAACTCTTTTTTGGCTCATTTCATCTGTAAAAAAAAAAAAAAAAAAAAAAAAAGCTAATAATTCTGCACACCTGATTATAAGGAGTTTTTCTCTTCCAGCCTTCATGGACAATTATATATCACTCATAAATGATTAAACACAAAATTAATGGTAGTTATTAAGATTGATGTCGTTAGGAATTGGTAAAATGTGCTTAGAAAATAATCACAATATCAACATGCCTAATAATTATGCATGCAGTGTAAATCAATAAAGGTCTCAGTAACACTTCATAATAAAGTCTCATGTGTTAACAATAGTAAATACATTAACTAACATGAACAATATATTTTCACATAATTTATTAATGTTTGTTGATATTAGTTCACAGTGCATTAACTAATATTAACAGATTATTTTTTTTTAATTTTTAAGTTTTAAATATTAACTGACATTGACATGCTATAAAATTATTGTTCATGTTCATTAATATAGTCCATGTTAATAACTGAAACCTTATTAAAAAGTGTTACTAAAGTTTTATATATTGTTCTGTGTGTGTGTCTTTCATAGTCTTGATGGTTTGGATTAACCCTTTAATTGCCGAATCCTTTAAAACCAGACTGCCAGAGAGTTACTGTAAATGCATGTGCCCGGTGGGCACAGTTTTCCTGATGCCACAGGGGCGGCGTTTGCGCTGATGGCTTGAGCCCGCCATCGCTGCTTGCAGCTATATTTAGGGCCCGAGCACCGATGGTGTGAGGACCCTATTGGAATTGCTTCGTTTATTATTAGGGCCCGAGCACCGATGGTGCGAGGACCCTCTTGGAATTGCTGTGTTTATTATTATTATTATTATTATTATTATTATTATTCTTCTTCTCCAAAATGAATCGCATTTTTGAGGGCCTAAACATGCTCGAAAAGTCATGAAACTTTGCACACACCTCAGAACTGGCGAAAATTTACGTCTGATATGGGTTTCAGAAGTGGGTGGGGCAAAATGGCTCAACAGCGCCACCTATACACGTTCAACGGTGTGCGCCTTGAGCTACGTTTCACGTACATGTATGAAAATCGGTACACACATGTAACTCCCCAATACCTACAAAAAAGACTCTTGGAGCAAAATCCGAAACCCAACAGGAAGTCGGTTATTTTTAATTTTATGAGCAAATTTTGTGTATTTTTTGCCATTTCCATGCGTTGTACTTTAACGAACTCCTCCTAGAGATTTATTCAGATCAACACCAAACTTGGTATGCCTAATCTAAAGGCCTTTACGATGTTAAATTGCGAAGATCTTGAGTTTTCGTTTAAGGGCGTGTCCGTGGCGGCCTGACGAATTTCGATGATTCGCCATGAAAAATGAAGTTGCTATAACTCAGACATACAATGTCCAATCTGCCCCAAACTTCACATGTTGGATAAGACTCCGGACCTGAACAGATCTACATGCCCATATTCAGTCATTGTCATAGCGCCACCTATTGGCAACAGGAAATGACATATTTTACGCTGTGACGAACTACACCAAGAAATTGAATGACAACAAATAGTTTTTTTCAGTCAGTCTAATCTAAAGGCCTGTGTGATGTTAAATTGTGAAGATCTTGAGTTTTTGTTAAAGGGTGTGTCCGTGGCGGCCTGACAAATTTCGATGATTCGCCATGAAAATGGAAGTTGCTATAACTCAGACATTCAGTGTCCAATCTGCCCCAAACTTCACATGTTGGATAAGACTCCGGACTTGAACAGATATACATGCCCATATTCAGTCATTGTCATAGCGCCACCTGCTGGCAACAGGAAGTGTCATGTTTTACGCTGTAACAAACTACTCCTAGAAATTTAATGACATCAACATTTTATTTCGGTCAATCTAATCTAAAGGCCTTTGAGATGGTAAATTGTGAAGATCTTGAGTTTTCGTTAAAGGGCGTGTCCATGGCGCCGTTAAAAATTTGATGTCTCGCCATGGGAATAAAAGTTGTTGTAACTCAGTCATAAAATCTCTGATCTTCCTTAAACTTCATATGTTTGATAAGAGTCCTGGCCTGAACACAGCCGAAGGCCAACATTCCATTGGTTGTGGGAAAATGGCTCGACAGCGCCACCTATACACTTTCAACGGAGTGCCTTTCGAGCTACCTTTCACTTACATGCACGAAAATTGGTACACATATGTAAAGCATCAGTACCTACAAAAAAGACTCTTGGAGCAATATCCGAAACCCAACAGGAAGTCGGTTATTTTTAATTTTATGAGCAAATTTTGCATCATTTTTTGTCATTTGCATGCCTTGTATTTTAACGAACTCCTCCTAGAGATTAATTCAGATCAACACCAAATTTGGTATGCCTAATCTAAAGGCCTTTGTGATGTTAAATTGCGAAGATCTTGAGTTTTCGTTGAAGGGCGTGTCCGTGGCGGCCTGACGAATTTCAATGTTTCGCCATGAAAAAGGAAGTTGCTATAACTCAGACATATAATGTCCAATCTGCCCCAAACTTAACATGTTTGATAAGACTTCTACTCTGAACAGATCTACATGCCCATATTCAGTTATAGTCATAGCGCCACCTGCTGGCAACAGGAAGTGTCATGTTTTACGCTGTAACGAACTACTCCAAGAAATTTAATGACATCAACATTTTATTTTGGTCAGTCTAATCTACAGGCCTTTGCAATGTTAAATTGTGGAGATTTTGAGTTTTTGTTAAAGGGCGTGTCCATAGCGTTGTGACAAAATTTGATGTCTCGCCATAGGAAGAGAAGTTGTTGTAACTCAGGCATAAAATGTTCGATCTTCCCCAGACTTCACATGTTCGATAATAGTCCTGGCCTGAACACATCTGAAGGCCAATATTCCATTATAATGATAGCGCCACCTGCTGGCAACAGGAAGATTGGCACATATAAATGACTTTGACATATTCCACTTATATTTACAACTTTAATTAAATGCATATTTCTCGCCGTTCGCCTTTTTTACTAAAGCCATTCGCTGGCGGTGAGTCCGGGTGCGAGGGCCCGTTCATTGCTGCTTGCAGCTTTAATTATTATTATTATTATTATTATTCTTCTTCTCCAAAATGAATCGCAATTTTGAGGGCCTAAACATGCTCGAAAAGTCACGAAACTTTGCACACGCATCAGAACTGGCGAAAATTTACATCTGATATGGGTTTCAGAAGTGGGTGTGGCAAAATGGCTCGATAGCGCCACCTATACACTTTTAGCGTAGTGCGCCTCGAGCTGTGTTTCACGTACATGTACGAAAATTGGTACACACATGTAACACATCAATACCTACAAAAAAGTCTCCTGGTACAAAATCCGAAAACCAACAGGAAGTCGGTTATTTTTAATTTTCTCGACAAAATGAGTGTAGTTTTTGCCATTTTCAGGCGTTGTACTTTAACGAACTCCTCCTAGAGATTTATCCAGATCAACACCAAACTTGGTATGCCTAATCTAAAGGCCTTTGCGATGTTAAATTGCGAAGATCTTGAGTTTTCGTTGAAGGGCGTGTCCGTGGCGGCCTGACGAATTTCGATGATTCGCCATGAAAAAGGAAGTTGCTATAACTCAGACATACAATGTCCAATCTGCCCCAAACTTCACATGTTGGATAAGACTCCGGACCTGAACAGATCTACATGCCCATATTCAGTCATTGTCATAGCGCCACCTATTGGCAACTGGAAGTGACATATTTTACGCTGTGACGAACTACTCTAAGAAATTGGATGACAACAAATAGTTTTTTTCAGTCAGTCTAATCTAAAGGCCTGTGTGATGTTAAATTGTGAAGATCTTGAGTTTTCGTTAAAGGGTGTGTCCGTGGCGGCCTGACAAATTTCGATGATTCGCCATGAAAAAGGAAGTTGCTATAACTCAGACATTCAGTGTCCAATCTGCCCCAAACTTCACATGTTGGATAAGACTCCGGACCTGAACAGATCTACATGCCCATATTCAGTCATTGTCATAGCGCCACCTGCTGGCAACAGGAAGTGTCATGTTTTACGCTGTAACAAACTACTCCTAGAAATTTTATGACATCAACATTTTATTTCGGTCAATCTAATCTAAAGGCCTTTGAGATGGTAAATTGTGAAGATCTTGAGTTTTCGTTAAAGGGCGTGTCCATGGCGCCGTTAAAAGTTTGATGTCTCGCCATGGGAATAAAAGTTGTTGTAACTCAGTCATAAAATCTCTGATCTTCCTTAAACTTCATGTTTAATAAGAGTCCTGGCCTGAACACAGCCGAAGGCCAATATTCCATTGGTTGTGGGAAAATGGCTCGACAGCGCCACCTATACACTTTCAACGGAGTGCGTTTCGAGCTACGTTTCACGTACATGTACAAAAGTCGGTACACACATGTAACACATCAATATCTACAAAAAAGTCTATTAGTATGAAATTCCAATCCCAACAGGAAGTGAGTTATTTTGAATTTTCTCTGCAAAATTTGTGTCATTTTTGCCATTTTCAGGGGTTGTACTTTAACGAACTCCTCCTAGAGATTTATTCAGATCAACACCAAAGTTGGTCTGTGTAATGTTAAGGCCTTTGCGATGTTAAATTGCGAAGATCTTGAGTTTTTGTTAAAGGGCGTGTCCATGGTGACCTGACAAATTTCAATGTTTCGCCATGAAAAAGGAAGTTGCTATAACTCAGACATACAATGTCCAATCTGCCCCAAACTTAACATGTTGGATAAGACTCCGGACCTGAACAGATCTACATGCCCATATTCAGTCATTGTCATAGCGCCACCTGCTGGCAACAGGAAGTGTTATGTTTTACGCTGTAACGAACTACTCCAAGAAATTTAATGACATCAACATTTTATTTTTGTCAGTCTAATCTACAGGCCTTCGCAACGTTAAATTGTGGAGATTTTGAGTTTTTGTTAAAGGGCGTGTCCATAGCGTGGTGACAAAATTTGATGTCTCGCCATAGGAAGAGAAGTTGTTATAACTCAGGCATAAAATGTTCGATCTTCCCCAAACTTCACATGTTCGATAAGAGTCCTGGCCTGAACACATCTGAAGGCCAATATTCCATTATAATGATAGCGCCACCTGCTGGCAACAGGAAGATTGGCATGTATAAATGGCTTTGTCATATTCCTCCTATATTTACCACTTTAAATGCATATTTCTCGCTGTTCGCTGTTTTACTAAAGCTGCCCACTGGCGGTGAGCCCGGGTGCGAGGGCCCGTTCATCGCTGCTTGCAGCTTTAATTATTCTTCTTCTTCTTCTTCTTCTTCTTCTTCTTCTTCTTCTCCAAAATGAATCGCATTTTTGAGGGCCTAAACATGCTCGAAAAGTCCTGAAACTTTGCACACGCGTCAGACCTGGTGAAAATTTACGTCTGATATAGGTTTCAGAAGAGGGTGTGGCAAAATGGCTCGACAGCGCCACCTATCGTAAAAAAATCAACAGCCCTCGAGCTGTGTTTCACGTACATGCACGAAAATTGGCACACATATGTAAAGCATCAGTACCTACAAAAAAGACTCTTGGAGCAATATCCGAAACCCAACAGGAAGTCGGTTATTTTTAATTTTATGAGCAAATTTTGCATCATTTTTGTCATTTGCATGCCTTGTATTTTAACGAACTCCTCCTAGAGATTTTTTCAGATCAACACCAAATTTGGTATGCCTAATCTAAAGGCCTTTGCGATGTAAAATTGCGAAGATCTTGAGTTTTCGTTGAAGGGCGTGTCCGTGGCGGCCTGACGAATTTCGATGATTTGCCATGAAAAATGAAGTTGCTATAACTCAGACCTACAATGTCCAATCTGCCACAAACTTCACATGTTTGATAAGACTCCTGACCTGAACAGATTGATATGCCCATATTCAGTTATAGTCATAGCGCCACCTACTGGCAACAGGAAGTGACATATTTTACGCTGTAACAAACTACCCCGAGAAATTTTATGACATAATTTTTTTTTTTTCAGTCACTCTATTCTAAAGGCCTGTGCGATGTTAAATTGTGAAGATCTTGAGTTTTCGTTAAAGGGCGTGTCCATGGCGCCGTCACAAAGTTCGATGTCTCGCCATGGGAATAAAAGTTATTGTAACTCAGGCATAAAATGTCCGATCTTGCCCAAACTTCACATGTTTGTTAAGAGTCCTGGCCTGAACACATCTGAAGGCCAATATTCCATTGGGTGTGGCAAAATGCCTCGATAGCGCCACCTATACATTTTCAACGGAGTGCGCCTCGAGCTACTTTCACGTACATGTACAAAAATTGGTACACACATGTAACACACCAACACCTACAAAAAAGTCTCTTGGTACGAAATTCGAATCCCAACAGGAAGTCAGTTATTTTAAATTTTCTCTGCAAAATTTGTGTCGTTTTTGCCATTTTCAGGGGTTGTACTTTAACGAACTCCTCCTAGAGATTTATTCAGATCAACACCAGACTTTGTCAGTGTAATCTAAAGGCCTTTGCGATGTTAAATTGCGAAGATCTTGAGGTTTCGTTTAAGGGCGTGTCTGTGGCGGCCTTACAAATTTTGATGTTTCGCCATTAGAAAGGAAGTTGCTATAACTCAGATATACAATGTCTAATCTGCCCCAAACTTCACATGTTTGAGAAGACTCCTAACCTGAACATATCTACATGGCCAAATTCAGTTATAACCATAGCACCACCTGCTGGCAACAGGAAGTGACATATTTTACGCTGTAACGAACTACTCCTAGAAATTTCGTGACACTTTATAATTTTTTTGGTCATTCTAATCTAAAGGCGTTTGCAATGTTAAATTGTGAACATCTTCAGTTTTTTTATTAAAGGGTGTGGCCATGGCGCCGTGACAAAGTTCGATGTCTCGCCATGGGAAGAGAAGTTGTTGTAACTCAGGCATAAGATGTCTGATCTTCCCCAAACTTAACATGTTCGAAAAGAGTCTTGGCCTGAACACATCTGAAGGTCATTATTCCACTATAATCATAGCGCCACCTGCTGACAACAGGAAATGGCTTGTTTTACACTAACTTAAACATGCAATGTCCAATCTGCACCAAACTTCAGATATTTGATAAGAGTCATGGCCTGAAGATATCTAAAGGCCAATGTTCAGTTATAATCATAGCGCCACCTGTTGGCAATAGGACACAACATGCTTTATACTAACTCAAACATTCCATGTTCAATCTGCACTAAATTTCATATGCTTGATAAAAGTGCTGGACTGAAGAAATCTACATGACAAAATCCAGTTATAATCATAGCGCCACCAGCTGGCAGCAGGAAGATTGGCACATATAAATGACTTTGACATATTCCTCTTATATTTACCACATTAAACGCATATTTCTCGCCGTTCGCTGTTTTACAAAAGCCACCCGGTGGTGGTGAGCCCGGGTGCGAGGGCCCGTTCATCGCTGCTTGCAGCTTTAATTTTTTTTTTTTTTTACTACTTTGAAGTGGCTTTTGGTTCAGTGTGTTCTGACTTTTGACATTGACCATTTAATGTTTAAAATATCTAATGTAGTACATCTAGTGATGAATATTTAAATGTTTATGACATGATGATTTATAATATTTAAAGATGTGTTATTTTATAGGCTCCTATACTCACATTCTTGAATACTGTTGAATTAAATATTGAAATCCTGGCATAGAGGGCCTTTTTATCCCCCAGTTGTGTAAAAGGCTTGTCACCTTCACTGTGCAAGGCCTTCTCCAGTACTGATACAAACTATGTTTTGTATAATATCCAAGTTAATATTAGTTCATAACAAACACTAAAAGCGAGGTCTGTACCTTTACTATTATTTTCATTTTGATAATTTGATTTAAATTTCTTCAATAAACACATTTTTTTTAAATGTACAAATTTTATTGTAAAATATATAAATAAAATAAATAATTAAATAAATAAACTTCTACATTTTTCATCACACTCATTTTTTGCCAACATGACCAGTCAATTTTTAGTGTATTTTATGTATTTCAGTGACTAACAATAAATAGACAAATGAACAAAGAGTAATAAAGAGAAATGACAAACGGTTTGATTTTATAATTATAGCCTATTGTTGTTATTGTTGTTGTTTTGTTTTGTTTGAGAAATGGAAAAATGATAAGCTACATGTTTTTTTCGTGGATAAAAACAAATAAGCTTAAACTGCTTTAATATTTCTTTCACATGCGTGGGCGGCATTAGGCCCATTTTTAGTCTGATTATATATTATTGACTATATTGCTATCTTTACCTGAATCGTCGCATCGAATCTTCTTTTGGACCTGTGGTAAATTCCAGGCTTTATAAGGAATATAGGCTGCTCTGAGCGTGACTGTGCTGTGAGGACAATGCAAATGCCGACCCGAGAAGTGTAGTGTTGCTCTTTATATGAGATGCTTCAGTGCTTCAGATATGTCAGATAATTTCTTCACTCTCTACATTTATGTTAATGGCTATGTGGTCCGAAATAAACGTGCTTCTGCTCAATTTGGACTAAATTAGAAGGACCAAAAGCCCAGTTTTCAACGTCTATTTTTTGGCTAAATTTGGACTAAAGCAGATCAAACAATGTTAAACATCGATTTTTGGGCTACATTTGGACCAAATCCGACGGACCAAACAAAGACCAATTTTCAACGTCGATTTTTGGTCTTTTAGAAGGCCATGATGGGCCGACTTGATTTAGCCCAAAAAACGTGCTGGGTGGGAATGTTTTCATCTTATTCCATCTCAGTTACTCCCCTGAACATAAAGGCAATAAATCAAAGTTCAGCTTTATTTGTTTAAAGTGAATTTCATTAAAGGACTAAGACTGTAAAGGATTACATTGATGGTGGATTTTGACCGTCTGAATGATCAAATCTTTTATTAAAATGGTTGAAATAATTTCTTCTAAACATTAATGAAATGTGATTTATATTTCCCCAGATTAACTTTATTAAGATTGGCAGCATATCATTTTTGTAACATTATAATATAAACAAGTTAGTTACCTGTTAAGATCTCAGATTTTAATTATTGGAAATTGATTTACAAAACATCACTTTCATGAATAACAGAAACACACTGAAAATTAATGTTCTTTTATTTGAGCACTTGCAGTCGTGTCCTAATGGTTAGAATGTCAGGCTTGTAATGCTAAGGTCATGGGTTCGAGTCTCATTATGAGTTTGAGTTGTAGGTGAGGAGAGTGAATTACCTTCAATACCACGACTGAGGTGCACTTGATCCCCAACAGTTCCCACTTTCCCACTTCTCCGTCTGTGGGTGTGTGTGTGTGTGTGTGTGTGTTCACTACTGTGTGTGTGCACTTAAAACCTTCATGGAGCTTCAAGAGCCTCTTTTAAAGCTTGGAGTTGTTAATCTAGATGTACACAAACTAGCACAAAGACTAATAGTGTTGATCTATATTTCTATTCACTCCCAGTGTTGTTAATTTCACCTGAAGACGACACAACTGTATGAACTTAAACACAATTACACCCAAACGATTATTCTTGAACACCATCTAACTTTACAATTAACTTAAATGCAATATATTTTTGTTAATATTTTGAATAAGATTTTATTTATTTTGATTTTAGTTAGTTTTTGTAATTTATTAATGTATTCTTTTTTTATTAAAAATATAAAAAATAATTATTAAAAGGTTAAACAAAAGAAGTCAGTTTTTATCATTTATTTTGAACGTCTATATAGTTTTTATTGATTTTTTTTATTATTTCAGTTTTAGCTTTAGTAATGAGGATTTAAAACTGTAAACTTAATGAAAATATATTTTATTTTAGTTAACATTTTTTGGTGCTTGTAAATGTGACGCGACAGATCCCTAGCGGCACGTGAACTGATCATCTCTAGCTAATAGTAAATAAACACGAATGAACACTGAGAGATACAGCAGTTTACGTGTTTCATCCACTTTTGATGCACATGGATATTTTTTTCTCCTGAATTACCACGGGGTGTGACAATTGTGCAAAATTGTGCCTTATCTTCTCTGAAAAGCGTTCCACACATTCAGCTGACATAAATTATAATTTCAATAAACGAAAAAACCTATCCAGTGATGAAATGTTTTCTGTGTTGACACAAATCCTGTGCGATTTCCTAAACTGCCGGCATAGTTACACAACACGTGCTGTAGTCCGCAAATGAAACGTTTCACGAACTAATGACTCATTTGAACTGATTCACTTTAAAGAATGGTTAAAACAACTGATCTGTCCAGCACTGAACTCACGAGAATCGGTGAATAAAAAATCTGTAACACTTTACAATAATGTTCCATTTATTAAACTCTAGTTAACTACATTAGTTAACATTTACTATTAATAAACTGCACTTCTACACCATTGTTAGTGTTAATTTCAATATTTAGGCTACTAATAGCCTATATTATTGAAATCAAATGTTGTATTTGTTAACATAGTTAATAAACTGTGAAGTAACATGAACAATCAATGAACAGCTGTATTTTTATTAACTAAGATACAGCATATTAATAGCAATCATTAACGGATCTGTCTGGTTTCCGATATGTGTCCCCCCCATGGGCGTAATTTGCACGGGGGTTACGGGGGTCATGACCCCCTCAAAAAGCAGATCCAGCTAATATAACCCCCCCAATATCATCACATCATTCAGATTAAAATAAATATGAAATATTCCGAATGAATACTTTTGTTCGTTTTCTTTATTAATTTCATTTGCCAGCAAGAAAGAGTATCATATTTTAAATAATCTGTAATGTACCCCCCGCCCACCGCACCGACTACTTGGTATTACCCAACCCGCTTTCTCTACCAAGTTTGTTCACTATTTTGCCCAGTCGCTGGGATGAATGGTTGGAGAAAGCTGACGGAAAGATGAAAAAGACACTGAAAAGCAGCCAGACAACGATTTTTCATTGTTTGTCGACACCAGCCAAAAAAAAAAAATCCTGACCAAACGGAGGTACCCCTTTTGCTAAGTTAGCTGTTAATAGAGACATGACAAGTGGGGCGCGACAAACAGGTTTTGTGCCCACATTTTTAATTCCTTTATTTATTGACCATACACTCAAAACAAAACAAAGACGCATTTAAATGTAAGCCTTACTTAACCTTTTCACACGTAAGTTTAAAAGTTTTTCAAGGCGACTGTTATTGATTGTAGTATCGCTTTATGGTTCCCATGGAGACGCGTCATTCATTGCTTGTCACACCGATTGTCAAATATGTGCAAGTGGATGTGTTTTGTTGTTCAAACACCTTTATAACTATCGCGTTAGTTGAGCTGTATGCGCAACGTATTTTAGGTATCTATCTTATTAAAATACCTAAAAACATAAGTACATTATTATGAATTTACCACCTCCGGCTCAATTTAAGATTATTATTATTTATTTATTTATTTATTTATTTATTTGTTCTTTTTGCATGGAGTTTGCAAAGTGACAAAATGAATCAAAGCACAACTAATGTTAACGTTAGTCCACACTTGTATTTTCTCAGTTTCTGAATTTGATGTTATCAGAGGCTAAATGCAAACACAATTTTTTTCATCTACTTTTGAGTCTTATTTAATGCAAAGTGATAATATAATTGCACTTTCATTTTCTCTATTTGAAAGTTTTTAATGCTGTTATTTGATGTTAAGTTTTTAAAATGTGATGTTAATAAAATACATTTTAACAGTTAAACTTAAAGCCTAGTTTATTAACATTTTGTTGGGGTGATTGGGGACAGGTGGGGCTCGAAACCCTTTCCGAAGTGGGGAATGGCAGAAAAAGTTTGAGAAACACTGAGTTAGCTGATGATTTGTTTTGTTGACTGGAGTTGGCTGGCTAGATGGTTACGCACAACTATGACACAGCAGAGGCTGAACCATGTTGCAGTGTGTCACATCAATCAGGAGAAATTGGACCTCTTAACTAAGAAGTCAGTGTGTTCACAGTTAATTTCTTTTACACCGAGATGTAAACAGGTGTTTGGTGCTTTTATCTGAATGGTATGTGTGTTAAGTTGCAGCCTAATATGTTGTAACACCTTAAAATGTTATTTACAGATAGCCCTTGTTTTGTATTTACATGCTTTTGTTTAGATTTTGTTAGTGGATGGTGAGTTTTGGTGATGCCCACCAATATGTGAAATCTGTTCAGAATAAAGGTGCAAGGTGCACTCCAGTGTGCCACCCTGTAATGTATTGAGAGTTGAATTGTGCATAATACATTTGCTGCATGTAGGTGCCAATACAGTGATGCAATTGATTAATCTTTAAGTTCTTGTTTTTTTTTCATTAGATATTGATCACACACAAAAAATCAATTAAGTGGAAGCTGCCACTGCTGGCTAGTGCTTAAACACTTAATTAAACTACTGTGTCATTATGGCATAAATGGTCAAGTGAACAGCTGCATTTACGTTAAGTAGCCTAAATCAGTAAAAGTATCACAATGTATTTCTAATACAGGAACGGCAAATTAGCACATGTTATCTTTTACACAAGAAAATTATTCGATAAATAAATAAATTAATAAATATGCCGTGAGTTTAAATTGTGTGAAAATATTCAGATGTAACTCCCTTTGTAATCATTAACATTTTCATAAGTAACCTGGTCCTGGTCACTGTAACAGATTACAGTTACATTTATTTTGCAATTAAATTATGTAATTTAGTTACATGTAACTAGTTACTGCCCAACACTGGTCAGGTCTAAAGGACTGGATCTTTCAAGTGTTGTAATGGAAATGGCAGATGAGGGACGAAACAGGGTCGTTCGCAAACTGGCTCGGACAAATGTCCTCCGAACGTCCGCCAGCGAACGTCAAAAAGAGGACCAAATGCGGACGTAAGTGGACGTCCTCAAAATGTCCGGCAGCGAACGTTACACATCGGACCAAATCCGGACGTCCTCCGAAAGTCCATCCACGAACGTTATAAAGCGGACGTACTGCGGACCTAAACGGAAGTTCGGACATTGTTTGCTGGGCTGTTTATTAACATGACTTACCATTAATAAAGCATTTACGAAGGGAATTTGTGAACCTTATTGTAAAGTGTGCACTAGTTCAACATTAACTAACGTTTAACTAACATTTGTAGACTGTTTATTAACATGACTTACCATTAACTAAGCATTTACTAAGGGGATTTGTGAACCTTATTGTAAAGTGTGCACTAGTGAAACATTAACTAATGTTTAAGCAACCATGGTCAGGATGATGGACAAACAGCTGGTAATCACCTTTGCGTTTTAAAGCTGCTATTTTCGATGAATGTCACTGAAAAGTCTTTCAATAAGACCATTTCTATCCCGCTTTCCAAGTCAGTTAATCCACTCCATCAGACGATGTTTTTGTAGATCTGGTCCATCCTGTTCCCACGGGCAATTTAACCGCCGAACCCCGAGAAGAGAACAAATGTGTGCACGCTCAGTAGATCGTCACATGGAACGAAGCGATTTCCAAAGCATTACTCTCCTCCAGCTCACGCTGTAATATATAAAGTTCATGTTCACACCGTCTCGACGACTTCATCCAGACCTTTTTTCCTTTTTTTGGGTAAAAAGATATCCAAATATTATAATCGCCATTTGTTCTTGCAAGTCATCCGCCATTTGTTTACTCTAAAGTCACGTTTGTCCGCGCGAGATTTCCCGCATCTACAGTCGTGTTTTGTGATTTTGATTTGAATGGAATCCTGTTAAGTGTGTGGTGTGCTGTCACCATAGACAGTAAAAAAAATAAATAAATACACACTATAGGAACAAAACTGTTAAATCTATGTTTTTTGTTTTTTTTTAGTGGTATGCCTTAATAGTGTTAATAAACAGTCTACAAATATTAGAAACACATCAGTTAATGTTGGACTAGTGTAAACTTTACAATAAGTTTCACAAATTAATTCCCTTAAATAACCCTTTGATAGTAGTAAGTCACGTTAATAAACAGTCTAAAAACATTAGAAGCATTATCAGTTGATGTTTAGATAGTTTCCAAGTTTACCAATAGCCCAAATCAGTGTCCAAATGGAGAGTTAGTATTGTTTATCCATTGTGTCTGTTAGCTGCTAAATAAATGTATGTGTACATACTGTATTATAATTAAATAAAGCTTATTAAATAAAGCTATCGACAAGCATAGTTCATTGTTAGTTCATGTTAACTAATACATGAACTAATGCATTAGTATACAAATAATTTAACATGAGCAAAGATAAAGTAATGCTGAACAGATGCGTTGTTCATTTTTAGTTCATTTTAACTAATGCATTAACCACATCATTAACTGGTTAATCTGTTAATGTGAAGAGATGCATTAGTAAATGTGTAAATTAACATAAAAAAAATTAAGTAATCCTGAAGAGTGGAGTTGTTCTATGTTAGTTCATGTTAACTAATGTATTAACTAATACGTTAATATATGAATAAGTTAACATGAACAAAGATTAATTAATGTTGAACAGATGCGTTGTTCATTGTTAGTTAATGTAAACTAATGCATTAACTAACGTTAACTAATACAACCTTATTGTAAAGTGTTACCATGTATATTTATCCATAAACAGGTAAATATTAATTCTGCTGTTAAAAACAAATAAAGAAACTGTCTATGAGAGTGGTTATTATGTGCAAACAGTGAAAAACTATATTATCTTTTTGTCACTTTCACTTTCACTATTTGAGCAGTGTGCGCATGTCTAAAAAAAATCTATTCCGATTTGAATCTTGTGACATATAAACGCGCACATCAACCCGATCACTTTATTTAGCGTTCATGTAAACACTACAATCAGATTCATCAATCGTAATGAATTCAGTCCGATTGAACCAAAAAGTGTGCACGTAAACGTAGCCATTGTTTCTAGGACAATGCACCACAAACATTTCTTGTCATCAGGGAAAATACTTTAAGATTATGGAGCATTTGAGGCAGCTTTACAGAAAGGACATTCAGATATTTTAAGTGACTAAAAGGAAATACTTTTCTACTATATCATGTATCATACATTGCAGGTGATCAAAAATGCTCCACAAAAAGAGCACTGATGATACATTAATGCTTTTGGTGGATGCTTTTATTTGTAAGCGACTTACTTTGCATTTAAGATTTACATTTATCAGTTTGTTTCATAATACCAAACTGGGCTCTGCAAAGAAATGCTTTTTGATTTATATCCAATTTAAACATCTATGGGGCAGTTTTCCAGACAGGGTTTAAATTAAGTGTAGAGTAGGCTTAATCTAGAATAGTTAATCAAGACTTTAAAAATGGCTTTCTGAAACACAGATTACTAACTAAAATAAACTAGATTAATTTAAAACCAACTGTGCTAATCTGAATTAGCATGACAGAGGTTGCCTATAAAACATAGAATAAACAACAAAAAAAAAAGCTTAAAATTGTTTGGAACTTTCTAAGAAGGGGAAATATACAATGTTTATTTTAATGGCACAAATCAGCACTAATCGAGCAGAAACGATTGACAACAGTTTTGTGCTATTTAGACAAACTGGGGTGGAGAGTGACATCACAGCTCCCAAAACTATTTTAGTTATATCTAAGGAAGGAAAATAGATAGAGTGTTTGGTTTAATGGCACAAACCCAGCATAAGCGAACTGCACCGATCTGGAGCGATTGGGGTAGAAAGTGACGTCACACAGTCAAAAAAAAATTGTTTAATATCTCAAACACCACATCAGCGCAAACGTTCGTTTTGGCATGGCATGGTCTTGGTGATTATTTATTTTTATGGGGTGCCAACTTCACGGCGATGTCTCTGATCTCTTGTCGGGTGTTCTCCAAACTCATCAGGAAATATTGGAGAGACTCAGAGCTGTTATCTTGGCAAAAGGAGGTTGCAAATCGTATTGAACAAAAGGGTACCATTAATTGTAGTCAGTGTGTATTAGAGAAAAACATTTCTTTCATAAAAATATTTCCCTTCCCTACCATTTTTACTTTTGGGGAAAATTACAGTTGTGTGTGAGTGTGTTTAATCAAAAAATCTAAAAGTTTTAAAGTGCAGATTTATTTTCACAAGGTTCTTTGATCATATTTACAAAGGGTGCCAATATTTTTGATAATTAAAGACTGAAAACACAACATTAATCTGAAGTTAAACTTGCTTACTGGTAGGTTTAATTTAAGCTCCGATTTAGTCCCGAAGTAGCTCTAGTCTTCCTTCAGGAAATCAGCCTATTAAATTCTGGACTAGACTAAATCTAAGACTACTTAAAACCATGACAGAGAAACGTCTTGGTTACGTATGTAACCCTTGTTCCCTGAAGGAGGGAACGGAGACGTTACGAATGGGATCTCGCCCGAGAGCCCAATCACCTTCGAGTGGTACAAAACGAGCCAATGGTACACAAAGTACCTTGGTCTGCGGGATTTGCATCGCGAGCTTCGCCCTGCAGAGCGGGTATATAAGGAGCAATGCGAGCAACTCGCATTCAAGTCTTCGCTGAGGAGCCGAGCCAGTGACCCGGCCATTCAGCGGAACAGCGATGTGGCAAGGGGACGTTCGACGTTACCCTTTCAGTCGGTCCCTTTCAGTCGGTCACGTTCGACGTTACGAATGGGGTCCCTTACAAAACGCCACATGGCTGTCTTCCAGCGACCCTTGTGAGTGATAGCACCCTGTCGTGAGGCGAGCACGAGTGAGGGCCTATAGCTCACACAGAATACACTGGGTAGCATATTCCAGCTGGACGTATGCTAGCAGGCTGCCTGCCCGTGGGAGGACTTACAGAAGGCAGGTATCTACCAAGGTGGTGATACATAAGAACTCTGAGGTACCCAGCCCGCAGGGTGGAAGTTTCAACGACAGAGCTGGCAAGGGGCTTGCCAAGGGAAAGACACATGCTGCAGAGAGACTTACTGTGGACATACACATGTGGGATTACCCAGAAAAGGGGAATCACAACACATGGAGGCACCTAGTCCCACACAGGGCTGACCAAAGGGCATGTACGCAAGTGTTGGACATCAACAGTGCTGGAGAAACCCAGGGTTCTGACTGAGGAACTCACCTGAGGGGAATAGCGCACGCATCCAGTCCGTGGAGTGGAATGGCGCAGCAAGCGGCTTGACATCGAGCAGGTCACGAGCGAGGACACGGGCTCTACACGGAGATTATAAAATCTCGCGAATGTGTTAGGTGTCGCCCAGCCCGCAGCTCTACAGATGTCTGCTAGCGAGGCGCCATGCGCCAGTGCCCAGGAGGAAGCTACGCTCCTAGTTGAGTGAGCTCTCACCCCTAGGGGGCATGGCAGGTCTTGAGCCTGATAAGCCAGGACAATGGCATCCACTATCCAGTGGGATAACCTCTGCTTGGAGACAGCCTTTCCCTTCTGCTGGCCTCTGTAACAGCCAAAGAGCTGGTCTGAGGTCCTAAGGCATCGAGTTCTGTCCACGTAAGTGCGGAGCAGAAAGGAAAGCACTGACCCAATCGGACATTTCCAGGGGTCCTCACGTCGTGAAGAACACCAAGTGATGAAGAGGTTCCACTTCAAAGCATAGGCGTGTCTGGTGGACATGGCTCTAGCTGAAGTGATGGTAGCTACCACCTGTGGTGGCAAGGTACCTAAACCTTCCGTGACCCGTCCAGAACCCACACATGTAGGTTGCACAGATCGGGACGTGGGTGCCAGAGAGTGCCCCGTCTCTGAGAAAGAAGGTCCTTCCTCAGAGGAATTGGCCAGGGAGCGGCTGTCGCGAGGAGTACAAGTTCGGGGAACCAGGTCCGGCCGGGCCAAAAAGGCGCAACCATAAGGACCTGCTCCTCGTCCTCCCTGATCTTGCACAACGTCTGTGCAAGAAGGCTCACTGGGGGAAACGCATACTTGTGCAGGCCCAGCGGCCAGCTGTGTGCCAGGGCGTCCGTGCTGAGGGTGCCCTCGGTCAGGGAGTAAAACAACTGGCAGTGGGAATTTTCTGGAGAGGCAAACAGGTCTACCTGAGCGTCTCCGAAGTGTTCCCAAATCAGCTGAACCGACTGGGGGTGGAGTCTCCATTCCCCGGGGCAAGACTGCTGCTGTGAGAGCTCGTCGGCTGCACGATTGAGCCTGCCTGGTATGTGAATGGCACGAAGCGACCTCAGATGCTTGTGACTCCACAAGAGGAGATGGCGAGCGAGTTGCGACATGCGGCGGGAGGGTAGACCACCCTGACGGTTGATGTACGCTACGGTCGCAGTGTTGTCCGTACGGACCAGAACGTGCTTGTCCTTCAGCAGGGCCCTGACGCGGTGCAGAGCAAGACGTACTGCTAGCAACTCGAGGCAATTGACATGCCACTGAAGTCGGGGTCCTGTCCAGGAACCCGATGCAGCATGCCCGTTGCACATGGCACCCCAGCCCGTGGCAGAGGCATCTGTTGACACAACAACATGTCTGGACACCGGTTCTAGGGGCACGCCGGCCCGTAGAAACAAGGGGTCCAACCACGGGGTGAAGTTTCGGTGGCAGGCCGGAGTGATGGTCACTCGGAGCGTGCCCTGTTGCCATGCCCATCTCAGGACTCGGTCGTGAAGCCAGTGCTGAAGCGGTCTCATATGGAGTAACCCGAGCGGTATGACTACCGCCGCGGACGCCATATGCCCCAGGAGCCTCTGAAACAGTTTCAGTGGAACCGCTCTCTTGCCCTCGAATTATCTCAGGTAATTCAGCAGTGACTGAGCGCGCTCGTTTGTAAGCTGCGCGAACATGGCGACCGAGTCTATTTCCATACCGAGAAAAGAGATCCTCTGCACAGGGGAGAGTTTGCTCTTTTCCCAGTTGACCTGAAGACCCCGTTGGGCAAGGTGTCTGAGCACCAGATCCCTGTGCTCGCACAACCGTTCTCGAGAGTGAGCTAGGATCAGCCAGTCGTCGAGGTAGTTGAGGATATGGACACCTTGTTCCCTGAGAGGAGCCAGGGCTCCCTCCGCGACCTTCGTAAAGACGCGGGGAGACAGCGCCAACCCGAATGGGAAAACCTTGTATTGATATGCCTGCCCCTCGAAAGCAAAACGAAGAAACGGTCTGTGTCGAGGAAGAATGGAGACATGAAAGTACGCGTCCTTCAGGTCGATCGCTGCAAACCAATCCATCGGACGAATGCATTCGAAAATGCGCTTGGGCGTTAGCATCTTGAACGGGAGTCTGTGCAGAGCTCGGTTCAAAGCACGCAAGTCCAGGATTGGCCGTAACCCACCTGTCTTCTTGGGTACTATGAAGTAAGGGCTGTAAAAGCCAGACTTCATGTCGGCTGGAGGGACCGGCTCTATAGCGCCCTTTGCCAGCAGGGTCGCGACCTCCACGCGCATGACAGGGGCATCTTTGCACACCATCGTCGCACGGACACCCCGAAACCTGGGGGGACGCCGGGCGAACTGAATCGTGTAGCCGAGCCTGAGTGTCCGGATGAGCCAGCGGGAAGGCCTGGGGAGCTCTAGCCAGGCTCCCAGAAACCGAACCAGCGGGGTCAAGGGAACTACAGGCGTACCCACGGTGGGGCAGCGTGGTGGAGCAGACAGCCCCGGCATGGGAGGCATAGCGTCCCTTAGCGGGGGCGGAGTGCGGGCACTCGTCTGACTCCAAGTAGCAAAGAGGGCATGAGAAGGCGAAGCGTTCTCGAGCCGGCTTTGCATGGAAACTGGCAAGGGGAGAGGGGAACGAGACCGGCGAGGAAGCACGTTGCCAACTGTCGTTCGTGGCCTCTTGGGACCCGGAGGTAGAGGAAACAGCTCTTTTAGTGAAGGTTTGGGTAGCACCGGCCGCAGGGCCAGTGGCAGAACAAAATGAAAATGAGAACAAAGGATTCTCCCCCGGCCCTCCTCCGGGGGAAGGAGTGGTCCTGCTACCATTTCCTGACGAGCATTTGCCAAGCGGAGGCGCTCTGTGGACACAGTTGCATCGCAACAGAACGCTCCACCGGGGGAATCCCAGCATACCCCTTGGCCGCCCCGCCATCGAGGGCAGTGAAGGCAGAGGAAGTACCAGAACGGTTTCGGGCAGTTAAAGGTGCCTTCCATGAACTGGTTACTTCCTGGTGCACTTCCGGGAAGAAAGGAACCAGAGGGGGGTGCTGGCGATCCGCATGAGCAGCCCCCAGGAACCAATCATCCAGCCGAACCCTCATCTCCCGAGGACTCAAGCCCGCCTTGTGATGCGGCGATCGACATACGGTCCTCTTCGTGAGCCCCGAATGAGATGTCAGGAGCCTGAGAGGGTCCAGCAAACTCATCCGGAAACTCAACTGGCTGCGGCGTATGTGAGGGGGGTGTGGTCCGAGGAGGTTGGCTCGTCGGGGAAGCCCACACAGTAACCCTCAGATCACCCTGGCCACCAGCCGAAGTAGCCCTCTTACGAGAAGAAGAGCTAGAACGGGGTGTGGCAGAGGGGACTCTATACCTTTTAAGGTAATCGAGTCTCGATCTCAACGCCGAGATGGTCATGTCCCCGCAATGAGAACATGAGCCATCCACGAACGCAGTCTCAGCGTGCTGGAAGCCCAGACACGTGACACAGCGATCGTGACCATCACGAGGAG
The DNA here is from genome assembly GCA_024542945.1 of allo-octoploid hybrid of Carassius auratus x Cyprinus carpio. Taxonomy (NCBI): domain Eukaryota; kingdom Metazoa; phylum Chordata; class Actinopteri; order Cypriniformes; species allo-octoploid hybrid of Carassius auratus x Cyprinus carpio. The sequence goes on from JANHFF010000192.1 coordinate 191,010, forward strand.
CGATGTATCGACCGCACCCAGAAACACACGGGCGAAATGACATCTTTAAAAAGATGCAAATTGGCCCGTATCTCTTTTGTGAAAGAAATTTTGCACTTTCAGAGGTGTTTAAGCGCTCAGGGGAACGCGGGAGCTGTCGCAGGAAACCCAGACGAACCGCTGAATCGCGCCGTCACACCAACACCAGCTCTGGCTTGTAACACTCCGGTGATAGCAGCAAGCGATGTGCTCAGCTCCGAAGCGAAAGCTTGAATGCGAGTTGCTCGCGTTGCTTCTTATATACCCGCTCTGCGGGGCGGAGCTCGCGATGCAAATCCCGCAGACCAAGGTACTTTGTGTACCATTGGCTCGTTTTGTACCACTCGAAGGTGATTGGGCTCTCGGGCGAGATCCCATTCATAACGTCGAACGTGACCGACTGAAAGGGAACCAGATTTCTGTTAATCTGGTTTAAAGGGCCTTTTTAGTTTAGGACTAGGCTTAATCTGTGTTCGGGTATCCACCCCTACATGGCATAGCAAAATTTTTAATGAATGGTTCTAAACAACATTTTAAGCCTTCTTTAGATTTTCACTGCCACTGTGATGAAATCAAATAATGCTGTATAATAGCATGGTTTCTGGACATTTGTTCTTTTCAATGTGTTGATTTTGTCCTCACCTTCAACACTTACACAGTATTTTACTGTTTTACATTATTCAGTTGTACACTTCCATTAAAACATCTCTGTGGTATTGTTAGTAAGTGTAGCTTATAAACATGTTTGAATTATCATGATGCTTGGAAAGTGTCCTATTGAGATGAAGTAGAACGTACTTGCTATTAAAGGGATAAATTACCTAAAAATTTTAATTCTGTCATAATTTATTCACCCAAGTTATTCCAAACCTGTTTCTTTCTTCTGTGGAACATAAAAGATATTTTGAAGTTTATTTCGTTTATTTGGTTAATTTAATTATAAAAGATTAAAACGTAATCAAATACAGGCTTTGACATACTGCATGTTAGGTTGTGGGAAATGCTTGCATCAAACAATTGGTTTGCATTAGAAAAAAAACTTGAAGAAACAATTTAACATATTTTAATGCTTTCACAGCACTATCTAACCATTAGTCAAGAGGAAAGTAAACCAGACTTTAAACAAACACTCTAAACAACTTCTCAGGAACTAAAGTTTACATTTACATTTAGAAAGTGTAGCAAATGGATTCTGCAAATATGTACTAGTTATTTCTGGCAATAAGGTGTAGCAGCAAAAGGTTTGAAATGATTGCACAATATGTTTATTTTTAGCAGCCAAGTTGATCTAAAACACTAATGAACTATTAAGCTAAAACTATTTAATGATAACCAAATACACTAGATACCAAATTCTTCACATTTTGAATTTTGGAAAGAATGTACTTTTTTTTTTATTTGTCCTACTGATTCCCAATAGATTTCAATGGAACTAACTACCATAGTTAGCTAACTATGCTTTTGGGAAACACACCATTAATCATCTTCAGGCTGTGCTGGTCAAAATCATCATCAAGTGAAAGAAAGCAATCTGATTACAGCACCCCTTACTGGCCATATGGATAAATATATACAACATAATGTACAAAGCATGACCAAAAATCACTATATCTTTAGAATAATATGACATAAATTCATCATGCTTCTGTCTATATATTCTTATGCATACTTAGATTTTCAAGGTCAACCTTACCACAATTTTAAACAGATTCATATAATGTTATTTATAGTATGTCCAATCTTCAACAAAGCCAGCTCAGATCATGTTCGGGCACCTTTAATGCTATTACTAGTATGTTTGAGCATGTAATTGCCACTTACAGGCTTATTATAGTTTTTAAGTTGTTCATAATCTTGTATTTATTCTCTTATTATAACTATTACTGTATAATGAACTGTGAAGCTCTAAACGTCTGTCGCTCTGCTGTTTTCAGGATGAGATTGACAGTTCTTCTCTTGCTCTTCGTCACTATGATGCCCAGCGATGGACTGAATAACAGCAACATCTATCAACCTGAAATTAACCTTCTTTCTAACCAGTCAACACCTTGACAGATATCTTGGAAAGACAGTGCATTTAATACTTTTATAAGCAGACACATTCTCTTACTTGATTTTGCCCCAGCACAGCTGCCCTATTGGGGATGTTACTTAAAAGTAATGGGATTTTTTTTGACAGAACTGAGAAACAATCCTTCTTCCATAGAAATGATACCTATAGCATTATGAGAATATGCAATGGAGGAGGCATCAGAAAAGAAGGCAACCTGTGCATCAGTAAAGAAAAGTTCTTAGTGTATGATGTTCAAATAACTTTGAGAAATGGAGAGCGTAAATTTCAAGTTCAGTTTGAGTGCTCTTATGTGACTGTTGCTTGTGAGGCCATTTAAAAAGTTTGTTTGCCTGTTCACTACGAAGGACAATCTGACAAGGCACCATCATGTCTGGTAAGATCTGCAAACTTTAGACAGGGCTTTCTGAAGCATTAAGTAAAACATTAAAGAGATATTTCACCCAAAAATTTACGCTCTCCATTTACTCTCCATCTACATTATGTTGTATATATTTATCCATATGGCCAGTAAGGGGTGCTGTAATCAGATTGCTTTCTTTCACTTGATGATGATTTTGACCAGCACAGCCTGAAGATGATTAATGGTGTGTTTCCCAAAAGCATAGTTAGCTAACTATGGTAGTTAGTTCCATTGAAATCTATTGGGAATCAGTAGGACAAATTAAAAAAAAGTACATTCTTTCCAAAATTCAAAATGTGAAGAATTTGGTATCTAGTGTATTTGGTTATCATTAAATGGTTTTAGCTTAATAGTTCATTAGTGTTTTAGATCAACTTGGCTGCTAAAAATAAACATATTGTGCAATCATTTCAAACCTTTTGCTGCTACACCTTATTGCCAGAAATAACTAGTACATATTTGCAGAATCCATTTGCTACACTTTCTAAATGTAAATGTAAACTTTAGTTCCTGAGAAGTTGTTTAGAGTGTTTGTTTAAAGTCTGGTTTACTTTCCTCTTGACTAATGGTTAGATAGTGCTGTGAAAGCATTAAAATATGTTAAATTGTTTCTTCAAGTTTTTTTTCTAATGCAAACCAATTGTTTGATGCAAGCATTTCCCACAACCTAACATGCAGTATGTCAAAGCCTGTATTTGATTACGTTTTAATCTTTTATAATTAAATTAACCAAATAAACTAAATATTTTACATAAAGGAGCATAATTTCTTGACATGAAGGCTCCTCAGGAAAAGTTGTACTAGATTAAAATGAGATGATTAAACATTGCAGACACATTCTGTTTACAGTTTTACTGCATGTGTAGAGTATTTTTTTTGCAGGTTTACCTGTGCCGTTCTTGAGCTTGTACAAATCAGAGTCTGATCTGGAGATTGTGTCCTTTGGAAATGAACATTATACCACAATAAACAAGTAAATGAATCAAAGTTAAAACAATGTGTGATGTGACTTGATAAACAGTCATCTGTGTGAGTTTGTGTAGAACTGACATAATATATCCCCTAAACAACAGATGATTCAATTATATTGAGCAAAAATGAGGAAAAGTGAATGTTAATGAAGAGAAAATATCCTGCAGCATTGAAAAAGAAGAAGAAGAAAAAAAAAACTAATGTTCAGACATTTTAAGTGTGTCTTAAGTGTCTAAGGAGTTGACTTGGTAATAAACCCAGAGAGCAGAATGTGTTTTTGCTCAAATTCACTATAGTTCTGACAATCTGCTGCTTCACTTCTGGCAGGGCCAGAATTAAGAGGAGTGAGAGAAGAGCTGTAGATCTCATCCTGAGACAAATGAGAGAATAAGAGCAGGTTAAGAAAGTAGACATTTAGTACAAGAGTGTACACCATCCATACGTGAGAGCAGAAGTTAATGTAGCAGTGTTGGGGAAGTCAGTGCTTTAAGTCAGCATTTTAGAAGTTTACTGCAGTTTTCAATGTCTATTGACCAGTTGACAAGTAAGGGATAATGTACATCCAGCCGGCTGTTCTCACAGAATAACCCCCGACAGGGTGATCACCCCAAAGGGGGTTATTCTGTGATAACAACCAGCTGGATGTACATTATCCCACTTACATGGTACTTGCCACATTAAGTAAATAATTATACACATAATAATGGTTTGAGCTGAAATATTTGAACACAAAGCTTCCGTGAAGAAAGCAGTTCAGACTAGACGGACATTTAAGGGAAACGGTGTAGTCATACCACTTATTACACAACATTTCACCACATAAATAATTATGGTGATAAAAGATATTGATTTAAGATTAACCCCTTAACTGTCACCGTCCCACCTGTGGGACGCTTGGCACTCTTTTTTTTGTTGTCCTTTTTCTCTATAAAATCTTTTAGTAATCATCATAAATTATATATCATTTGAAAGCTTAGAAGCCCAAGATTCATCCTGTGAAAACCATTTTGAAATCGGACATTGCGTTACCATGGAAATGTTACTTTAAAATCTTATGGCGGTCTCCTCCCCCTTAGTGGGCAGTGTCAAGTGTCATATTACAAAATGCATTACGGTCTTTTAGAATCAAAACTTTTTATAATCTTGGCAACAAACATATCATTGGAAAGGTCTGAGTCTCAGGATTCCATATTTGGTGGTTATTTTGAGTATTGAAGTAAAATTGACAGAGAAATCTAGGGAAAAATTCATTAAACAAAATTCAGAGTAGTTTTGATGACTCCCAGTGGCTGTTTGTGGTATGACGCCCTAAATAAAATCTCACAGGAACCTCAATTTTTTTCATATCAACTTCAAATTTGGAACATAACTTATTTAGACACAAGGCTTTAATTTTATACCAATTTTAGAGTAAAACCTGTTATGAAAAATATTTATAATAAATAAAATAAAATAAAATTAATATAGCGCATTTTATTTACAGTACATTTAAACTTCTATAACTTTTTAATACTTTAATTTTTTGAAAAAATTCCACTTTTGACAAAATCTGCTAATTTTCTTCTTTAAAAAGAGACCAACCTTAGGTCTATATTCCAAAGTGTTCATAAAATACAACAATTTAAGTTTGGATAGTGCACTTTAATGTCTATTTAAAAAAATGGGGGTGACAGTTAAGGGTTAAACTGTTTTAAAATCTTACCAGTTTGTTAGTTATCTTATAACCCATTACAGAGTACAAAACAATCGTTGTAAAATGGCAACAGCTATTTGTATGAAACGAGACAGCGAGTCCCACCAACATGACATCATTAAATAATTATACACATACCGTAATTCCTCAAATAAAAACCGGTAGTCAAATAAACGGCGGGCCTCTGATAGTGGCTGGGGGTGTGGTCAACACGGACAAATAAAGGCCGGTCTTAAATAAATGTGCATTCAAGTTCATCGTAATGTACAGGTGCCAATAGATGGCAGTAGCAACATTGGATTGAACAAGGGTCTCATTTAGTGCCAGTGACAGACTTTTCAACAACTTTATTGAAAACAAACTTGAGGAGCATGGCACCCATATGAAAATTTGAATAAAAATTTAAACAAAGATTTTTAAAGTATGCAGAGGAAAACTCGGGTGAAAAAGCTGCGAGATATTTCGACATTGACCCCAGGAGAATCCGATACTGGAAGAAACAGATCATCAAAGTTACGGTATCCAGAGTAGCATTACTTCAGATTTGTTGTTGTTGTTTTCATACCGGTAACTTATGTGTAGCTCTGAGGAAACATTGATTTTATTTTTTTATTTTTTTGTCATGTTCATGCTGGTTATAGATACCGTCTGTAACGTTAATCAGATACTGGTGTGCTGCAAACCAGCAATGTGTTTTGCATAGCTACAGTATGCTCTTATTGTGATCTACCAGCAATACTGTAGTACCTGTATTTGAAATAAACATTCTGTACATTTACAGGGTTCAAACTGACACAATGGTGGTGTTTGATCACCGTAATTCTGACCCAAATTGTTTGTCGCCCTTCTGGATGTTGTTGTATATGGTGATATTTTTGCAAATATTTAAAAAATTAATGATCTCTGTCCACTGGAACGCTATTGCTTTTAATTTAAAATGGTTTATTTAAAACAATTATTTATCAGACAGATGGAATTAGAAATAAAGGCCTGCCTCTAATAAAAACCTGCTTCAAATAAAAGCCTGTTACCTTCTGCAATTCAGGTAAATAAAGGCCCTGGTTTTTATTTGAGGAATAACAGTAATATTGAATTGAGTTTTTAGCTAAACACAAAGCTTCCATCTTTTACAGGTTGTTATCGAGGGATAATATACCTCGGAATATTTCAACTGACCAATCAGAATCAAGTATTCCACAGAAACATGTAATAATCTGTCATAACAGGATCTAGTTTATTTTCAATTTAATATTTATTTTTGGTTGTTACATTTTCTCGCCAAGATTAGGTGTAAACTATGGAAGTCCTAAGAGGCCATGGATTATTAATAATTTTCTTTCTTGTGATCTCGACATACATTGTAGTCTCATGATCACAACTTAGTTTGTGAACTCGACATAAAAGTTTTCTCATGATCATTACTTTTCCTGTGAACTCGACATAACAAGTTCTCTAAGTTACACAACAGTGCCTACAGGTGACAGTACAGACCTGAAAATAACTGATGGGGTATTGTATAGCCTACTGTATCCACTTTACTGTCCACCTTAGAGACAGAAATAGGACCTTCTTTTTTATCGCTATAATTTGTGCAGTATTGTTCATTACTGACAATTAATTCATAAATGTTAAAGGGGTCATATGATGCAATTTAAATTTTTCCTTTCTCTTTGGAGTGTTAGAAGCTCTTGGTGCATAAAGAAGATCTGTAAAGTTGCAAAGACTAAAGTCTCAAATCCAAAGAGATATTCTTTATAAAAGTTAAGAGTCAACCACACCCCCCTAAAATGGCTCATTCAAACACGCCCCCACATCTCTACGTCACTTTGTGAGAAGATTTGCATAACACCGCTCAAATGTTCATGCAAAGAAAGGAGGCGTAACTATTTTTCTCGTTGTAGTATTGTTGTTGCCGTCGCCGCCATGTCGTGTAGACACTGTGTGTTTCACTGTGAAAGCAAAACTACTTTGTTTTTCCTTATTTATAATCTTTATTGTTAATCATTAATTATATTGATGATGTGATTTATATGTAAAGTGTATAGGCTAATTTAATTCAGTGATGTTCAACCGTGCTTTAATCTTCTGTATTTTCTACATTTCTTTGTCCAAACCACTTTTATTTCAAATTAAATGAAAATAAAGTGAGTTGAATCCAAACAGCTCTAAAAGATTTTAAGAATAGTTCTCTGCATCCTTCTGAAGATGCTCCGCCTGTGTTTGCGGAGTTGCTGTGACCATTTAAATATGTTAATCACACAAACAAAATGTTTAGTGTACTGTCTGTGGGAAAAATATCAACAGTGATTGATTAGCCTTTATTTATATATTGTAGACGTTACTAAGCGAAGCAAAATTAGCTTAAATGTCCACAACATACAGTACAAGAGGGCACAATTTATCTGTCAATCAGATGCCTGTCAAAGTTGTGTTCGTAACTATAGCAACAGTAGATCAAACAAATCAAACACTAAAAAACTTATTTCGTTGTGTCGAGATTACATCAAAATATTATGTCGAGATCACAAGAAAATTAAGTTGTGATCACGAGAAAACAAAAAAGAAAAATATGAATAATCCATAGCCATTAGGACTTCTGCAGAAAACATATGGTGGCCCTAAAACAAATTTGGATACTAAAGTCATACAGTCTGAATGTCACTGCAGTAAAAACAAGTATAAAAAAATAAGATCTGTGTGTCTGAACTGCTTTAGGATCTTTTCTCTTCACACACTTCTCTTCAGGATTTTTGAATTCTCAGTGTCCATGAATCAACTGGTGTTTCAGTGATGTGTGAAGTTAGTCCAGAATGGTGTAGAGAATTGCACCACAATAGAAGTGAAAATCAAAATTCATTGTGTCTTTTAACACTGTCAAGTGCAATATAAGTAATATATTGCATTTAATAATAATATAGATGGTTTAAAATCGGCTGTTTTCATCGCTCTAAATTTGATGAGCTCTTAGCACTTAGTCCACTTGGTTAACACTTTATGAGAGTGTTGAATTAGTCAAACTGAGTCAACAAAGTGCATGAGTATGATAGTAAAAGTACGTATGACAAACTACTGTATTACTGTATTAGCCTTTGGGAAGTCAGATACATTTTTGCAAATCATTTCATTCAAAATGTTTGTTTTAAAGAATCTAAAAAAAGGTCAAATCTAATCAGGAAAAAAAAACATTTAAGTTGATGTATGACTATAAATAGTTGCTGTTATACTATTTACATAAAGTTATACATTTTTAGGTTTACCTTTAAGCAACAAAGAAAAATTTTGGCATTGAATGTTTACATGAGAATCAGCCATAGTGTATGTATTTTGGTGTGTGTAGTTTTGTCTGTTAAAATAGTTTCAGCTTGATGATTATCTATTATCTGCTAGTTTGAGGCCATAATAATGGCGAATCATGACATTTCGCTGTTCTGCTATTTAGTAAGTCCCCTGTTAAATCTCTTCCGTCTCTCTATGCATCTTTCATTGTCAGGTAAGAGCTGCTTCTCCTATTTAAGTTTGAGGAGATGCAGGAGATTGTGAAGAACTTCACTGTGGTTCATGTTGATGCTCCGGGACAAGAGTATGGCACGGCCAGTATGTGTGATTGCCGAGGCTTTGTGTGGGTGTTTGACAGAAAAAAGTGTGAGAATTTAATACCATTAAACAGCCGTTTGACACTTTTGAGTGGTTTGATGCTGTCACTGACTCAGTGACTATTTTATTGTTTTCACATCCACAGGTCGTGGTATGTTTAGAGTTTGACATGTTTGACAGTAAATATATGTAATGTATAAATGTATATACAGGTGCATCTCAATAAATTAGAATGTCATGGAAAAGTTCATTTATTTCAGTAATTCAACTCAAATTGTGAAACTCGTGTATTAAATAAATTCTTGTTGGGTTTTTGTTAAATGTGAGCCAAAATCATCACAATTAAAAGAACCAAACACTTAAATTACTTGAGTCTGTGTGCACTGAATTTATTTAATACACGAGTTTCACAATTTTAGGTAAATTACTGAAATAAATTAACTTTTCCATGACATTCTAATTTATTGAGATGCACCTGTATAAATGTTGCATTTTCTTTGACAGATGTCAGTATGCAAATATAGATCAGACTTCTGAGATGTCCCTTATGGAAATGCAATATATGTACATATATGAAATATATCCACATATAAAGTGAAAATATATATGTACTTATATAACTGCCCATATATAAAACCTATTCGAAAATGGAACAATTTCATATATTGACATATAAAACTAGCCCATATGAATATATTAAAACAGTTTTAATTTAAAGAGAAAAATTGTTAAGCTGTGCAATATTTGAAAACACTGAACACACTACTATTGAACTGAATATTATAGCAAAACATAAAACAAGCCCAGAACCATTGCTTTACTCACTGTTACTTGCTTTAATGGTGGATGTATGTCTACCTTTGAGTGCAGGTGACGACACGTAGCTCAAGCTGGAAGCTGTGGAGAAGCAGATACGGGTCCTGGAGCAGAGGCAGGCCCAGCTAAGAGAGCGGAAAGCCACACTGGAAATCTCCTGGGCTGACGCTCACAAGTCCGGGGTAAGTATACAGCGCGCTGCTAACAGTCCCACCACCTCTACTCCGCTTCACTCCCCTCCGCAAGACGGAACGCAACGATGTGGTCATTGGAGACTCCATCGTCTGACACGTCTGTGCTACGTTAGCCGAAGGTAAAGTGCACACTCACTGTTTCCATTGTGCTCATGTTCTCGATGTTTCTGCGTATATACCCATGATCCTGAAGGCCGACGAGAGCCCCAGAGCAGTCTTGCTTCATGCCGGGGTTAATGACCCCACGCTGCAGCAGACGGAGACACAGAAGAGGGACTTCTGGAGCCTGATCGAGACGGTGCGCAGCACAACGCCCGCAGCGACGATCATTGTGTCAGGACCGCTTCCCACGTATCAACAAGGACACGAAAGGTTCAGTAGACTTTTTGCTTTAAATGAATGGTTATTGTCATGATGTGAAGAACAGAAACTGCTCTTTGTTAATAATTAATAATTGGAATCTTTTCTGGGAGCGTCCTAGGCTTTTTGACGCTGATGGCCTGCACCCCAGCAGAGTCGGAGCGGAACTCCTCTGAGACAACATCTCCAGGACTCTACACTCCATATGACTAGTAAGCCAGTTATCAAATAACTGCTATGATGGCTTTTGTTTTACCCACTTAAATGATAAAAGTACTTGTGCTGTCCAATCTATTAAGACTGTGTCTGTTCCCAGAATAGTGAGGTCAAAATATAAATATAATGGTAACACTTTACGGTAAGGGTACACAAATTACCATGAATTAATGCATAAATTAATGTGTGAATTATGCATTACTTTATGCATTAATATCTCATGAATTATCAGGAACTAATATGAGTCATAGTCTTTCATTCATGACTTCATGGATGAACAACACCTTAATTAAGACATTAAGTAAGGTGAGTACATCATCGTGATTTATGATTTATTAAACATGATCATGATGTTTTATTTGTTCACAAAAAAAAACAAGGTCTTTACAATACATTGTGGATAAAGCTATGCTTATGGTACATTATTCAGAAAAGCATTATTTCGTGCATGTAAGACTTCTTGAATTATTAAATTAATATACAAGAAACACTGAATCGTTAAATTTTGTTGGTAGCAGTGGAACTTGCAACCACAGCTAGCTAACAATGCTTTTGGAAAAATGCATAGCAACACACTAACAACCACTCAGCACACCTTAGCAATGTCTTGACAACCATCCATAACACCCTGACATCATGGCTGTAAATTTTGTATAGACCACTCACATTTTGTTCAAAAAATTTAAAAGTCATACCTCTCTTGAGCATTTATTTCATTGGGGAAATCAAAACGCCTTTAATGTAAACCAGCTGACTGTCATTATGGCAAAATTGAAGAGAAGCTACAATAAATGGGCAGACATCCATCTACAACCTCAACATTTTGATGCATATGTTGATTGTGGAGGATGATGTATGTGTTAAGCAACAAATACACATACTAGTGTGTACATGCAATAAAGGTGTAATAACACAAATTTTATTTTAATTAACAAAATCGCAAAAAATTTGGAAAGATTAAAAAAATTAACATTTTGAGTGATATTTCATTATAGTTTTGTAATACAGATATTTGATAGTAACATTGATTTAAATAGAAACTGCATAGATGTTGGATGGTAAAACTGTTTTAGAAAGACTGAGAAACATTAGGAAACTAGTTTCTAGCTGGTTTCTTATCAGTCTGTTTCGTCGCTCTACGGCTCCGACCAAGCTCTATTTATGTTATCATAACTCACCAACCGTTTGCACTATGGAAAAAATAATAGAATCCAATTGCATCTGATAGTAAACTTGCACTTTATGACAATATACGGCTTAATACGGTAACTGCATGCTTTAAATCAGCAAATCACAGCGGCTTTCGGGTAGAGGGGGAAGGACGGATTTGAAGCGGGAAAGACGGAGCGCAGCAGGTTTGAGAGTGCACAATATAATTAAAAAAACTGACAAAAACATGGCGAAGAAAGGTTTTATAAGAGAGGAGGCGATTGATTTGATCTTTGATGAGACCTGGGAAGAGGCTGAGCATGACTTCGGACCCGGAGTTTGTGTATTCAGACGTTGAGGAGGCATATGCTGCTGGCATTGATCCAGACATGGATTGGCAAGTGAAGCGTATGTTTCCATCTGATGAATCAATGAGAAATGTGAGTAAAATAGTCATAGACTGTGTGTTTCATTTCGAAATAGCATTGTTTCACACACTTATGTGGTATATGTGCGTTGCACATGCGTTTAAGTGCGTATGTGCATGCATGCGTTCATGTTTAATTATGTAACATTATCTGTGTGCAGGTGTGCATGCATGCATGTGTTTGCATAGGTGTGCATGCATGCATGTTTGTGCGTATGTACGTGCAGCACATATCTCTGTGTGTATAGGTGCGCGTGTGTGCATGTGTATATGTACTGTATGTGTGTGTGTGTGTGTGTACGTGCATGCGTGTGCATATGTTTATCTGTATGTTTGTGTTTGAATGTGTGTATGTGTATATCTGTATGTGTGTAAAGGTGAGTGTGTATGTGTGCGTGTATCTTATACTGTATATGGTGTGTATGCAAATGTGTGGGAACATGCATGCATTTATGTGTATATCTGTATATTTGTGTATGTGTGTACGTGCATGTATGTGTGTATATAAGTGTGTGTGCATCTGTACATGCATGTCTTTGTGTAAAATGAAGCTGTTGGTCACTGCAATGTCCAGGAAGTGCTGGAAAATTGTCCCTCACTTTTGGCAGATCTGTCACACCCATGTAGAGAAGCAGACCTATGTACTTATTTATTTCTTCAGGGTATACATCAGGCCATGTGAATTTCTTACTCTTCTAGAGATTTCTCACCACATTCTTGTTTGTGTTTGCACACAAGATGTATACAGTAGGTAGACAACCAAAATGAGTAATACCGCCGCCGCAGGGCCGCGGCGTTAACTGCAAGTCAGTCGTGTGTTAAAATCATTCGCTATACTACCGCCAGGTGGCGCAGAAGGACGGATTGGGAACTGAATGTAATTGTAAAATGAAAGGAAGACGTTAAACAACAATAACATTATAATATACATTATAACATCCTTAAAAGCCATTAAAAAAATAGGATAGTCTTAGGCTACAGTCTACTCATCAATAATTTAAAGAAAGACCTTTACACAAGGGCTCTTATGCATGCTATTGTTATTAAACAGTCATTACATACATATACATATACACACACGCATATATATCTTCAGGTTCCATTTGCAGAGCGAAATGAGAACGGTCCAGCATTTACAAATAATTCTTATTCACTCTGTTTTTATTCTTGACTTTTCAAATTGCTAACACTTTGCATTTTTTTAATTATGCCTTTACTGTGTGACCAATAATTGTGAATTGTGACTTTGATCGCGCTGGTGCCTCTCGCGCACATATTCATTGCAAACAGCAGTCATTCACCGAGCCATGCGGCGCGAGCAGTGGTCACCTTTGGCATATTTTTGCTCATTATGATTTTTTTTCCCGTCGGTGAAATCCAAAGCCTGTTTTACCTAATGAATAAGAGTTTAGCTTCAAATGGGCAACATATTTGGATTTGTCCGGAATGAGAGAGATAAGCCCAACCTTACCTTATGTATCGCTTCAAATTATTTTTAATTATTATTTTTTTTTTTTTGTTTATAAGCCTTTATTATTATATACTGCAATTATATTTATCCATTAGAATTATATATTTGTAATTCTTGTTCTGTTCTGATAAATTTGTTGAATTTAAAGGATTTGTTGTAAAGTGAAGGTAACTAAAAATATCCTGTTGGTACATTAGCCTATAGCATTATAAGGCCTGCCGTTATTATTTCTGAATGTAATAAAATTCAACTCTCACAAACTTAATTTATTTTTTAGCGTGTTTTATTGTACGTTTTTATCCAGCTTTATTTTTCCATTGAATCTAAAAATGACTTTGTGCATCACATTCACGCCGCGCGCTCAATCTGCCTCTCGCGTTGTTCAGCTGTGGACGATTTAAAAAATTTTGATATAAAGGTTGCTGTCACATTTTATACAGGAACTGTTCATTTAAAAAAAAAAAAAAGAAAAAGAAAAAAAATCACAATATATTGTTAGTTTTATGCTAACATGCAATCAAGGTCTTCAGATACAATATAAGACACAAGTTAATTTAGGCTATTTAACATGCTGTGGCTGTGACATTTTACCGTTTCAACTTATAAACTCCTTGAGATTTTAAAGTCAGTTTAATAGTATTGAAATTCAAGTTTTAATTGCTTAAATTATTTCTATGAATTAATAAGTTAGCATGACTTTTTCATCATAGCATTTTTTACTAGCTGTATTCGTTTTCTGAAACCAAGCACCCGCTTTTTTCTTTTTTTAAATCTATGAATCGCTCGCATATCTCCTACAACCTACAAATAAGGGCTAATAGAGGTTCTTTCTTTTATTATTTATTTATAATGTTTATTCTTGAAGAAAATAAGTATTTATTCTTTAATAAAATAAGGGACAGAATAAGGGACCAAATATTTCTAATGTACAATAATATAGTCCTATATCTGCCTGCAGTTAAAAAGTTATATTTGTTTTGATTCACCCATTTATGTAGGATACAATTATTCTAAAAATAAAAATAAATAATGTCATAAAAAACGCCATCGGCCTGGATAAATTTTACCATTATAGAATTGGGGTAGTAATTTAGGAGGTGAAAATACAGTGAAATTACAAATGGCATGGGATTTTAAAGTATGACAACTGAAGGTCTATGAAACGTTTCTATGATGCATTTTTTTAAACAATGGTACTTAAATTTTTCAACTAAAATATTACTATTTCAACCATACAGCCTGTGAATAAATAAAATGCATACTTTTCAATGAAAGAACACTGAGATTGTAGGTTGCTTCTGGTATTTGGATTTTTACTTCAATATGAGATCCAAGTTTAAGAATAGTCTACACTAGTTTTTTTTATCTCTATTTAACAACATTAGCTCAATGAAATACGTCTTCCTTCAAGTAGACTGAATTTTTTCATGCATTGCTAAATGTTGCGCTCATGATCAATGAGTTGTATTCGCTCAAACTGATTTTGTAAAATCAAACCGTGGACGGTGAAGCTGGGTCAGTGAGCGCGAGTCACGCTCGCTGTGAAGCGGGAGCAGCTTACGGAGGATTCCGCTTGGTCTTAAAGCCTTCCTCAAACGCCTACGTTCACAAATAACAATGATTTTCGCAAAACTAATGATTAATTATAAATTGATAATTTGTTATTATTTTGGTCTAGTGAAAATAATAATATGGGCTGCGAGAAATTAATGAATAAAAAGAGAAGGGCTGCTGTGAGTGCAGGCATGTTTCAGCCCAGTAACATCAAAACACACCGTTCCTCACAGCCAAAAAACAGACCGAGTTCAGTTCAGCTGGAGGGGGTTGGGGGGGGGGGGGGTAGTTCGGTTTAGCTTGTGGGGGTTGAGATAAAGGTGTGAATTTCTTGCTCTTTCATATGGACAGTGCCTTATGAGGGTATCAAACTTGCAGAACAGGTTTTAGGACAACTTTAAAGAAAGGTTTGATCCACTTCAAATGTTGACTACTGTATAGCGCAATAAAGTTTATTAGTTATTATAACTTAATTTCAGAGGAAGTGCCTTAACTAAAATAAATAAATAAATAAATAAATAAATAAAATAAAAAGATGCAAACTGTTGCATTTGGGCCGGGGGACGATAGGCCTTATAGCCTAAAAAAATCCCCGATTTTTTTCAATGATTTTGATCCCCGATTTTTTTCACAAAAAAATCCGTTTTACCATTTAAATCGATTTTTTTTTTGCCTCCCTACTTAAAATCAATATTCAAATGACAAAGAAATTGTTCAAGACAAGTTTTAATATAATTCTTTATCATTTACCAGTCAAATTTATAACTGAGACAAGATGATTAATAAAAAGCAGTGACGTTATTACCTTAATACTGGAAAGACCTTTATTTTATTTATTTATTTATTTTTTAATACTAGCCCATCATGCAATCATACAATTAATAATAAATCCGCTCCGCGCTCACTGATACCAGAAACACTGCTCCATACTCGCAACGTGGATAAAGTTGAAATGTTATTTTCATAATGTAGCCTATAAAAATAAAATAAAAATAAATAAATAAATAAATAAATAAAATTACAGGACAGTTTCAAAGGGGATTAGGCTATTGTGTGCAAACTTTTTTTCCTACCAAACGCCAAACTAATAACATTGTCAGCATTAAAAGGTGTAATTGCTGCTTTCTGCTGTGCGAATTTTGTTTGTGATGAAAATAACAGTACATTTTCAGTTATGTTATCTACAGATCGATGCATTTCTTACAGATTTCTGCTCATTCAAAATCAGATACAGATGAAGTACTGTAAGATTATTTGTTTGAATGCATTATTGCGACAGCGATTGCGCGTGAATGTGCTGTATCTGTTTAAATCACGCTTTAACCCGAAAATATTCAGTAAAAGGAACAGACAAACTCTTTGAGAACTAGACTGTAATGCTCGACTATTGCCGTCATTATAGTCTTCTGATCGGAGAGATTATTTATGTGAATCAAGCTATAGCTAAATATGTTTATCATGTGAATTCTTGCTAAATATGCAGTCATAGTACGGGCTGTTGGCATGAATTGTACTCGTGATGGAGCGGTGCTGGAGCGAGTGAAAACCACGGCGCTCCGACTTTTAAAAAATCCGCTCCTCTTCAGTCAGAATACTCTCATACTCTGCTCGGCAGCGTGTCTCAGACGCGCGGGGGAGGGCTGAGCCCAATCACAACTACGAGCCCTGAGTGGAGCGTCGGCCGTTTTATTTTGTTGCGTCCATACAATATTTTTTTAGAGTATGAAATATAAATTTTCACAGAATGTAGCCTATTCATAAACAATAGGCCTATATTAAACCATCTCTTTAAGTTTTTCTAAATCCCAAATAGAGTCCAGACATCAGTAAAGTATCCGTCTATGAACATGTTTTATAGGTGACAAAAAAACACCAGAGTTTTGGGAGACATTATATTTTGTAGACTTTATGTGATTTAACATGCACAAACCAGAAGCACAATATCTGCAGAGAAGGGTTGGCCATTCTCAAAACATAAAATATCAATTTTATTTAAATTTTCGTTTTTGTGTTTCAGAGGGAAAATCATTGTTAAAATCACTTTAAAGACCGTTCTGAAAGAAGAATTTATACAAACGCGTATAAAATGCTTTAAAAACTTTAACAGAGATGTCTATAGGGTATTTAATAGATCTGCCTCCCACGTAAGATTTTTCTAGTTACTAGTCGTTCATTTGTCATTATTCAACTAATCTCAGGTTTATATTAAATGTACATCTATAATCCATAATGAGCCTTAATATATTCCGTGCTCAAGAACATGCATTAAGTTCGTCACAAAGCACAGGCAGAAGTAGCCTAATAATTGTGAAAAGGAGACATTTTAATTATTTATTAATAAACAAATGTTTTCTTGTCGGCTGCAAGATGAAATTCACAGTGCTGACTCTCTCCACATGAACGCGGCTTTAGAGAGAAATGAAACCTTCACAGATTACATAATGCTTGCGTTTTGAATTGATTCGTTTAAAAGACATTTCAAGCTTTCTGTAGATATATTTCTCATGTATGTGAGACACCCAGATTTTCAGTTATTTCATTATTAGGGAAAAAATTCACGTGATCGAGAGGGCGCCTCCCTGTCAAGCGCATTGATAATTTTCGCACAAACACTTGAATATGAATAATAATTCACATTTTGCATATGCATTACAAAGTAAATTTTTTTTTTTCATGCAATTATCCAAAATAAAACCAAACAAGATTTGTAATTAAGATGAAATGTAGACAAATAAGAATAAATGCTGCACGTGCACTCAGCATCATGCGCGCCGAGCAAATCTTGCACTCTTACATTTTACAGAATATAGTACAAACCTGCATTTAAATGCGGCTGCAATTTATTTATTTCATTTATTTATTTATTTTTACTTTACTTAAATTATATGAAAGCAAGTAAAGAAGACTCCATTTAAAATCACTGAAGTTGTTAATTAATGAAGCTCTTTTTTACATCGTGTGTATTTTGTTGATTATAATGACTTGAGTTTAATCATGAGGACGTTTTATTAATCCGTCCATTCTTTAGAGTTTCAGTGATTTAGCTAAATCGTGCAGGTTAAATTTATTCGTTTCTTGTTTTAATTAGGCCTAAATAATGGGAGCGAAATTATACAGTCACTCACGTTTTACTAAAATAAAGAAAATAATTTTTAAAACACGCAAGCCTAGCTCACAATAGTCTACCACTCTTAATGCTCCGATGCAAAGTAAACCACAATTCCTTTTGAATAATATAACACACAATTCATATTATATAATAATACTGCACACTATTTAAATGTGTCAAATCTAAAATATGGTGTAGAGAAAATATAAGCACAGGCTCATAGGCTTGACATTTATCCTGCTTGAATTCGTTCTAAGAAACGCACATATCTTCATAAGGACTAAACTTTCATCTGTGAATATTAAATATTTTAACTAGCCTAAAGTGTTTTCCTTTCATTTTCCCTGACTGCAGTCAAATATAACAAAACGGTGAGGCAAAGCTGACGTCTATTCGCGAAAATGTGCTTTGATGCGCTTGTTTGAAAACTTGTGATTAAAGCGCCACTCAGCGGTCAAAAGCTGCAAATGCACTTTGCAGACGCTGTGGCGGCGGTACAAGCGGCGGTAGAAGTAACATTTTGGATGTCCTCCTACTGTATGTATGTGTGTGTACATGCGTTCATGTATGCAAGCATGTGTATATCTGCATGTTTTTGTAAAGGTGTGTATATGTGTACGTGCATGTATTGTTTATTGTAAAAAGGATCCCCATTAGCTTTCACCGAAGTGAACAAGCTAGTCTTCCTGGGGTCCACAACAAAAAGAAATCACATAACAATGTTAATATAAAAACAGTTTAGCACTATAACATTATATACATCAATACACATCATCATATATTAGTCTGAATAAATGATTACAGTATTACATTCATAAAATAAATGTTCTTTTCC
The DNA here is from genome assembly GCA_024542945.1 of allo-octoploid hybrid of Carassius auratus x Cyprinus carpio. Classification (NCBI taxonomy): domain Eukaryota; kingdom Metazoa; phylum Chordata; class Actinopteri; order Cypriniformes; species allo-octoploid hybrid of Carassius auratus x Cyprinus carpio. The sequence goes on from JANHFF010000192.1 coordinate 209,892, forward strand.
TTACTTACAAATTTAAATGCATTAAGTGCATTCTCAGATGGTACCTAAAAGAGTCTTTGCCATTCATTTTACGTATATTCAATGGGCAATTATTCCAATGATTGATGGCACGATAAATAACAGTTCTCTTTAAAGCATTTGATTTTGGGCATGGTAACATCATCAGGCCATCATCCACAGACCTAGTCACATGAGAATGTACCTGATCACACCCAACAATTTGGTTATATAAAAAAACTGGTTGAGAAGAATAGACAATGTTTCTAAAAAACTTAATTGTATTAAAAACCAGCCTTTTCTCCACCGTTAACCATGAGAGCTGACAGTGCATACTAATAGTATTTGTTCTAATGGGACAATGTAATACTAACCTGGCAGCTCTGTTTTGGGTCGTTTGTAATTTCTTTAATTGACCTTTAGATATAGATAACCATACAGGGGCACAATAATCCAAATGACATAAAATTAAAGATTTAACCACCTGCTCCACAATGTGTATAGGGACATAAGGAAGACATTTCCTCACCATAGAGATACCACTACCCATCTTCTTCACTATGATATCAATATGTTCTACCCATGACAACTTACTATCCACTATTGTGCCCAGTAATTTTACTTTATCTACCTGTTCTATAGGTTCCCCAGACAAGTTAAAACTCATCTTTGGTATTAATGACAATTTATGACTCGATCCCAAAATAATTGATTTGGTTTTTGAGATATTCAGCACCAACTTATTCTGTTTTATCCAATCAGAAACCATATTTAACTCAGCTGATAAAACATAATCCAGTTCACTATCGGTTTTTGCAGCATAATACAATGTGGAATCATCAGCATACATTTGTACAGTTGCTTTACACAAAACAGATGGTAAATCATTTGTGAAGATGGCGTATAAGAGTGGTCCCAGGCAGCTCCCTTGCGGAACCCCACAGTCCAAGACCTTAGAGTGAGACCAGCTGCCAGTGTAATAAACCCGTTGCGTCCTACATGTGAGATAACTCTTCATAAAATCGATGGCAGTTGGACTTAATCCATAGCATTCTAGTTTACCAATGAGTAGATTGTGATCTATGACATCAAATGCTGCACTAAAATCAAGTAATACAGCACCAGTCATCTTTAAATTATCCCTTTCCTTGAGCCAGTCATCTGTCATTACTGTAAGGGCAGAACAAGTTGAGTGGTTTTGTCTATAAGCATGTTGGAAATCTGTGTTCAAACCATTAGATTCAAAATATTCCTTTACTTGTGAGTGAACTATTCTCTCCATCAGCTTACTGCTGATAAGGACAGCAGTTTGTAAGTGTTTTTGCCTCGTTTTCTCATTAGACTACTACGTGATCATCGTTGCTAGGGAAACTTTGCTTTAATTACTGTGTGTCTTACCCTGGTAAATACGTGTGAAGTGGCGTTTGGTTTTGCGTTTGCCTATCGCGGGACTGGACAGTTTCGGTCTGCTAAATAGGGAGGCGTGACTATAGCCAGTAAGCCGGTAAGCACTACTTAAAGAGCTGTTTTGTAAGCGCTTGTCAGAAGACACAGTCGAGCGACAAATAAGGACAGCAGTTTGTAAGTGTTTTTGCCTCATTTTCTCATTAGACTACTGCGTGATCATCGTTGCTAGGGAAACTTTGCTTTAATTACTGTGTGTCTTACCCTGGTAAATACGTGTGAAGTGGCGTTTGGTTTTGCGTTTGCCTATCGTGGGACTGGACAGTTTCGGTCTGCTAAATAGGGAGGCGTGACTATAGCCAGTAAGCCGGTAAGCACTACTTAAAGAGCTGTTTTGTAAGCGCTTGTCAGAAGAAACAGTCGAGCGACAGATAAGGACAGCAGTTTGTAAGTGTTTTTGCCTCGTTTTCTCATTAGACTACTGCGTGATCATCGTTGCTAGGGAAACTTTGCTTTAATTACTGTGTGTCTTACCCTGGTAAATACGTGTGAAGTGGCGTTTGGTTTTGTGTTTGCCTATCGCGGGACTGGACAGTTTCGGTCTGCTAAATAGGGAGGCGTGACTATAGCCAGTAAGCCGGTAAGCACTACTTAAAGAGCTGTTTTGTAAGCGCTTGTCAGAAGAAACAGTTGAGCGACAGATAAGGACAGCAGTTTGTAAGTGTTTTTGCCTCGTTTTCTCATTAGACTACTGCGTGATCATCGTTGCTAGGGAAACTTTGCTTTAATTACTGTGTGTCTTACCCTGGTAAATACGTGTGAAGTGGCGTTTGGTTTTGCGTTTGCCTATCGCGGGACTGGACAGTTTCGGTCTGCTAAATAGGGAGGCGTGACTAGCTGACTTCAATCACAGGTAATCAGGCAAATATATAAGTGGTAGGTGTCACCGCGGCAGCGGTCGTGGCAGCCCTCGTGTGAAGCCTCCTCGTGTGAAAACCGACGAGTGTAAAGACCATCGACTCTACCTGCGCGAGTCCTCCGAGCAAGGACACCGAAAGGGCACTTGAGTATTGCTTTTCTTCCCTTCAATTTTTGTACAGCTCATCCTCAAATACTTATTTTGGTCACTTGTAGTCACTATGTGCTTTCAGATCTCTACTATCACTACCAACACTCGGAGAGCACGCTATGTACGTCGAAGGAAGGCCTGCCCAACAAATCTAAGGCCTGTCCCTCTGACCTCTACTACAACGCTCTCTATTCCAGTTGGTCTCTGGAACTGCCAGTCCGCTGTTAACAAAGCAGACTTCATTTCTTCTATTGCTACTCATTCCGGTCTCAGCCTCATGGCACTGACTGAGACTTGGATCAAACCTGAGGACACTACCACTCCCGCAGCCCTCTCCGCTAATTTCACTTGTTCCCACACCCCTCGTACCACTGGGAGGGGTGGAGGTACTGGTCTCCTTATATCGAAAGATTGGAAATTTGATCTTCAACCATCACCTACAGGTAACGGTTCATTTGAATCACATGCTGTTACTGTAACCCACCCTGTTAAAATCCACTTTGTGGTCATTTATCGTCCCCCAGGTCAATTGGGAAACTTCTTGGAGGAGTTGGACATGCTGCTATCAAACTATCCTGAAGATGGTACTCCTCTGGTACTGCTTGGTGACTTCAACATCCACCTAGATAAACCCCAGGCTGCTGACTTCAACACTCTGCTCGCCTCATTTGATCTCAAGCGAGTCTCTACTACAGCGACTCACAAATCGGGCAACCAACTGGACCTCATCTACATGCGCTGTTGCTCAGTGGACAACACTTTAGTTACTCCACTGCACACCTCAGACCACTTCCTCATTACTGCTAACCTAGCACTTACTCCTGAAGTGGCACACGCTCCAACGCGGGTCACCTTTCGACGGAACCTACGCTCACTCTCTCCATCTCGCCTATCCTCTGTGGTTGCATCCTCACTTCCTTCACTCTCGCAGTTTTCAGCTCTGGACACGAACAATGCTACGGACACTTTTTGTTCCACTCTGACCTCTTGCTTGGACAACTTTTGCCCACTGTCGTCTAGACCAGCACGCACCACCCCATCTGCCCCCTGGCTGTCCGATGTACTCCGTGAACATCGCTCTAAACTCAGGGCTGCAGAGAGGAAATGGCTTAAATCAAGAAACTCTACCGACCTCAGTGTGTGTCAGTCTCTCCTCTGTTCCTTCTCTTCAAACGTCTTCACTGCTAAAACATCATATTACCACAACAAGATTAACAACTGTTGTGACGCTCGGACACTCTTCAAAACCTTCTCTTCTCTTCTTAATCCGCCTCCACCTCCTCCTCCATCGACTCTTACAGCTGACGACTTTGCAGTTTTCTTCACAAACAAGACAAGAACCATCAGTGACCAATTCTCCACACCGCAGACTGAGGATAACTTCACAACGACTAATGCTCACTCTTTCTCCTCCTTCTCTCCACTCTCAGAGATGGACGTTTCCAAACTTATCCTGTCCAGTCATCCTACTACTTGCCCACTGGATCCGATCCCCACTCACCTCCTTCAAGCGATTTCTTCTTCAGTCATACCTTCACTTACTCACATTATCAACTCCTCTCTTCACTCTGGAACATTTCCCTCAGCATTTCAGCAGGCTCGGGTAAGCCCACTGCTGAAGAAACCTATCTCTAAATCCAGCACTTCTAGAAAACTACAGACCGGTATCCCTTCTTCCATTCATTGCGAAGACACTCGAACAAGCTGTGTTCAACCAGCTCTCTATGTTTCTTGTACAGAACAACCTCCTGGACAGCAACCAATCTGGCTTCAAAACTGGCCACTCAACTGAGACTGCCCTGCTCTCGGTTACTGAAGCCCTGCGACTGGCAAGAGCAGCTTCAAAATCCTCAGTACTCATTTTGCTGGACCTGTCTGCTGCTTTTGACACCGTTAATCACCAGATTCTCCTGTCCACCCTCAGAAAGATGGGCATCTCTGGAACCACACTCCAGTGGCTTAACTCCTACCTTTCTGATAGATTCTTCATGGTGTCTTGGAGGGGTGAAGTTTCTAAGTCACAACAACTTGCTACTGGGGTTCCTCAAGGCTCAGTACTTGGACCGCTTCTCTTCTCCATCTACATGACGTCATTAGGATCTGTCATTCAGAAGCATGGCTTTTCCTATCACTGCTACGCTGATGACACTCAACTCTACTTCTCATTCCAACCAGTTGACCCGACAGTAGTTGCTCGCATTTCAGCCTGTCTGAGTGACATTTCTAGCTGGATGAATGACCATCACCTTCAGCTCAACCTTACTAAGACTGAACTGCTGGTGGTTCCAGCTAACCCATCGTTTCATCACAACTTCTCTATACAGCTGGGTTTGTCAACCATAACTCCTTCCAGGACAGCCAGAAACCTAGGAGTGGTGATGGATCATCAGTTAAGCTTCACAGACCATATTGCTACAACGCCCCGGTCCTGCAGATTTGCCTTATACAACATTAGGAAGATTAGACCCTTCCTGTCAGAGCAAGCCACCCATCTTCTTGTCCAAGCTCTTGTTCTCTCCAGACTGGACTATTGCAATGCTCTCCTGGCGGGCCTTCCTGCATGTACTATCAAGCCTCTACAACTGATCCAGAATGCAGCAGCGAGGGTTGTCTTCAATGAGCCAAAAACAGCTCATGTTACTCCTCTCCTCATCAGGTTACACTGGCTACCAGTAGCCGCTCGCATCAAATTCAAGGTACTGATGCTTGCCTACAAAACGACCACTGGCACGGCGCCAACTTACCTAAACTCACTAGTTCAATCTTATGCACCCTCCAGAAGTTTGCGCTCTGCAAGTGAACGACGCCTTGTGGTGCCATCCCAAAGAGGTTCAAAATCACTCTCACAGACTTCTTCCTGGACTGCTCCCAGCTGGTGGAATGACCTCCCAATCTCAATTCGAATAGCTGAGTCTTTACTCATTTTCAAAAAACATCTAAAGACTCATCTTTTTCGCCTGCACTTAACCAACTAATACTAGTACTTACCTTTTTCTTTTTCTTGTCTATCATATTCAAAAAAAAAAAAAAAACCCTGGCTACGTGTTCTGTACTAGACTAACTGAGACTTGTCATAGCACTTGTATACCGTTGTTGTTCTCTCGTTGATCTGATTGTTTCTACTGTTCTCATTTGTAAGTCGCTTTGGATAAAAGCGTCTGCTAAATGATTAAATGTAAATGTAAATGTAAGAACTGGGAGAATAGTAATATGTCTGCTGTTCTTCCCAGTAAGTGCTAGTCTGCCATCTTTAGGTAAGGGAATAATTTTACCTTCTTTCCAAATAGTGGGAAAAACACCTTTCATTAAGCATGCATTTAATATTTGACATAATGGACCGCAAACATAGTCAACCGCCAGACTAAGTCCTTTAATGTCCAGCATATCAGTACCTACTGAGCTGTGTTCGGGCAGAGACTTCAACAACTTTTTTACTTCCGACTCCTCAACATTATTAAACTGGAAAGTGCAACTCTTATCTAACATCACATCTTTTTTTTATAAACTTTAGGTAATTAGAATCAGTATTGTCCATATTCTGCCTTAGTGCATGGACCCTATTTATGTAGAAATCATTAAAATAATTCGCTATATCAGATGGTTTGGTCAAAAACTTGCCTTCTGACTCCACAAAGGAAGCCCCTCCAGATGTCCGCCTCCCCATTATTTCATTAAGGGTTTTCCAGAGCTCTTTTCCATCTTGCTTTACAGCATTTATTCTCTGCATGTAATAATCTTTTTTCGTCAATCTATTCAGTTTAGTAACCTGATTTCTCAGTTGACAGTACTTGAATCTGTCCTCCACCAATCCAGTCTTTACTAATATATATTTGGCTTTGTCTCTTTCCTTCATGAGGCTCTTTATACTCTCATTTAGCCATGGGGCTGGTCTCCCTTTTACAATACAATTTCTCATAGGGGCATGCCTATCAACAATCTTCATAAATCTTTCCATAAAGATATTTAAGGCGGCCTCAGGCTCCTCAGCAGCATACACATCAGTCCAAGCAATACCACCAACATCTGCCAAAAAACTCTCCGGAATACATTTCTTAAACATTCTTTTATGTACTATATTAACCTTACATTTTGGAATTTTAGTTTTTCTGGTAATTGCTATGATATTATGGTCACTAAAACCCACAGATCGAGAAACTGGTTTAGTGCAGCATTCAGGAATATTTGTATAAATATGGTCTATGCAAGTGGCAGAAGTATGTCCAGCACTGTTAGTAAAGACTCTGGTTGGTTGAGAGATCATCTGAGACAGATTACAAGCAGCGATCAATGAAACTATCTTTTGTTTCATTGGACATTGATTCGCAAACCAGGCAATGTTCATATCACCAAGTAAAAAATATCACTATTCACATCTGTAACTCTGTCAATTAACACACATAAATCATTCAGGTATTGCACATCAGTCCCAGGAGGTCTATAACAGCAACCTATTAGCACCGGCTTTAGGTGAGGAAGATGCACTTTAACCCATAACGATTCTAACAGTACGATATGTGCTTGCTACAGCGGCACATATACTAAAATTGGATCGATACAGAGAAGATTAGCATGGCCCCTGCGAAAGGATGACACGCAAATCCGTGAAGCGCTCCATCTTTTGGGGGCAGCTGTGGCCTGATGGTTAGAGACTTGGACTAGTTACCCGAAGGTCGCTGGTTTGAGTCTCGGTGCTGGCAGGAGTTGTAGGTGGGAGGGAGTGAATGAACAGCGCTCTATTCCACCCTCAATACCCATGACTGAAGTGCCCTTGAGCAAGGCACTGAACCCCCAGTTGCTCCCCGGGCGCTGGATATATAGCTGCCCACTGCTCTGTGTCTGTTCACGGTGTGTTCACTTCTCACTGCTGTGTGTGTGTACTTGAATGGGTTAAATGCAGAGCACCAATTCCGAGTATGGGTTACCATACTTGGCAAATATCACGACTTTCACTTTCACTTAAACCATCTGAGATAAACTCAGAGCACAGTGTTCCTGGAAAGTTATCTCTGATATATAATGCTATGCCACCCCCATGTTTATTCCTGTCCCTTCTAAAAAATATTATAGCCATCAATGGACGGACATTGATGGACATTAAGTTTGTCATGTCGGATGTAGGCTATGTCACCTCGTTCTCTGGCAGCTTTCATGGCTGGAATGAGTTCCTTACGCTTTTGCCTGACGGCTTCAGTGTAGTCCTCGTTCACATAGATGTTGGTGCCTTTCAGATCCTTAGTCTTTCCCAGAGCAGCCATTTTATCTTTGTATCTGAGGAATTTGACCATGATAGGCCTAGGTCTCTTTCCAGAATATCGGATGGATTGCCAGTCCCATGTGCACGTTCAATCACCATCTGACTACTGTCCAGGTGAAGTTTCTCATTTATCACATACTTGACTTTGTCCTCAACCTCTTTCCAGCTTTCATTCTGGGTCTCAGGAATGCCATCCACAACAAGGTTATTCCTTCTTGTTTGACCCTCCAAGTAATCTGCTTTCTCAGTCATTTCTGCCAATTTCCCCTGCATTATTTTGGTTTCAGCACAAGCAATTGTTCTTTCTGACTCAGTTTTATCATTTTTCTTTATTAGACCATCAGTGTCCTTCTGGGAGAATTGCAAGCTGCTTCTCAGCTCCTGTGTCTCCTTGATCAATTTGTCAATCCGAGTGTTCACATTGTTCACAATTAATTCCACAACAGTCTTAAAGTTGCTTTCTTGCTGCTGTAGAAGTTGCATGAACAGATCCCTTTGTTGACTCATTAGATCCCTTAACTGTGAAAGCGACACCAACTCCTCTCCATTACTTTGGTTGCTGCTTTGGTCCTTCTTGGGTGGCATGGTGTGCTGAGATTTTTACCAGGAAATCCTCAGGCTTCAGCCGACCAAGTAGGCCAAGATAGTATCCAACAAAAATCTTAAAATATGAATACCATCCACTGTTTTTCATTAGGTATCTTATAAAATATATAGTCTCTGAGTGGATATAAAAAAGGTAAGTTCATAAGTTAAGATAAAACACTTCAAGTTCAGGGTTCAGAGGAACTGCAGGAAGAGCATGTGCATGAGCACAGTCAGTTTAAAAGATGTATGTGTGTGTGTTTGTGTGCATATGCATGTGTTTGCATGTGTGTGTAAGCAACTGCAGGGTTTATTTTTATGGTTATTTCATTGTTATTGTATTATTATAGTTACTTTTTTTTTTTTTTTTTTTTTTTTACAATTTTGCTCTTACTAATAATTTGCTTTATAATGAAAAGTATTTTTAGGAATTTATAGTGAATTTGTAATACATGCTTCTATTTTTCCCCCATTGTGGCTTCTCCAGTTACCTAGGAAGAAGCAAATGGGCCGTCCACATCAAACACAACACCATCTCAGAGGGGCCGTGGTCTCAGCTGTAGCTGTAAAATAAGTGTATGGGAGGAGTTGACACCGCCAACAAGATGCTCGGAACAAAGTTGGTGCACCGTAAAACACGGTAGTGGTACATAACAATTTTCCAGCACTTCCTGGACATTGCCGTGTCCAAATGCTTAATTTTACACAAAGCGTTGTGTGCCATCCACCATGATAAGCTCATGACACGGCAAAATTTTCAGGAGCTGCTAGCTGCTCAGCTCACAGGTGTTCCCCTGGATGGCAGCCCAAGAGAGAGATGCGATCATCTGCCTGTTCCTGTGAGTGACACTCAAGACCTTTAATAGAGTTGCATACGATGCAAAAGGAGCACCCCATGGAAGTGCCAGGAATGTGATGTGGGACTATGCTTGCAGTAAGACAGGAACTGCTTCAGAGAGCACCACATTTAAATTACTGGATTGAAGGATCCAAAAACACCTGGATAACTGGGGTAAAACAAATGGCTCCTGAGTGAAAACTGTGCAATCCAGTGTCCCAAAAAGACTTGTATATATGTATTATAGTTCCTTTTTCAATATTGAGGCGTTAGATTCTTTCATTCATGAGTTTTCAGATTTTTTTTTAATAAAAAGCAGTAAAATTTATTCACTTTTTTGTCTAATTAAATTATATTTACTAAAACACCACACACAATAATGTACAATAACTGTAATTTCCTGAAAGCCAATAATTTTCTGAAAAAAAAAAGACACCCTGCACTTGAAGATACCACATTGTGTTATAATTTTATACTCACAAAAACAGAATGAGTGAAAACGGCCTATTTTAGCTTTAGGTTCTAAAGGGTTAAAGGAACACTCCGACGTTTTGGGACTTTAGCTTATTCACAGTATCCCCCAGAGTTAGATAAGTCCATACATACCTTTTTCATTTCTGTGCGTTGTGTAAGTGTTATTTGACGCACCCACCGCTAGCCTAGCTTAGCACAAAGACTGGATGTAAATGGATAATGGTAGCATAGTAATCCCAATAAGTGACAAAATAATGCAAACATTTTCCTATTTACATGTTGTGATCTGTATAGTCACAGCATGTACAAATAACAAGGCTATATGAGACAGAGACCATTTTTAATCGTATAAATACTGGGAACTATATTCTCACTAGGCGTAGGAGCACAGTTAAAGTTACTTGGGCGGAGTGGCTACTTGGGCGGAGTGATTAGCGCAGCACTCGAGACGCGCCGTGGTGAGGAGCAGAGAGTTCGCTCAGAGTTGGAGTAATAGAGTCAGCAATTACTAGATAGTAAATTTATAGTGTACAATCATGGGTGTTCGCTGTATTGTAAAGAGCTGCGACAATAAACAGGGGAGACCAGGTAATACTATGATGTTTCATAGAATTCCAACCAAAAACGCTGACCTGATGAATCGATGGCTACTTGTTCTGGGTATAGTTCCAAACACACCTGTAAACACCATCACAAAGTATTTTGTTTGCTCTGAACATTTTACTGTAGACGACTATTTTGAAAAAAATGCAAGTTGCCACACGGACCATGAAACGTGTGCTAAAGGATACAGCCATCCCATCGATAATAAAGACAGGACAAATTGGATCACCTGTTGCTGCGGTAAGTGTTCCGTTATGTTTTGAGATGACTAACATTAGCCATACTGTAACAGTGCCATGCTAATGTAATATAACCTTAGTAGTGACACTATTACGTGAATAGGGGCTCCGTGTATCCCCTTTATTGTTATTATTGTGTTGTCATGAACACACTGTATCGCTCAATAACAAATGAGCGGCGCTAAATGTAACTTTCAGGACTAATACATTCAACTTGCTAATGAATTGGAGGGGGATGGGCAGTTTTCTTTTTTGAGAAAATGTTTGTGAAATAGTAGGCTAACGTTACTGTCTGTGGGTTCATTGTGCAAAAACTATTTGCCTTGTACTATTACTTTCCACATATTCTTGGCTATTGTAATGCAGTTATCTAACATTACTGTATTATATGCTGTTGAATGTATTTGGTCAGCTGTAATAAATTGCATTTCAAATATATCAATTCCTGTAATAATTCTTTATACATTTTCTGTGATAATTATTAATCAGGGTGAGATGAGTGTTCTATAGCACTTTGTAACTCCTCGTCTGTGTATTCTGGCTTAAAACTATATGGTTCTGGATCTTGGTTTGATACACAGTAAAATTCCTCTGAGTCTGACAATTCCTCAAAGTCAGCCATGATCACGAGTCACGTCTAGCTAGTTAGTCACGTTTGTTTTGTTTACGGAACCATCAACAGGCCGTCTCGTGTGCTGCGCTAATCACTCCGCCCAAGTAGCCACTCCGCCCAAGTAACTTTAACTGTGCTCCTACGCCTAGTGAGAATATAGTTCCCAGTATTTATACGATTAAAAATGGTCTCTGTCTCATATAGCCTTGTTATTTGTACACGCTGTGACTATACAGATCACAACATGTAAATAGGAAAATGTTTGCATTATTTTGTCACTTATTGGGATTACTATGCTACCATTATCCATTTACATCCAGTCTTTGTGCTAAGCTAGGTTAGCGGTGGGTGCGTCAAATAACACTTACAGAACGCACAGAAATGAAAAAGGTATGTATGGACTTATCTAACTCTGGGGGATACTGTGAATAAGCTAAAGTCCCAAAAAGTCGGAGTGTTCCTTTAAAGTTCATGGTATATATACTGAATTCCTTCTCAGCTCTTCCCAGGCATTGCTGTTGGTTTAACTGGGTTATACTGTTTAAGAATAAAGCAGAACATTTTTATCAAAGTCCCTTTGTGTCCACAGTACATTGTGTGCAAAAGCTTGAACGTTCATTTTCATGTCATTTCACAATTATGCCATCATTAATAACACACTGTTTATCAGTATTCCAAAGGACCAAGTCACTACTTTAGTTGAGGAGCCACAAACATGATGAAGTCATGAGAAACTAATGATTAGTTAATGATGGCTACTGTATTTGCATGTTATCAGAATTCACATGATATTGTCAGGAACCTGCCCTGACAGTCTTGTCTTTGTTCAGTGTTTCACTGTTTGTTTTGTGTCTAAGCACATGGTTCTGTCTCTGTTTGTGTCTGCCACATGCTCCTCTCGTCCCACCTCCTTGTTTCCCTTGGTCACGCCCCCTTGTTTAGCCCTTGTCTGCTTGATTGTTTCACCTGATCCTCATGTGTGCCGCTCTATATATTGGGTTTCCTTTCCTTGTGTCTCTGCTGGTTTGTTTTGGTGTTTACCTGTCTCTTGGCCCAGAATTTATCCCTTTGATCTTGATTATTATTTTTTGATCTCTTATTTAGATATTTATATCCTTTTTGGTCTTTAGTTTTGTCTAGCTTAAAAAGAATGGAAAGAAAAAGAAATTTGTTGTGCATTCTAATCTAGTTTTGTTTCTCATTTGATTTAGATTTTCATCTACTCTTGTTTAAGTGATTCCAGTTTTGGATTTTGAATTTTTGTTTTTACTCTTTGATTATATCTTTGGGTAGCTTTGGTTATTTCTTTTGCATTTTTATTATTGTTTTCAACTGTCTTATTGTTGTGGCATTTTGAGTCTCGTCTTGTTTGTTTTTGTGTTTGTCCTGTCTTACCCTATCTCAGAATCCCTGGCCACTGAACCCCACTGCTTGGAAGCAGCTCACCTCTCTCACGTGTCAAGACTCTGGTCCTGTGAGCCCCTGCCTGGCGGCTAGACTGGTGACATTAGGGTTTCACTTAAAGCTACGGGTTCCCTGTGTGTCTGCCTGGTCCTTCCTCTTGAGCTGCCTCCTCTGTGCTTGAGCCCATGGTCATCTCGGACTGTCTCTGTGGCCATCCCTCCTGCCTGTATTGTTGTCTGCCCTGCCCCTCTGTTTGAACTGTTTCACTGCAAATTCCTCCAGCTGTTCCAGTCTATGTTTTGTTAATAAAATACCCTTGTCTGCTCATTCTGCATTTGGGTCCCATTTCCTGCAGATCCATGACAGATATGTGCTGTGATTGGCCAATGTTAAGGTCTGACTATTTACCTACTATGAAGAAGAAATGAACATGCTTGATAACTCATATCATATTTAATGGAAAACATTAGTTCTCACATTAATTAATATACTGTTCTAGCCTGTATACATGCATGATGTAATGTGGATTTTTTAAATATTCCTTTAATAATAAAAAAAAAGTCTTGCAAGCATGAAATAATGCTTTTTTGAATCATGTACCATAAGCATAGCTTTATCCACAATGTATAGTAAAGACCTTGTTTTTTGTGAACAAAGAAAACATCATGATCATGTGTAATAAATCATAAATCACGATGATGTACTCACCTTACTTAATGTCTTAATGTGTTGTTCATCCATGAAGTCATGAATGAAAGATTATGAGCTCATGTTAGTTCCTGATAATTCATGAGATATTAATGCATGAAGTAATGCATAATTCACACATTAATTTATAAATTAATTCATGGTAATTTGTGTACCCTTACAGTAAAGTGTTACCAATATAATGTAGGATCTAGAAAAAATCTTATCGTGATTAAACCAGAAAAATGTTAATTAAATGAACAAAAACTATTTTTAAAGTTTGGGCTCATAAACATTAGATCACTTACACCCAAAGCAGTTATTGTAAATGAAATGATCACAGATAATAGTTTTGATGTACTCTGCTTGACTGAAACCTGGCTAAAACCAAATGATTATATTGGTCTAAATGAATCTACTCCACCAAACTACTGTTATAAGCATGAGCCCCATCAGACTGGTCGTGGGGGAGGTGTTGCAACAATATATAGTGATATTCTCAGTGTTACCCAGAAAACAGGATACAGGTTTAAATCATTCGAAATACTTCTGCTTAATGTTACACTGTCAGATATGCAAAAGAAATCTATCGTATCTCTTGCTCTGGCTACTGTGTATAGACCACCAGGGCCGTTTACAGAATTCCTAAAAGAATTTGGAAATTTCCTCTCAGACCTGTTGTTTACCGCTGATAAAGCGCTAATTTTCGGAGATTTTAACATTCACGTCGATAATACAAATGATGCATTAGGACTTGCGTTTACTGACTTATTAAACTGATTGGAGTAAAGCAAAGTGTCACCAGGCCCACTCATCATTTTAATCATACGCTAGATTTAATTATATCGCATGGAATCGACCTTATTGATATAGATATAGTACCTCAAAGTGATGATGTTACTGACAATTTCCTTGTATCGTGCATTCTGCGTATTGATGATAATAACTAGATGGCTTCGCGTTATCGTCCGTGCAGAACTATTTTTCCAGCCACCAAAGACAGATTCGCAAATAACCTGCCTGATTTATCTCAACTGCTCTGTGTACCCATAAATACACATGAAGCTGTTGCCCCCATCAAATTGAAAAAGGTTAGAGAAAAATGTACTGTGCCATGGTACAACAGTAATACCCACTCTCTCAAGAAAGAAACTCGTAGTCTTGAGCGCAAATGGAGAAAAACGAATTTGGAAGTTTTTAGAATTGTGTGGAAAAACAGTATGTCCAGCTATAGACAGGCTCTAAAAACTGCCAGGGCCGAGCATATCCACAAACTCATAGAAAACAACCAAAACAACCCAAGGTTTTTATTTAGCACAGTGGCTAGATTAATAAATAACCAGACGCCACCCGATCTAAATATTCCCTCAAAGTTAAATAGTAATGACTTTAGGAATTTCTTCACTGATAAAATAGATAACATCAGAAATACAATAACAAATCTAGATTCTACAGCGTCTAATACTTTAGTTTTATCCATCGTACCCAAAGATAAACTGCAGTGCTTTACAACTATAGGACAGGAAGAGCTAAATGAACTAATCACTGCATCTAAACCAACAACATGTTTATTAGATCCTGTATCCACTAAATCAGTGAAAGAGTTGTTACCTGTAGCAGAAAAACTGCTTCTAAATATTATTAACTCGTCGTTATCTTTAGGTCACGAAAAAATTATCTCTATGAAGAATTTCAGTTGGGTTTCAGGCCCCATCACAGAAACTGCACTTGATAAAATTACAAATGACTTGCTTCTTGCGTCAGACCAAGGCTGCATCTCATTGCTAGTTTTACTTGATCTTAGTGCTGCGTTCGACACCATAGATCACGACATACTCATAGATAGATTACAAAACTATACAGGTATCCAAGGGCAGGCTTTAAGATGGTTTAGATCGTACCTGTCCGGTCGCTACCACTTTGTTTATTTAAATGGGGAGTCATCTCATTAATCACCAGTAAAATATGGAGTGCCACAAGGATCTGTCCTAGGTCCTCTGCTATTTTCAATATACATGTTGCCCCTTGGTAATATCATTAGAAAATACGGGATTAGTTTCCACTGTTATGCTGATGATACTCAACCATATATCTCAATGAGGACAGATGAAACTTCTAAATTATCTAAGCTAACAGAGTGTGTTAAAAATATAAAAGATTGGATGACCAATAATTTTCTCCTATTAAATTCAGATAAGAGAGATATTACTTATTGGACCAAAAAACATTACACAGAATCTCGTAGATTACAATTTGCATTTAGACGGACATACTGTTACTTCCTCTACTGTCAAAAATTTTGTAGTTATATTAGACAGTAACTTGTCTTTTGAAAATCATATTTCCCATGTTACAAAAACAGCATTCTTCCATCTTAGAAACATTGCCGAGCTACGAAACATGTTACCTGTTTCTGATGCAGAAAAGCTAGTTCATGCATTCATGACCTCCAGACTGGACTATTGTAATGCACTGCTAGATGGTTATCCTGCATCCTCAATAAACAAGCTACAGGTAGTCCAAAAGGCAGCGGCTAGAGTCCTTACCAGGTCAAGAAAACACTGATTTTTCCTCTGAAACACAAAAACCAAAATTGTAATAAAAATGATATTTTATGTTTTGAGAATGGCCAACCCTTCTCTGCAGATATTCTTGCTTCTGGTTTGTGCATTGTAAATACAAATAATAATAATAAAAATAATAATGTCTCCAAAAACTCTGGTGTTGTTTGTCACGTCTGTAACGCATGTGTATTTCCCAAATCTAAAATAGCCTATAAAACATGTTCATAGACGGATACTTTACTGATGTCTGGACTCTGTTTGGGATTTAGAAAAACATAAAGAGATGGTTCAATGTATTGGTTATGAATAGGCTACATTCTTGTGAGAGTTTATATTTCACAGTCTAAAAAATATTGTTCAGACGAAACAAAATAAAATTAACGCAACAGTTTGCATTTTTTTTTTTTTTGCGTTAAGGCAACTTCATCTGAAATTAAGTTATAATAACTAATAAACTATACTAGACTATACATTAGTCAACATTTTAAGTGGATCAAAACCTTTCTTCAAAGTTGTCCTAAAAAACCAAAATGACGGGGCTATTGTTCTACTTTGGCTAAACCGGCTTTGCAAGTTTGAAACCCTCATAATACACTGTACATATGAAAGAGCAAGAGATTCACACCTTTATATCAACCCCCACAAGCTATACAGAACTACTCCCAAACCCCAACCCCCTCCAGCTGGACTGAACTCGGTCTGTTTTTTGGCCGTGAGGAACGGTAGTTACTGGGTTGAAATATGCCTGCACTCACATCAGCCGTAGGCTACTCTTATTATTCATTGTTTTCTCGCAGCCCATATTATTATTTTCACAAGACCATAATAATAACAAATTCTCAATTGATAATGAATCATCATTTTTACGAAAATCATTGTTATTTGTGAACGTAGGAGTTTGAGGAAGGCTTTAAGACCAAGCGGAATCCTCCATCAGCTGCTCCAGCTTCACAGCAAGCGACTCGCGCTAACAGCAGCCAGGATCACCGTCAGCAAGTTTGATTTTACAAAATCAGTTTGAGGCAAATACAACTTATTGATCATGAACCCAACATTTAGCAAGGCAGGAAAACATTCAACCTACCTTAAGAAAAAAAAAAAACCTAGTGTAGGCTATTCTTAAACTTGGAGCTCATTACATTGAAGTACAAATCCAAACACCAGAAGCAACCTACACTCTCTAAGTGTTCTTTCATTGAAAAGTAGGCTATGCATTTTATTTATTCACAGACTATATGGTTGAAATAATATTTTAGTTCAAAACTTTAAGTTCCATTGTTAAAAAAAAAAATGCTTTATTGACTAACGTTTCATAGACCTTCAGTTGTTATGCTTTAAAATCAAGTCAAGTCAAGTCAAGTCTGCTTTATTGTCAATTCTTCCACATGTACAGTACATACATACAGAGAATCGAAATTGCGTTACTCTCAGACCCACGGTGCATACAGATAACATTAACAGTAGAGCCTAAAAATCTAGATCAAATATAAAATATAATATACAAATATACAATAAGGAAATGTAAAAAAGACATATAATAAAAAATAAAAATAAAGTTAAATAAAGCAGCGCAAGGCACATGGCAGATAGAGTGCAAACCAGTGAACAAACAGTGCAGATAAAAAGATTTTTAGTGCAAAAAAAGCTTATTCAGCCTGATTAAAGTGACAAAAGGGCTCAAGAGCAGTTATTTTATTTAAACTGACTGATGAGGTAGTATAATGACGTCAGTTCCATGGTGAATGAGGTAGTGAGCAGACCAATGCTGCACAAAGTGACTGGTGCATGTCATCGTATGTTAGTGGAAGGGGGGGTGGAAGGACCTGGGGATGTGGGATCTGGTGGGGGGGTTCATAGTTCAGTGGTGCCTGGGACAGAAGAGGGACGGGGGGGCAAGTTCGGGAGCGAGTTCAGCTTCCTGACAGCCTGATGGATTAAGCTGTCCTTCAGTCTGCTGGTCCTGGCCTGGAGACTCCGCAGTCTCCTCCCTGATGCCAGCAGACTGAAGAAGCTGTGTGACAGGTGGGTGGGGTCACCTGCGATGCAGAGGGCTTTTCGAGTGAGACGGATTCCGTAAATTTCCTGGAGGGAGGGGAAAGAGACACCAATGATCTTCTCAGCTGCTCCCACTATGCGTTGCAGAGTCTTCCGGCAGGACGCGTTGCAGGCGCCATACCACACAGTGATGCAGCTGGTCAGGATGCTCTCGATGGTGCCTCTGTAGAAGGTGTACATGATGGGGGGTGGGGCTCTGGCTCTCCTCAGTTTGCGGAGGAAGTAGAGACGCTGTTGTGATTTCTTGGCCAGTGTTGCGGTGTTGTCAGTCCAGGAGAGGTCCTCTGTGATGTGCACACCCAGGAACTTGGTGCTGCTCTCTCTCTCCACAGTCGCACCGTTGATGGTCAGAGGAACATGCTGAGTGTGCACTCTCCTGAAGTCAACAACAATCTCCTTCGTCTTCTCCACATTCAGAGAGAGATTGTTGTCACTGCACCACCCAGCCAGGCGGCTCACCTCGCTCCTGTAGTTTGTTTCATCTCTGTTGCTAATGAGACCCACCACAGACGTGTCATCTGCAAACTTAATGAAGAGGTTGGAGTTGTGTGACGGTGTGCAGTCGTGGGTCAGCAGAGTGAAGAGGAGGGGGCTCAGCACACATCCTTGGGGGGCCCCAGTGTTCAGTGTGATGGGGCTGGATGTGTTGCTGCCAACCCGTACTGCCTGAGGTCTTCCAGTCAGAAAGTCCAACAGCCAGTTGCACAGCAAAGTGTTGAGCCCCAGCTCGATCAGTTTGTGAATGAGCTGTTGAGGGATGATTGTGTTGAATGCTGAACTGAAGTCTATGAACAGCATTCTGACGTATGAGTCCTTTTTGTCTAGATGTGTGAGTGCTGAGTGGATGGCAGTTGCGATGGCGTCATCAGTCAAGCGGTTGGACCAATATGCAAACTGGAATGGGTCCAGGGAGGGGGGGAGGGCAGACTTGATATGGTGCATGACTAGCCGTTCAAAGCACTTTATGAGGATGGGAGTAAGTGCAACGGGAAGCAACATGGCTTCTTTGGGACTGGAATGATGGTGGTAGTTTTGAAACATGTGGGAACAACAGCCTGACTAAGTGAGATGTTGAAAATATCTGTGAAGACATCAGTGAGTTCTGCTGCACAGTCTCTCAGTACACGCCCAGGAATGTTGTCAGGTCCCGGAGCTTTGGGTGCATTGATCCTGCTGAAGGATCTCCTCACGCTGTCCGGGGTCAGCATCACCTGGTCACCGGGAGGAGGTGGAGTCTTCTGTGCAGTGGTGCTGTTTTGTTTCTCAAAGCGAGCGAAGAAGCTGTTCAGCTCGTTCAGCAGAGAGATGTTGCTGTCACAGGTCCGTGGGGGGGGCTTGTAGTCCATAATGGTCTGTATCCCCTGCCACAGGCTCCGAGTGTCTCTGCTGTCACTGAATTGATGGGTTATCCTCCTGGAGTACTGTCTCTTAGCCTCTCTGATGCCGCGGGATAGGTTGGCCCTGGCTGTTCTCAGGCCCACCTCATCTCCAGCTCTGAATGCAGCGTTCCACGTCTCCAGGAGTCTGTAGACCTCCCTTGTCATCCATGGCTTCTAGGTTGGTCCGGACAGTGATAGTTTATGTGACTGTTACATCATCAATACACTTGTTGATGTAGGCAGTGACAGTCTCTGAGAACTCCTGGAGGTCAGTGGTGTTATTGTAAGTGGCAGCCTGCTCAAACATATTCCAGTCAGTTGTATCAAAGCAGTCTTGAAGAGCGTCTGACGACCCTTCCGGCCACACTTGAATCTGTTTCTGAACTGGTTTGGCGACTTTAATGAGTGGTCTGTATGCAGGCATTAGCATGACAGTGATGTGGTCTGAGGCACCAAGGTGGGGGAGGGGGAGGGCTTTGTAAGCTCCTCTCTGTGTGGTATAAACAAAGTCTAAAATGTTTTTACCTCTTTTTGGAAAGTTAATGTGTTGGTGTATTTTTGGAAAAACACTCTTTAAGTCAGCATGGTTGAAATCCCAAGCTATGATGAGAAAAGCATCAGGGTGTGCTGTCTGTTGCTCACTGATGTGCTGGTGCAGTTCATTTAGTGCATCATTCCTGTTGCTGTTGTTGTTGTTTGGGGGAATGTAAACCGAAACGAGCAGTATGGCAGTATATTCCCTCAGCAGACAGAATGGCCGGCACTTAATAATAATAATAATAAATAATAATAATAAAATAATAAAAATAATAAACTCCACCAGGGGTGAGCAGTGTTTGCAGATCACAACAGCATCACGGCACCACGCATCATTGATGTAAACCCAAAGCCCGCCGACGAGAGCTCTGTCTGCTCGATAGCACGTCAGCTGGTCGAGCTGAATAGCGCAGTCCGGAACGCTGTTGCTAAGCCATGTTTCCGTGAACATAAAAACACAACAGTCTGTACGATGGTGGGGATAGATGGCTTGTGTGGGTTAGCGGTTAGCCTAGCCCAGATACTTCCATGCTTGCCCCTCTTCTGCTTCCTCTCACGCCACTTGTGGCACCTCCGCTGTGGGCGAGATGCAGCAGTGGGGTCGGTGATGATGTAGGCCTCCGGAGCAGTCCAAGATCTCGCAGCTGTTCCGCATGCGCGGAGTTTAACTCTAAAAATGCGGTTCTGCCAATATCCAGCAGAAACTCACGACTGTATGCGTGCTAAAAGACAGGTAGACGCGATGACGACGTACAAAAACACTGCGACTCACAAGACAAAAAACACGAAAACACCATTCTGTCGGGACAGAGAGAAGCCGCTGCGTGTGGACGCGCCGCCATCTTGGAAATCCCATGCCAATTGTAATTTCACAGTATTTTCCCCTCCTAAATCACTAACCTTTAAAGTCACAATTCTATAATGGTCAAATTTACTTTATAATTTTTAATTATGTAGCCTACATAAATAGGTGAAGCAAAACAAATATGACAAATATTTGGATCGTCCCTTATTTTCTTAAAGAATAAACATTTATTTTCTACAAGAATAAACATGTTAACATATTATTAATTCATAGAAATAATTTAAGCAATTAAAACCTTTTTTTTTAACTTGAATGTTAATACTATTAAACTGACTTTAAAATCTCAAGGAGTTTATAAGTTAAAACGGGTAAATTGTCACAGTGCATGTTAATTACCCTAAATGAACTTGTGTTAACAATATAATTAGAACAAACAATATAATTAGATCTTTTTTTTGAAATGAACAATTCCTGTATAAAATGGGACAGCAACCTTTATATCAAACATTTTTAAATCGTCCACAGCTGAGCAACGCGTGAGGCGGATCTGCCTAGGATAGCCTAGATTAGGCCCAGACTCTGTTCCTAAGTATATAATAATTATAATTACTGTTAACCCACATTAACAAATTTTAACCCAATAATCGCCTATTTTTTTATGCTATTTTTTTTAAACATGCTAAAAAATAAATTAAGTTTGTGAGAGGAAAAAAATATTTAAGTCATGTATAAGTTGCATTGTATTACATTCAGAAATAATAACGACTGGCCTAATAATGTTATAATGTGCCAACAGGATATTTTTAGTTCCCTTCACTTTACAACAAATCCTTTAAATTTAACAAATTTATCAGAGCAGAACAAGAATTAAAAATATATAAGTCTAATGGATAAATATAATTGCAGTATATAATAATATAGGCTTGGCTATAAACAAACAAAAAAATAAATGAATAGGCCTAATAATTTAAAGCGAAACATAAGGTAAGGTTGGGCTCTCTCATTCGGGAGACATCCTAACGTTTCCATATTCGTGATGTTGCCCATTTGAAGCTTAACTATTATTCATGAGGTAAAATAGGCTTTGTAGTTCACGCGTGATCAGTATAGACAGAAAAAAAAAATCATAATTAGCAATATGCCAAAGTGGACCGCTGCTCCCGCCGGATGGCACGATGAACGACTGTTTCCAATGAATATGTGTGCGTGAGGCTCCAGCGTGATCAAACAGCTGAAACAGATAATACTTCAATTTTTGGTCACACAGTAAAGGCATAATTCAAAAATGCAAAGTGTTAGCAGTTTGAAAAATCAAGAATAATAACAGAGTTAATAATAATTATTGCTAAATGCTGGACCATTCTCTTTTCGCTCTGCATATGAAACCTGAAGATTTTTTTTTAAACCAAGAATGAACCGAATTGGAAACATTTAGCTTTTTATCCGTGTGTGTGTGTATATATATATATATATATATATATATATATATATATATATATATATATATATATATATATATATATATATAGGCCTTACATTTAATGACTGTTTAATAACAATAGCATGCATAAGATCCTTTGTGTAAAGGACTTTCTTTTAATTTTTGATGAGTAGACTGTAGACTAAGACTATCCTACGTTTTGAAATAAACTCACTGTAAATTTTTTAATGGTTTTTAAAGATGTTACAATGTTATATCATAATGTTATTGTTGTTTTACCTCCTCCTTTTATCTCATTTTACAATTACATTAATTTTGCAATCCGTCCCTTTGTGCCACCTGGCGGTAGTTTCACGAATTATTTTAACACGTGACTGACTTGCAGTTAATGCCACGGCCCTGCGGCGGTACGCACGGCGGTATTACCCATTCTGGTTGTCTCCCTACTGTAGAGCTTTTTTTGCATTTGGCTCCCAAACTCTGGAATAGCCTTCCTGATAATGTTCAGGGTTCAGGCACACTTTCTCTGTTTAAATCTAGATTAAAAACACACCTCTTTGGCCAAGCATTCAAATAATTCATCTCATAATTATGGACTGCAGTTATATCTGATAAAATGCGCATTATTATTCTTTAGCTTGGGTTAAACTAATTAATTTTACTTGCCTGGAACAGCAACTACGCTAATTATGTCTCTATTTGTTTCTCTGTTTTGCCACGGGATTTACATCCCGTGGTAATTAGGATTTACACAAGCTCCAGTCTGGATCCAGAACACCTGAGAAGAGATGATGCCAGCCCCTCAGAGGACCTCAGATGATGCTAACCCAGAGACAACATACAGAACTACCACATTTTGCTATAAGTTTGATTGCATAATTGCTGTTAATAGTGTTAATCGTCTGTTTGTTTACGTCTTTTATTGATTTTTCCGAACATTTCTGCCGTATGCACATAAACTTACAGTCACCACTGATAAGCTACTACTAAATATTGTAGAAACTTAATTTTCTGTAAAGTTGCTTTGCAATGATTTGTATAGTAAAAAGCACTATACAATTAAATTTGAATTGAATTGATAATTTGTTATTATTTTGGTCTAGTGAAAATATTAATATGGGCTGCGAGAAAATAATGAATAAAAAGAGAACGGCTGCTGTGAGTGCAGGCATGTTTCAACCCAGTAACATGACAACACACCGTTCCTCACAGCCCAAAAACAGACCGAATTCAGTTCAGCTGGAGGGGGTTGGGGGTTTTGGGGTAGTTCTGTATAGCTTGTGGGGGTCGAGATAAAGGTGTCAATTTCTTGCTCTTTCATATGGACAGTGTCTTATGAGGGTTTCAAACTTGCAGAACAGGTTTTAGGACATATTGGTTTTAGAACAACTTTAAAGAAAGGTTTGATCCACTTCAAATGTTGACTACTGTATAACGCAATAAAGTTTATTAGTTATTATAACTTAATTTCAGAGGAAGTTGCCTTAATTCAAAAAAAAAAAAAAAAAAAAAAAGATGCAAACTGTTGGAGCGTCAGCGGTTTTATTTTGGTGCATCCATACAATATTTTTTAGAGTGTGAAATATAAATTTTCACAGAATGTAGCCTGTTCATGAACAATATACTGAACCATCTCTTTAAGTTTTTCTAAATCCCAAAATTTTAAATGCACAAACCAGAAGCACAATATCTGCAGAGAAGGGTTGGCCATTCTCAAAACATAAAATATTGATTTTATTTCAATTTTCGTTTTTGTGTTTCAGAGGAAAAATCAGTGTTAAGACATCTCTCCATTACGGACCGTTCTGAAAGAAGAATTTATGCAAACACATATAAAATGCTTTAAAAACTTTAACAGAGATGTCTAGAGGGTATTTAATAGGTCTGCCCCCACGTAAGATTTTTCTAGTTACTAGTCGTTCATTTGTCATTATTCAACTAATCGCAGGTTTATATTAAATTTACATCTATAATCCATAATGAGTCTTAATATATTCCGCGCTCAAGCACATGCATTAAGTTTGCCACAAAGCACAGGCAGCAGTAGCCCAATAATTGTGAAAAAGGAGACTTTTTAATTATTTATTAATAAACAAATGTTTTCTTGTCAGCTGCAAGATGAACTTCACAGTGCTGACTCTCTCCACATGGACACGCCTTTAGAGAGAAATGCAACCTTCTCAGATTACATAATGCTTTCGTTTTGAATTGATTTGTTTAAAATACATTTTAAGCTTTCTGTAGATATATTTCTCATGTATGTGAGACACCCCAGTTTTCCATTATTTCATTATTAGGAAAAAAATCACGTGATCGAGAGGGCGCCTCCCTGTCATGCATGCGCATTAATAATTTTCGCACAAACACTTGAATACGAATATGAATTCACATTTTGCATAGGCATTACAAAGTAAATATTTTTTTTACATGCAATTATCCAAAATAAACCTAAACAAGATTTGTAATGAAGATAAAATATGTAGACAAATAAGAATAAATGCTGCACGTGCACTCAGCATCATGCGCGCCAAGCAAATCTTGCACTGATATTTTACGGAATATTTTACAAACCTGCAAAGCTGATGTCTATTTGCGAAAATGTGCTTTGATGCGCTTGTTTGAAAACTTGTCATTAAAGCGCCACTCAGAGGTCAAAAGATACAAATGCACTTTGCAGACACAGCGGTGGCGGTAGAACCACCATTTTGGATGGCCACCTACTGTATGTGTGTGTGTGTGTGTGTGTGTGTGCATCGTTACAGTCTGTAAAAAGGGTTCATATGTGTATCTCTTATCATCACAAGACTGCAATCACTAGTAAACAGAAGACTTCCTGTTAATAAAGTATCTGGAAAAGATCTACTCTATGAACAATGCATTAAATTACATTAAATAAAAACAAAAATAAATAAAATAAGCAAATTAAATGATAGCTCACATGTATCTGGTCCACTGATGAAGCCATGTCTTAAGTCTAGTGAATTGTTAATAATCTTATAACAGGCGTCCAATACTGACTTCAGGAAAAGGGGAACAACCAATGATATTTGAGGTAAAAATTAAAACAGCAAGCCCCGCCCCACGACTGACAAAAATAAAAGTGTTCGCGCGAGCAGAGGAGAGAAGATCGAGCGCGAATATGTGGGGAATGATCATGCGCGCATGAGTATGGCAAGTCGAAAGGTTCAGAATTACGCTATAGATTAATCTCGTTTACATACTATACGCCGTAAAAATACGTGCGAAAATACGTCAATGACACCATATCTGACAGCGTTTTAGTGTGCAAGAAAAGCGCCGCTTTTTACGCCGTCATATGACAATCAAAAAATCTTATCAAAAAACAAAAACGCCATTTTGGTTGCAAAAGACGGGCGTCTTTTACAGTGTTTTGCTTATAGTATAATGAGCCATGCCCATTGATTTCAGTAACCAATAAGTTTGAATTGTTCTCATTCAATCAATGATGACCTGACTCAGACCAGACTAGTTTACCTCCGAGTTCGATTGTCATTTTAATCATTCTGTTGATTGACATCAAGTTGGCCAGCAAAAGCTTTATTTTGCGATGTCAGCAGACGCTGAACAATTGCACTGATGTACTACAGTCAACTTTAGTGAGGTAAGGATTGCTTTGTTTCAGATTATATAAAACATGGGCGCTGTCCTGCGACCATTTTGCTCCAACCCCAATTAAGCATATCTGATTCAGCTAATCAAGCCCTCAACAGCATACTGGAAAATGCCAGGCAGGTGTATTGCAAGTTGAGCAAAAACTCTGCAGGACAGTGACCTTCTAGGACCGAGTTAAGACACCCCTGTTTCTGAACCTTGGATTTGTGTGCTGTCTTTTGCCCATTAAGTTGAATGTTCTTATTCTAGTCTTATTTATTATCACTTTTATTATATTGCTGAACATTTTGCATCCTGGAAATTCAGTCCTTATAAGTGTTTTTTTTTTTCTAAAGGCTAGAAACAATGCAGAGAAGCATTGAATGGGCGAGAGGGAGGCTGATCACTGCACCAGAAGCAGATGAGTTTCTCCAGGATCTCAATTAATATGTAGCAGTGGTACAAGACCATAGGCAGCCTGGACAACAAGGTAAGCAATTTCTAAACTGTCCATCTATCTATCGTTTTTAAACTAATTGTCTATCTATCGTTTCTATACTATCCTTCTAATTATCATTTCTAAACTATCCGTCTATTTATCTTTTCTAAACTATTGTCTATCATTTCTGAATTATCTGTCTATTTCTTTTCTAAACTATCCATCTATCTATCATTTCTATCTATAATTTCTAAACTCTCTTTTCTATCTATCTATCTATCTATCTATCTATCTATCAGTCTCTTTTCTAAACTATCCAAATAGTTTTCTTATGTAACCATTTTCTAAACTATCCAAATAGTTTTCTTATGTAACCATTTTCTAAACTATCCAAATAGTTTTCTAAAGTAACCATTTTCTAAATTATCCATCTATCTATCTTTTCTAAACTATCCAGTTTTCTAAAATAACTCCTTTCTAAATTATCCATCTATCTTTTCTAAACTATCCATCTATCTATCATTTCTAAACCATCCATCGTTTCTAAACTATCTTTCTATCTATCATTTCTAAACTATCCGTCTATATGGTTTCTAAACTTGTCTAAAATAACTCTTTTCTAAACTGTCTTTTCTGAACTATTTATCTTCTGTCTACACCCTCTAGCTATAGCTTTCAAGCTGTCTGTCTAGCAGGTTCTAAATATTAAAGAGCCCATATTAATTTAAATGAACTTTTAGTGAAGATTAATCAAAATTTTGAACAGAATTTATTACATTAGCCATTCTGATGAGATTGTCTCTGATGAGATTGTCTCATCACTTTAAACATCTTAGTACATTTAAAATCCAAATGTTTTAACTTGGTTTAATTCGCCTGGTAACAACCCTATTGTGTCTAATTGAATTTGATGAAATTTAAGAAAAACATGGAAAATATTATTTGTCAAGGTTCAGCACAAAAGATATCCTCTAATTATCATTAATGATAAAACCCCAGAAAATACTGATGTAATTTTGTCAATATTGCACACCCCTAGTTTTTATCCGTTCAAAGAGATTTTTAACTAAGTAAGACTGATGTGTATGATTGAATGGATGAATCTGTCATAGTTTGTCACTGGCAAAAGGAAACATCAACCTCAACCTCATGATTCTGCCCTTTTCAAGGCTAAGGAAAAGCATTGTAGTGGCAATGACAGGGTTTTGTGAGTACTGTGTAAACTAAAGGGTTTCTGGAAAAAACTCATGCTTGGATTTGGCTAGTTTTGCAGCAAAAGACAATCAAATGTTAAAGGGGTAGTTCACTCAAATGAAATTTGTCACATTTACTCACCCTTAACTTGTTCAACACCTGTATGAGTTTCTTTCTTTGAACACAAAAGAATACACTAAAAAGAATGCTGGTAGCTATTGACTTCCATAGTATAAAAACAAAAATACTATGAACTTTGAATAAGAGGCAGGAGCGTGCACAACCAAAGAATTGAGAGGTTCTGGGGTGACATGTGGATTGTGGGGATTGACTAATGTATATTACAATCTCTTCCACTTCCTGGAGGCTAAAAGTATCTTGAGCCGCGTTTCCACCACTGGAACTTTACCCAGGAACTAGGGACTTTGGACTGGTACTCGGTGTGTTTCCACCGCAGGAACCAGGAACTAAATAAAGTTCCAGGTAAAAAAATGCCCCTCAGAAAGTCCCTGCTGGCGAGGTAGTACTTTTTCAAAGTTCCGGAACTTTTGGGGGCGGGACTTGTGCGCTAAACATGCTGATTGGTTGAGTTCACGCAGCATTGTGATTTCAACCACCATTTATTCAAATCATTTTCAAAATACTACTGTTATTATGTCATGAAATGTAATTTTCAAAGTATTTCAGGCGAGAATGTAGTTGTTGAAAACTCAAATCTGTGGTTTATTTATAAAGACAGTGCCTATTTAAAAATGTGTTGTGCCGATTTCAGAGACGGTCAGCTCCACACGATCAGCAGGAGCTCAGAGCTCATGTATTCGACCTAGAGCACTCTCAACTCGGCTAGTCCTTCTGACATTTGCAGCTGGCTCTGATGTCTCTTTAACGGTTAAACATAAAATATAATTCATTTTGGGTAAATCTAACAGGTAATCTTTGGTCTGAAGCAATTGATATAATATTTTGTTTCATTGTAATGGCTGTATATATACACGTTTCCCTGAACTAAGTACATTTCTGCTGCTATTATTATTTTTAAATGAAAAATGAAAGGAGGCAGTGGTATTTGATATAACGTGGCATTGGACATAGACAATGAAATGCACATATGGGCTCTTCACTTTGTCTATGTGCCAAGGATCAACAGTTTATCAGCCTTTACTCGACAGTGGAACAACAATGGACTGAGAACAGAACAACATCAGACACCCATGCAGATTTTTCTTCAAGGCTGCCTGGAACAACAAGGACAGCGAACCACTGCAATGGAAGAGATCTTTGGCAGAACAGCTGGGCCAGCAAATGAAACTGTTCTTCAGGCACCGGCAGCAGAATCAAGCTCTCAGGAGGCACCAGTGTTTGACTGGCCAGAGGGAGTAGCTGTTCCTCAAAGTGACTTCACATTGGACAGTGCTGCCTTAGAGCAACTTGTTGCACAAATTAATCCACTTGGTGGTTCAAGGGGACAACTCAGAGTGGATGTCCTTAGAAATTTTTTGTCTCTTTTGACGTCTCTGAATCCCCAACAGTAAAAAAAAAAAAAGAAATGGTTATTTCTGTAAACACAGCTTATGGTCACCACTGACTAATTATATGGAAACTGAATTTTTGGTGAGCCAACCACTGAAGTTTGTTGTGGGGTGTGGCTAGATCCACTTGTAGTTATATTTTGAGTAGCTATTACAATAATATGTATGTATGGTTAAAGGGTTAGCTCACCCAAAAATGAAATTTCTGTATTAATTACTCACCCTCATGTTGCCCCAAACCCGTAAGACCTTTGTTTGTCCTCAGAGCACAAATTAAGACATTTTTGGTGAAATCCGAGGGTATCTGATGATCCACATAATCAGCAATGGTACTGCGTCTTTTGAGGTCCAGAAGGGTATAAAAGACATTGATAGTGTTTCAAAATTAATATTATAAAGCGACGAGAATACTTTTTGTGCGCAAAAACAAAACGACTTCTTCAAGAATATCTAGTGAAGGACGATCTCAGAACACTAATTCATGAAGCTTCGATTCTTTATGAATCTTGTTTAAAATTACGCTCAGATTTAATCTAAAATATTTTAATTTGTGTTCTGAGGACTAACAAGTCAAGTCAAGTCTGCTTTATAGTCAATTCTTCCACATGTACAGTACATTCATACAGAGAATTGAAATTGCATTACTCTCAGACCCATGGTGCATAAAAATAAAGTTAAATCAAGCAGGCACATGGCAGATGCAAACCATTGAGGTGAACAAGCAGTGCAGATAAAAAGATTGTAGTGCAAAAAAAGCTTTTCCAGTCTGATTAAAGTGACAAAGGGCTCAGAGAGCAGTTCTTTTATTTAAACTGACTGAAGAGGTAGTAGAATGACGTCAGTTCTATGCTGAATGAGGCAGTGAGCAGACCAATGCTGCACAAAGTGACTGGTGCATGTCGTCGTATGTTAGTGGGAGGGGGGAGTGGAAGGACCTGGGGATGTGGGTCCTGGGGGGGGGTGTTCATAGTTCAGTGGTGCCTGGGGCAGAAGAGGGAAGGGGGGGCAAGTTCGGGAGCGAGTTCAGCTTTCTGACAGCCTGATGAATGAAGCTGTCCTTCAGTCTGCTGGTCCTGGCCTGGAGACTCCGCAGTCTCCTCCCTGATGGCAGCAGATTGAAGAAGCTGTGTGACGGGTGTGTGGGATCACCTGCAATGCAGAGGGCTTTTAGAGTGAGACGGGTTCCGTAAATGTCCTGGAGGGAGGGGAGAGAGACACCAATGATCTTCTCAGCTGCTCTCACTATGCATTGAAGAGTCTTCTGGCAGGACAAGTTACAGGCGCCATACCACACAGTGATGCAGCTAGTCAGGATGCTTTCGATGGTGCCTCTGTAGAAGCTGCCCATGATAGGGGCCGGGGCTCTAGCTCTTCTCAGTTTGCGGAGAAAGTAGAGACGCTGCTGTGCTTTCTTGGCCAGTGCTGCAGTGTTGTCGGTCCAGGAGAGGTCCTCTGTGATGTGCACACCCAGGAACTTGGTGCTGCTCACTCTCTCCACAGTCACACCGTTGATGGTCAGAGGAGCATGCTGAGTGTGCACTCTCCTGAAGTCAACAACAATCTCCTTCGTCTTCTCCACGTTCAGAGAGAGATTGTTGTCACTGCACCACCCGGCCAGGCAGCTCACCTCACTCCTGTTGTTTGTCTCATCCTGTTGTTTGTTGTGTTGCTAATGAGACCCACCAAACTTAATAAAGAGGTTGGAGTTCCTGGTGTGCAATCGTGGGTCAGCAGAGTGAAGAGGAGGGGGATCAGCACACATCCTTGGGGGGCCCAAGTGTTCAGTGTGATGGTGTTGGATGTGTTGCTACCGACCCGTACTGCCTGAGGTTTTCCAATCAGAAAGTCCAACAGCCAGTTGCACAGCGAAAAGTGTTGAGTCCCAGCTGGACCACTTTGTAAATAAGCTGTTGAGGTATGATTGTTTTGAATGCTGAACTGAAGTCTATGAACAGTCGTTCTGACGTATGAGTCCTTTTTATCTATATGTGTGAGAGCTGAGTGAAGGGCAGTTGCGATGGCGTCATCGTTCGACCGGTTGGACCAATATGCAAACTGGAAGGGGTCCAGGAAGGGGGGGAGGGCAGACTTGATATGGTGCATGACTAGCCGTTCAAAGCACTTTATGAGGATGGGAGTAAGTGCAACAGGACGGTAGTCATTGAAGCAGGATGGAGATGGCTTCTTCGGGATTGGAATGATGGTGGTAGCTTTGAAGCATGTGGGAACAACAGCCTGACTAAGTGAGATGTTGAAGATGTCTGTGAAGACATCAGTGAGTTCCACTGCACAGTCTTTCAGTACACGCCCAGGGATGTTGTCAGGACCCGGAGCTTTGCATGCATTGATCCTGCTGAAGGATCTCCTCACGCTGTCTGGGGTCAGCGTCATCACCTGGTCAACGGGAGGAGGTGGAGTCTTCTGTGCAGAGGTGCTGTTTTGTTCCTCAAAGCGAGCAAAGAAGGCGTTCAGCCTAACGAAGGTCTTACAAGTTTGGGACATCATGAGGGTGAGTAATTGATGACAGAAATGTCATTTTTGTGTGAACTAACACTTTAAGATGGTGTGAAATTCTAAAGTAACATCACAAATAGCAAGGTAACCATTTGGAACTTGAAAATAAGAGTTTCTAGTTCTCACATTAAGTGTCCTCTGATTTACTTGTACATCACCAGAAAATCTTTACTGGAATTGTCATTTAAAAATTAAAAAATTAGTATTTAGAATTTTTGAAAAGGTTTTTTAATATTTCATAAGAACATCCATTTTATATAAAATACTAAAGGTATACTTGAGTGATTAAAGGCATTTAAAGCCAACATTCCTCTCAACTTCTGTAGTTCTTGCATTCCTTTGTGCAGGGGCTGGGCAGGTGGGTTTAAACACCTCTATTTCATCTGTCAATCACATTAAATACTTTCAGTGATTTGTAAACAAAGATATGAACAGTAATATTGTACTTAAAGGGATAGTTTGTCCAAAAATGAAAATTCTCTCATCATTTACTCTCAACCCTCATAAAATTCCTTTGTTCTGCTGAACACAAGACATTTGAAAATGCTGAAACGCTGACATATGAGAGGAAATGAGAGGATACCGGGCTGCTGGATCCTGGTGTGGCAAAGTCTTCTGTAACAGAGAGTCAGAGAAGTGCGGATCCATGTGCAGTATTTTATTTACAGAGTAGTCAAACAGGCAATGATCAGATAACAGCGTCAGGTATGCAGGGGACATCCAAAATCAGAAACAGTATCAGGCAAAGGTCGGGGCAGGTGGCAGAGAATCAAAGTCGGTATACACAATCCAAAGTCAAACACGGAAGGAACAAACACAGGGAAAGCGCTTGGAAATGTCAGACAGAACTAAACAAGACTTCGCAATATGAGTGTGGATGAGTGCAACCTTTATAGTGCTTTTTTTTTTTTGCATGATAAATATGAGCAGCACAGCGGTTTATATGTATATTTATCCATAAATGGGTAACTATTAATTCTGCTGTTAAAAACAAATAAATTAACCATGTAGGAGAGTGGTTATTATGTGCAAACAGTGAAAAACCAAAAAGTGTGCATGTAAACATAGCCAGTGATCTTTGCTACAGGTTTTACTACAAAAAAACTAATCAAGGCAATTTAATACCCATGACTACTTAGCTTACACAAAACAAGACTATCACTACAGATATAGATATAGATTTTTAATCATTTAATGTATATTCAAAGACATTCTGTGTTTGTGCTTGGATGTACTGATTAAAAAAACTGTAGAAGAACAATCCAAATACAATATTTAAAGACTAAAAAAAAGGTTTTGTAAAATAATATGCATATTTTGTGCTGCACTTGCAAAAGAAACCCTTGTACTTTTTTGACTGAAACCAGGTGATCTTTTATTTTGGTGAAAAACTATAATTTCTGTGAAAACGTGTCTCCTTACAAGATATTTGTACATTTGTGCAGTGAAAATGTTGAACAGCTTGAGAATGGAACCTAGAACAGAAACCGTGTTGGTGTTAAAGGGGTATAGGAGCATGTGACCCATCTTGAATTTTGTCGACAGCTAGAGATGGCACTAAATTTGACAAGAGACAGTCACCTTGAAAATTCTTTACACACTAGAGAATCATAACTATGCTAATATGAGCTGAGAAACATACAAACACACAGGAATATATCATATACATTTGGAATGGCTTATTTCCTGAGTTAAATGCAAGAAGGTTTGTGTGTGTGTGTGTGTGTGTGAGCGGCATGGAGAGGTCTTTTCCTCTGCATGCTTTGGCCATTGAAGCTGATTAAGATCTCTTTGAAGCTTATGAGTCCGAGCTAGGAATGTAGAGGTCTTCCTGGTGATGCTCAAACAGGCCCCTAAAGGTGTCAATGGCACAGTTTGATGCAGACTCATTGGCTCTAAGCTGTGATTTACATGAGGTCAGTCAGTAAAAATCTTTCTGAATATTAAAATGAATGTGTTATCATGATCTAGTCCATACGTTACAGCTGAGTGGGGAATCACAGAAAAGGATGCAGTAATCATCACTGACAATGCGTCAAATATGACAATCGCAGCTGAGGAGGCAGCATTCACACTTCATGTCAAATGTTATGCTCATACACTAAATCTAGCTGCACAACGTGCCCTCAAAATCACAGCAGTCGCACACCTGCTGGGAAGGGTGTGACGCATTGTGAGTTTCTTCAGATGGAGCACCACAGCCAACCACATGCTGAAAGAGAAACAGAGGCTTCTACGACTACCAGCGCACAAGTTGATGACGGATGTAGTTACCAGGTTAGTGTGTGGTTACTTTTCAATAGTTTTAGTTTTTTTATTACTTATTAATTTATTAATTACATTATTATTTAATTTGTTTAGTCTTTTATGTAAAGCATCCATCCTGTCTATAAATAATATTTTATTTAACTACAGATGGAATAGTGCGCATGACATGCTGGAAAGATTCCTGGAGCAACAACCGGCCATCTGCGCAACCCTGCTCTCGAGTGAAGTCAGGAAGACCGAGAAAAATCTGTGCACACTGACTGAGTCAGACGTGACAACAGCTGAAGAAGTAGTCAGCGCTCTGAAGCCCGTGAAAGAGGCTACACAGTACATGTCCAAGGAGAAGACCCCCACACTGTTAGTCGTCGCACCCCTCCAGGACACACTGATCAATGGACTGAAACCGATCAAAGGTGAATCTGCAGTCATAAAAGAGATGAAGGCTGCCATGGCTGGGGATCTTCAGAAGAGGTACACTGACCTCAAGGCAACTCTCCATGCATGTTCAGCGATGGATCCAAGTCTTCCCTTCCTGACTGAAGATGAAAGACAGGAAGTTTATGATGGACTGATTGTAG
This sequence comes from allo-octoploid hybrid of Carassius auratus x Cyprinus carpio, assembly GCA_024542945.1. Lineage (NCBI taxonomy): Eukaryota > Metazoa > Chordata > Actinopteri > Cypriniformes > allo-octoploid hybrid of Carassius auratus x Cyprinus carpio. Next base: position 243,974 of record JANHFF010000192.1, read on the forward strand.
AGGCTGCAAGACTGAGCATGCAGCCATCAGAGGTATGGTAAGGCAGTGATGGTACTGCTAGTTTAAAAGGCAAACCCTACATCAGTTTAAAATAGATAAATATTAAATAGTTTTAAAAGCATAATTAAATACTATAATGTTAACAGGTTTAAAGGCATATTTAATATAGTAATTAAAAGATTTATACAATAAAAGCTCATGAATTTCATTTCATGTTGACTTATTTAATTTAGTCACTTTGGAGTGTGGATGAAGAGGGCACAGCAAATGCTCGTGCTGATGATGAGGGGATGGCATCTAAAGAAGATGAAGACACTGTGGATGAAGGAGAGCAATTCATGGAAGGAGTGAGCAGTCAAGGTCAGTAGTATTACCCATTGTTATCCAGTGAAGCGCACTGTATTGTCTGAACTTCTGTGTAGGAATTATGGAATGTGCTTAACTATAAGTAATGTTTTTTTTGTTTATTTGTTTGAAGGTCAGCGTCCTCCACCCAGGAATCCAAGGCCGTCTTGTCCACTGGCTGCCCTTCTTGGTGAACGATACGGTGGTGGTGCAGCACGAACCAAGAAAAATACCCAAGAGGACGAGGCCCCTTACAAGGAGGCAGATCTCCTGGAAGTGAAAGAAGATCCACTGGTCTGGTGGAAGGAGCACCAGTATCAGTATTCACTCTTGTCACAACTTGCTAAAAGGTACCTCTGTATCCCTGGCACTAGTGTTTCCTCTGAGAGGGTCTTTTCCACCACCAGAGATATCATCACTGCTCAGAGAAGTGCACTTCTCCCAGAGCATGTGGATCAAATTATTTTCCTGAACAAAAATCTGAAGACAATGTAGATCACTTGGTCTGCAGTTATGTGGAGAGGAGAGTTTAAGTGTTCACTTAAGGCCTTAAGCTACTTTGCTAAGATGGGTACAATTTTTTTCAACTTGAATTATTGTCTGGCTGGCATGGTTTATTTTTTTCTTCTGGCTAGACTGGCTACCTCACATACGTGTAGGCTTACAGGCCTTAAAATACTCAGCTAAGTTTTAAGTTAAATGTTCTTAGTGACTTGAATTATTTGATGTTTTGGAGAAGCCATGGTACTACTATGTTTACTTACCTGGCGGCTAGACTGGCTACCTCATGTTCAGTGTCAAGCTAAAAAGCTGTCAAAGAAACTGTTCAGAACAGGCCACTTGCACTTTAACTCTCCATTGTTAATTGCAAATTGCAATGTTGCACTTTATTTACTTTTCAAAGGCTTGTAAGCTACAGTTGCACTGTTTCAATAAATGGAACTAATTTTCTCAACACATCTTTGATTAATTTTGTCCAGCATTTATTTTGCAAGCTGTCTGATGTTTTTTGAGTTTTCATTTCAATTAATTCAATCTAAATAAATGAAACACTCACAAGATGTCACCAAAATCACTCTGTCCCCTTTAAATCTATCAGAAAATGATGTAAGCGTATCGAATTATATAGGATTGTATCGAATTATAACAAATAGTATCGTTGACTGAATATCGTGTATCGTATTGTGAGATTAGTGTATCGCTACAGCGCTAATTAAAAGGGTTCTTTATTAATCTACGAAATTACAATTGTAATATGTTAGAATGAGAAGCTTTAACATCAATGTTGTGATAAGGGACAGTTGCAACAACACTGACAGTCACGATAAAACCTGCTATGCTAGCTAGACACAATAGCTTTGACATTTACTAACTATGCCTATTAGAAGCTAAGAAAACACTGATTTAAATGAAAGGAATGAATAATGCTACACATAATCAGTTAAATACAGTATAAGAAAAATACTTTTTTACCTTGAAATTTGCTTTTTCCAGAAGGAATGGTTAAATATGGCTGATTTCTTCCAAATGGGGGAGGGTTAGGGTTAACTGAGCATGTGCAGTACAAGCGGCAACTTCCCGCTCTCTTTCGTGAAGCCCATAAGGAAGTGACTTAAACTGTAATTCATCGACTGGCCGCTTGAGGCTGGCTGCAAAAGGGAGTCAATCCCATAAACTCCCCATGTTAAAATGCCCAACTTTACAGCAGAAAAAAAAACATGTTTACAGCCTGGTTCAAAAAATTATTTTGGTCTATATAGCTAATTTTGCTCTTCATGACAACTGTGGGGGGGGGTGAATTTTTTTATAACTCATCTGTTTAAATTGTATTAAGCCTTAAAGTTCTGCATAATTAAGGGCGTAGCCACTTGAGTGACAGGTGGATTGCAGCTGCTGTCACCACCGTCGAGCTAGGTGGGCGTGGTTTCAGCAACCAGCTCCCGCCTTTTTGGCCATTTTCAAAAACCAGGAGTGACGAGCGTTGACGCGCTGCCAAGATGGCGACGGTCGCCTCTGCCCACTTTTGGCTTCAAAAACGCTCTTCAGAAACCAATGGGTGACGTCCATGTTTTTATACAGTCTATGGTGGAGTATGAACGTCATCACTCTAGCTCATTCCTGATTGGAGGAATAAGACGTGTTGCAGCTGTCCCCACTCTCTGGTTGTGTGTAATATCAGTGATTTATTTTATTTATTTATTCATTTGAAACATATACATTTGAAAGGTTATTGTAATGTAGTTTAAAAATGTTATGTGGTTCTCAGTTTGGAAGAAAGTGATTGAGAAAGCAGCATGACATCAAGGGAATTATGTAGAAAAAGAAAGCAAGAACAAAGCCCCACCCCTAACCCCAATGTCACTGGAGCAAAGCACTTCTCACAGTTTTGCACTGAACAGCAGCTGTACAGAACTCAAATCTATAAGACAAAAACAGGCATAAGAAAATACAGCAATGAAATGAAATGAAATTGAAAGGAAAATTATAACATGGTACTAATAAACATTAATATAGCAGATCTTTCACATGATATACATTAAGGCATCTGAATATTTAATTATAAATTACAAAAAATACAGATTACAGGTCCCTGAAATTTGGAATGTAAAGAAATTAATGACAAATGCATGATTAACTATTTTATTTACTTGTAAATAAACCACTTTCATTTATGCGCATAACCCTGTTGCCTCGTATCAGTTTATCAGAAGTGTACTTTAGAGCTGTCCATTACAAACCTGGGTTTCCTGTTCTCTTATGTTTGTACCTTTTTCATACCCTTACACAAATAACTGGGATGGGTCGTAACAGAATGCTTGTCAGAAATATTTGTCATTTCATCCTAAGACTACCTTGTTGCTTTATGAGACAGTAATGCATCAAGATTGTCTGCTAATAAGATAATATATACTTGTTCCGTGAGATATTTTTTATTATTTATTTTGTATTAATACATAACCTAACTGTATTCATTAATAATGTAACATTATAGCGTGACATTTGTGTCAATAATCTTCAAGCACAGGTGACTCCGTGTGGTAGGAGGGGGGCCCCCAAATCAAATTTTGCTTAGGGCCCCCAAAAGGCTCGGGCCGGCACTGGGAACATCTCAGGCCTGTGCTGAATTTCGTCAGGCAGGAGTACTCTGCTGTGAAGGTGCTGCATTTTCTAAATGATGGAAACACGTCCCTCAACAGCAGAACAGAATTCTTCAAAAGATTTTAATCTTTATCATTATATAAGTGACTGCTGTGAGATTGAGACCATTTTAATAATCACAATGAGGCATTTAAAATGACACCAAACATGGAAGTGAAAATAACAAAAGATTAACTCAAAAGAGTTAATTTTATTTTCATAATTATTTTATTTTATGTGTAATATTCATGTGAATGAAATGTGTTGTTATTAATTACATTTTAAGTGAATAATGGTGTACATTTGTGAGATATTTGTAAAGTACGACTTTTTGAAGATAATTTTCTCAGAAGAGACTGTGACTAAAGGAAGTGAGCTGAGAAACCACTGGGTGTGTGGTTCTGGTTGTGTTTTGAAGAAACTGCAGATGTGGTCTGCCAAAAACCTGCTGTTGGTGGTTCACTTGAGATTTCGTGGGAAAATTCTCTTTTACAGCAGATTCCCTTTTCATATGACTGTCAACATAAAGATAGATCATCAAAACACTTAAATTGTGTAATGTTTAAAACTTACCCTATTCTTCTACTGGAACAAACTGATCTGAAGATGTACTGGAAAAATCGTGTTTATTGATTAACAAAAGTTATTCAAAATTATGACTGAATACATACTCGCATGTGACACTGAGATAGACGGCAAGAGAGACGAGACTGTGTCCCTCTTCTGACTGACTGCAGTAGAGTTCAGCATTGAACAATATGAACTTTTGTAGACATACAAAAGAAATCAAGTCAAACTGTTTAGGAATAAGTGAAGTTGGTAAAGCTGTTTGTGGAGTTGTTTAATCATCCTCTGCTGAGGTATTGAGAGATTTAATATGTAGTTAATTTCATCTAAGGCTGTATGGCTGGAAGTCAGTCGCAGTTGTTTCTCTTTCATTCAGTTATTCTGCTTGTTAACAGCAGGTGTTCATCACTAATGCTCAATCAGCACTTCATTATATCATTAACTTCTTTACACTCTGAGTAAAGACTTATAGAAACACCAAGCGGTGTTCATTTAACACTGAGAATTTTGAATATAAAGCAACATTCTGTCTTAACACTCCTTCAGCACACTTCCTCTTATCTGTTACTTGAATACGTGTCACTTTTCACACATCATGTTTGACCATAGCAAAATTTGCAGCATCTAGATACAGTAATTTTAGTGCAGGAGGAAGAGTGAACATAGAATAATACTGTTATGTTGACCTGTAATAATAATATTATTGTGTAAATATGTCATTTTGTAACATGTAAAATTTCCAAATTGCAGATGGTCCCTTTTGTCTGGATAAGTACACAGTGCAGAAACAGAGAGGTGTGGCATTTGGTCCTGGGTAGAGAACACCAGTATGTAGTGTGGGCTCGTTGATGTGAAGCACCGAAATGAACAGCTGGGGCTTCAGAGCTGTATTTACATCCATAATTCTCAGAAAATTCCACATGTATTATGCATTTGTAAGGGTGGTTTCCCTACAGTGGTTCAAGATTTAAGATTGCTGAAGGACCAAAGACATGTTATCAGCATGATGGCATAACGCGACTTGCTGAAGTTCAAACCGAGCATCAGAATAGGGAAGAAGGGTTTTAAGTGACTTTGAACGTGGAATGGTTGTTGGTGCCAAACGGGCTGTTCTGATGAGTCTTGATTTCTGCTGCAACATTCAGATGGTAGGGTCAGAATTTGGTGTAAAAAACATGAAAGCATGGATCCATCCTGCCTTGTCTCAACGGTTCAGGCTGGTGGTGGTGTAATGGTGTGGGGGATATTTTCTTGGCACACTTTGCAAGGTGTACCTAATAAAGTGGCCAGTGAGTGTGTATCGGCCACAAGAGAAAGTTTTAGAAATTAAATTAAAGGAGACATATATTACATATTGTAAAAAGGGGCATAATAAGTCTCTGGTGTCCCCAGAATGTGTCTGTGAATTTTCAGCTCAAAATATTCCACAGGTAATTTATTATATAATTTTGAAAATGCCTATTTCGAGTGGAAGCAGAAACACGCAGTTTTTTGGGCCTGTGTATTTAAATGCAAATTAGCTGCTGCCCCCTTTTCCAGAATAGATCTGCGCCATTACAGCTCGGACCTGCTAAAAACATCTGTTTTGGTTCTGATTATCATGTTTATCGTGCTGAAATCATGTGTTTTAAACCATATTAGTTTAACCTTCTGATATAGGGTTTTCTGAGTGCACACATCCAAAGCACATGGACAGAAAGCGGCTGTCACAACATGTGAGTACTAAACTAGTTCTTATTCACACACAAGTTTACGTTAAAAACACACGAGTTACAAAAACAGTCGGTTATGTCTGTGAAGGTAAACAACTGGGAAATAAATTGCATGTTTATTGTAGATCTGTGGCAGCAGCAGTATACAGTTAATAAATCAATAAATGCACTGCTCTGTTGTCTCCTCTGAGGCTGGGACTCTAAACAGTGTTCTGTTCTCGTCTGTGCATACAAAGACAAAACAGTTAGCATGGTTTGCTCAAACTTTCGCCATGGCATTATAACTGGTACACCATTGTCTTTTGCAAAATTAAAATGACGGTGCCGTGGGTGGAAACTGACACATTAAGGGGCGGTAATATTATAATGAGATCCCTTCGCCACGTCACCAAGGGAGAGAAATCAGACTCGCTCGTTTTTCCAGAAGCTTGCAGAAAAAGGCTTACCAAAACAAAGTTACAGGGTTAATCTTTTTCACATTTCCTTGGTTGGTAGATGCACCTGGGGACCTGATTATAGCACATGAAACCTGGAAAAGTCAGATTTTCATGATATGTCATCTTTAAATCTGGATTAAAGACACATCGGATCGAACTAGACGTCAATTGATGCACGCGTGTCACCTGATTCACATATGCATGGATTCCTTTCTGCATGAGCAATTTATGATATATAAATGCAGAACAGAACATTTTATTCACAAACATGTCTGTATTTGTAAAAATCGCTGCACAATCATTTAATCCCAAATTCCACAGACTCAAATCGAAAGGTATTTGTTTGTGGTTAGTAAGATACATGTATAAAATTTATGCAGAACATGGACAATTGCAGTAGCCTACCGTGGGGTTTCATTTCCCTACATGGATTAGTATAAGTAATCCACCAATAGATGGGTCACTATGAACATTCACATCACTCTAAAATGACGACGCGCCCACAGCAGCAGAACTGTACAAATGCTGGACATCCACACACCACGCCACAGTATTATCAACTATCACATACACCTCCATAACAATGTGCATGAATTAATACTTGTCAAAAGCGTGTATTTTACTCCTGGAACGCGATTTTTGATGGTGGACACCTCGAAACACGATTGGGTAGGTTTTGTTGAGAAAACCTGGCAACCCTGGCTCGGGGAAGCACTGGGCACGTTGCTGGTCCCATAGGGCGTGCTGTCATGGAACGTCAAAATTTGATTGGCTGATGATTCTGTCGCTAATGCTCGTTACAAATCAGATTCGACTTCTTTGAACAAAAGGGAAGCACTATCTGTAGGGCTGACCGCAGACTTTTTTTTATGTAGGATATTCCAGTTCAACCTCAACGAAACTAATCGTAGGCAATTTTGTGGACATTACACAAATGAAAATGATACCTAAATAATAATAATAATAAACCCATTTTTTACAAAATTTTATTTTTTATAGGGCAAGCAGAGAAGGCCCTGCTGACCCTGACGGCCCACCACTGGATAATTGTGCGTGCATCTATTAATCATTTTGAGTAATTGATTTTATCCCATACATTTCTGCCATATGTACATTAACTGACAGTCACCACTGATAAGCTACTACTAAATATTGTAGAAACTTAATTTTCTGTAAAGCTGCTTTGCAACGATTTGTATTTTGAAAAGTGCTATACAAATAAACTTGAATTGAATTGAAATATTTCTGGCAACATTCTGCGGTGAGTTGAGTTCCTTTCTGCATAAATAGTGGTTACACAAACACAGATGAGGAACACAACACAGTTCACCACGGGAGAGAAACTAGTGTTAGATTATTGACCCTGAAACTGCCAGAAAGTGAACAAAAATATAGAAAAGGGAAAATGAACAGAGAACATGGGAAAAGCGTCAATGATAGCTATGAAAATGACTTTGTTACAAAAGGAACATTTGGAAAAAGGACCACAGACAGTCCCACAACGAGAATCCAGTCATCTGAACTCACAGGTACTGAGATTGATTAAGAATATTTCATCACACAAACATAGCACAAATTTGATAAATCATCTAAAAGCCCAAACATTTGCTCAGTTTTCATGTTTTCAGTTGCTGTGTGTTGTGTTAAATGTATAAATAAAGAGAATAAAGTCATGTTTGTGTTGATGGTCAGGAAGTGATGACGTGATGATCAGATACTCCAGAGCAGCTGCAGTAGTGTTTGTGCTGCTGTGTGTTCTTCTGCTGACTGCACGCATAATACTGTGTGCCACCTTCACTCAAGATAGACAACAGCTACTACCTAAGATCACCAGCCTCACAGAAGAGAGAGAACAGCTACTAACTAAGATCACCAACCTACTAACCAACAATACGAACCTCACAGAAGAGAGAGAACAGCTACTAACTAAGATCACCAACCTCAAAGAAGAGAGAGACCAGTTCAAATCAGAAAGAAATGAACTTCAGAAGCATGTTGCAGGTAAGTTTCTTCAGTCTAACTGGTGACTTGCTCTAAAGCAGACTCAGATTTTTAAGTGGACTGTACTTGATCTGTTGTGTTGGGATTATGTCGCTAATGCTTGTATTGACCTTGCTTTAGCATATGATATTAAGTATGATATTAAATAGAATCAAACAGAGATAAGGTACTTAGAAGTGATAATTCCAAATAATGTAGAATATTTATGTAAGTGCAATTATGATACTTTAGAAACTACTATAAGAAAGGATTTTAAAAGGTGGAAAATATTATCATTATCTTTGTTTGAAAAAATAAGTACTATTAAAATGAGTATACTCCCAAGATTTTTATTTCTGTTTCAAAATCTCCCAGTTTATATACACCTTAGCAATTTCACAAAATGGCATAGTATTTTTAGAAAATTTATCTGGGATGAGGGGAAACCAAGAGTAAAACTGGAGGTTTTACAAAATAATAAAGAACGGGGGTGTTTTTCGTTGCCAAGTTTGGAGTACTATTATTACGCAGACCAGATTAAGCCAATATTGAGCTGACGCAAGAGGATAACAGATCAAAGTGGAAATGTATGGAAACTGGCTCACTTGAGGCAATCAGTACATTAATATTTTGTGGAAGAAAGAAAAAGGTAAATACTAGTTATAATTGTATAGGTGAAACTTTTAAATGTTGGAGAAGAATTTGCAAAGTAATGAATATTAGTGATCGCGAGATGGTTTGTTTAAGAGAAATAGCAAGAGATCCAGATTTTAAACCAAATACTTTTGATGATGTTAAGGTTTGGGTTAGCATATTTATTTAAAGAAATGAAGGATACAGATTTATATAATATTAAAACAAAATGGGAAATTGAATTAGATAATAAAATAACAGAAACAGATTGGAAACAAAGTTTAAAAGAAAATGTAAGAAGTACGCAATCTCTATCTCAAAACACTGATCTCAAGCTGATGACGCGCCTGCAGTGAGAGGAGCAGCACCGTCTCAGTCTCTGTCTGGCACGGGAGAAATAATTATAATGCTATATTTCTTCATTAAATAACTTACAAAGTAATTTGAAAACCTTGTGTGAGAAGTAACTTCACAAACAGTGGGAGTGAATCACAGTGCGCTCTCTCTTTCTCTCAAAATACGTAAATGGCTTCAAATCTCCACACATCACATCTGTCTATAAGCGAGCTGCACAGGTGACACAGGAATTGTCACTTGCACAATCGAGGCAGTGTCACATCGTCACTAAAGTTTATAAATTGCATTACTTTTTTAATTGTTGCCCATGTTTAACCATTCAGCGCTCTCCTGGAGACTGTGCGCTCATGCACACTCGCAGCGCTTATGCCAGGTTCACATTACTCCATTTGCAGTGCGTATGTGGTGCATATTTTTTTTCCCGCACTCATGTTAACGGATTGTTAACAGAAAGCGTTCACACTGCACACACGGTCGCGGTCCGGCAGTGCGTCTGCAGCAGTGTTGAGATCGTTTCCGCGGTCTAATGCTGCGCTGCAAGCATTAGACTGATAAGATAAGATAAGATAACATAAACAAGGCAATATGAAGAAAAACAAAGTCCTTCATGAACAGCAGGATTGCTTGTAATAAATATTTTAAAAAAGGACAGGCAGTAGAGCTGACTATTTCTGTCAATGGTAAGTTTGTGATAATGTAAGAAAAGTTGTTTGAATTTTTTACCACTTGCTTGAGCAAATTAATATATCGGCGTATCGGCAGATACTGCTTTCTGTGATCGGCCTCAAAAATCCTGATCGGAGCACCCCTGCTTAAAGCCCAGTCTGCCTTACAAAGGTAAAAGACCTTAACTCACTAGAGTGTGAAATTGAGAAAAACTACTTTGAAGGTTTTTACTTGTCCAGCCAAATTAATTATAGGTAGGACACTGGAAATTTAACAATTAGATGTTTTAGTAATGAAAATTATCTACATTAAAAAATTGTGAGCTCAAACTTGATTTTTACCCCTATTTTGAAGTTAATGTACTCTGCCTTTGCATTGTCTGCAAAACGTGAGAAGTCACACCAAGGCAGTAACTTCCACATTATCAATATTTGGTTGCTGATCACCATTTACAAAATCGTTATAGTAACAACTATATAAAATCTAATGATCATGGGCTGTCTCATATGTTATTGCATAGTAATCTGACTGCATTAAATTTTTAGTTATTTTTTACTTTTTTACTTTACTAAGCAGACTGAAAGATAAACATGAGTGGATACCGTGGATACCAATTTATTTGCTATGCTCAGTAACGTAAAAGAATGCTATTCATAGCATAATTGCTGTTATATTGATTTGTATGAACCTAACCTAAAAGAAAGATTTGTGGATTACACCAGCAAGCAGGAATAATGCTCAGAATGCTTGTGGATTAAACATCTCCAATGACATACATCGCCATGGATTGATTTTATCGGGTTACAAGAAAAGGTAGGATATTGATTTAATTGCGAACTGTTAGTAGGCTACTGATTTTATGACTGATCATGTTAGCTACGGCATTCGAGTCCACACACGTCCAACTAGAAGTGACAGCCTGATTGATGGATAATCTGCATTATGTTGGAAACTCAGAAGCGAAGACCAGGAGACTCTTGGGTAATCTTTAGCAGAATTCTTTATTGAGAACGCTCTGCTTAGCGCTGCAGTCATCAAAAGTCTCACCAAAGCAGTGATACTTTTTGAGTTTTTATACATTCAAGTGGGAGGGATGCATACAGTAGAGGTGGAGACAATTTAAACAAAGCAAGCAAATGGAATCAGGAAAGTGCCAGGCACTGGTATTTTCCCAGCCTTGATCTCATCAGTATAACAGTGTCATTTAAATACAGAGGTGCCTGACAGTATCACCCATACCTTCACATTATCATAGAAACAAAAGCACAGCTGAGCATAAAAACAAAAGGTCAATATCTTAAACACTTGATTTTCCTGATTTGGTCTTCTTGGATATGACAGCTTTATTACCTCAAAATGTCTACTATTATATTGGAACCTAAATGTAACATTTTATAAATTTGTTATCCCACAATTATGAAAAAAGAGGTTATTCACGATTACGTATTGCTGCCAAGGTATCTTGTCTTTACAGTGCTTTGTTATGTGGAGTTGTTTGGTAGATCGCAATCTATTTCATCTGTCTACACTGTAATTAATTTGCGCTAGACTTTAATGGACAGTAAAACAACGGAAGAACACCGTATAAATCCATACCGGCACTGTAACTTTATATTGACATGTGGCTAAACAAAGGCAGAATGCCGTAACCCATTATTTTCTCTGAAAAACAACAAAATTGACTCAAGATACTTATACACCTGATAAAGGATGTCTTGAATATCCCAAAAATATCAATAACTAATTTTCGAAAAAAATAAAAGTTACGGTCTTTTGCCTTTGCACGGCAGCATTTTACTCATATATTTTATACTTGTAAAATAATAATAAAAATTTGGACAGAAGTAATTCAGGTAATAGAAGAAATTTTTAAGAAATCCAATATAATAAAGATACAAAATATAGTTTTGGGTATAGGACCTACGCTACTTATTGAGTTATATTTATTTAGAATACTAAGAATTACAACTTTTAAAACAATAACAACATTTTGGAGAAGGCAAGAATCCCCAGTTTTAAATGATTGGTTAGTTTTACTTTCTAAAGTATACTCTATGGAGAGGATAACATGAAATTAAGAGCAAAAGTATATATTTTTAAAACATAAGGGCACCTTTAAAATCAAAGTATATATTATAAAATTTATATAATTTACCTCTTTATATAATTCTGCCTCCCTTTTAACTTATTCATTCATTATTTCTATTTATTTAATTCAATAATATTATTTTAATTACTTAATAGGAATTAGGTTTTTAATATGACTATATGGTTGTTTTTTTCTCTCTATTTTTCATATGAAAAAGTGTTTATGTACATATTGGTTATTGTTCTCATTATAACTATTATTATTATTATTTTTTTCTTTATGCATTGATGGCTGATGGCTATTATTACAAAAGAAAATAAAGTGAAGGAAGAGAAAGTAGAAAGAAAAATTAGGAATAACTAAAAAAATAATAATAAAAAATATATGTCTTTAAAGGAAATGTTCATTTGTATAACTGTATTACAGTTTTTTTCAATTGCTTAAACACAATTTTGATAACAGGGCCCGGTTTTTCAAACCCTTTCACACAATTAGCACAACACTACACCAAAGTAACACAACACCTCAGATAATTTGCAAAATGGAACACTTTTGTCAAAACTATACAATGTCTTATAAAAACCTTATTTTGTTGTCACTACATAAACACAACCATCATATGGTCTGATTCTGTTTGAATCAGTTAAACACTCCTGTGCTCAACCCAAAACACTTTTAGCATTTACACAGAGAAAGTGTAAAAATAAATTCACCAACACCATGTGACACCAATTGTGAAGACTAATGAAAATATTTATTTCTTTTCATGCACTCAAGTCAGTCAATACTGAACATTTCAACAACACATTCATAAAACAGTTTCCAGTTTTCATACAGTATTACTGAATGTACCATTGTACTGTAAGCTTACAGTAATACTGTAACAAATGACATATCCAGTTCAGTACCGAATAAAAATAAAAACCTAAACATCTCTCCATCTAGCTGGATCTGGCCACAAGGCCTCGTCAACATCACAGGCTATATTTTAATTTGCAAGGCAACGTGGGAAGAATCCTTTGGAGTGACGAATCCACCCTTGTATGGATGCTGCTTCAATCTGATCACATGCTTCCTCCATAGCTTGAATGAGGGCCATCTGGTAATAGGGCCGGAGATCATAAACCTTCCACTGCCATGCTGAGAAGAACTCCTCGATGGGGTTTAGGAAAGGCTGTAAATTGTGGTATTGATGAAACCAGTTTTGGACCAGATCAGAACGATGGAAAGCTACATTGTCCCAGACGATGGTCCCTTTGGTTTGCTGCTGTGCAAAACTCTCTGAAATACAGCAAAATATCACATTGTGTAGATCAATATACTGTAGGTCTGGTTTACAGTAAAATTACATGTACAGTAAAAAGGTTATGTGTGCAGTACACAATACTACAGTCAGGTCTTCCTCTCCCTCTTCCTCTTCCTCCACCTTGTTCTCTCCGGATTCCCCCTCTCACCTGCACTCTCCCTCTTTCTCTGACACTGTATATTTTTGTTGAAGACAGGTGAACTTACCTGTTGCCTTCTTATAGTGCTTAAACCTGATTGGTGTGTCTACAATTAAGCACCAGTGTGTGTGCACACCTGGTGGCTGTGTTTAACCAATTGGTTCATGGGTGTGTTCATTTGAAAGCCTTTGCTTTGAAATTGCAAGGAAATGACATCATGGTAAATTTCTGTGTCAGATGCACACAAGTGTGTTAAGTGTTTTGCAAATCACTGTGTAATGTTCTGCAAAAAGTGTGAAGCTGACAATGTGCTTACAGTTGTGCAAATTTAGGCCAGTGTTTTGCTCCTTGGATGTAAGGTTTTGCTAATTGTGGGAAAGTTTTAATTTTAGAAAGTTTGACCTGTTAAACCTGTGCAAAATTAAGGGACTTGTTGTAGAATTTTGCAGAAAACTTTGAGCCAATTGGTACGTGTGTGAAAACATGAAATGTGTTTAATGTTTTGAGTAACGTGTCTTTGTTTCGAGAACTGAGTGAATGTTGTGGAAAATTGGGCCAAATGAATCAGTTATAGTGTGTTAGCAAACAAGAAAACTGCAAACTTTCAGACTTGAATTTCTCCAATGGTGCAAAAAATCCCTTATTATAGAATTTGTATTTGGGACGGGGAGCATGAATAAATGCATTTAGTTTCTGCATGGCATTATGAATAAAGTAATAGTCCTATAATAATTACAGTATCTGATCCAGTGACATAAGAAATAAGATTAGCAATGAGCAACAAGACAAATGATTAATAAAGATATAAACAGCATACTATAAACAACTACAATAATATATACACTACAACTACAACTATCATAATCTTTTTAACTTGGTTTGGATCAAAGTTTAGTTCATGTCTTATCTGGTTGTGTTTATAGATGGATGGAAGTACTATCAATCCAATCTTTACTTCATTTCCTCTGAGAAGAAGAGCTGGACTGAGAGCAGAAGATACTGTAGAGAGAGAGCAGCAGATCTGATCATCATCAACAACACAGAGGAACAAGTGTGTGTGTGTGTGTGTGTGTGTGTGTGTGTGTGTGTGATCGTGGTGTTTAGTTTTTAAATGAAAGATAATGTGCTGAAATGTGTCTGTGCTCATGTTATAAATCATGTTATTGTTTGACTTCTCAGGATTTTGTGAAGAACATTTCTGGTGGTTCTGAAGTCTGGATTGGTCTGACTGATATTGAAGTGGAGGGCAGATGGAAATGGGTTGATGGCAGCACACTGACCTCTGAGTGAGAAATCACTGAACTGAACTGATTATTATGTAATAAACGATTGTCTCAGTCAGTATCATATCACACAGAAAGCAGCTCTGAACTAACACTGATCTGTTGATGCAGGTTCTGGGCGTCTGGAGAGCCAAACAGCTATCAGGGAAAAGAGGAAGACTGTGCTATTAATCGTTCATCAGGATGGGTTGATATTCCATGTAATGATATGTATAAATGGATCTGTGAGAAGAGTGTTCTTAAATGATACATTATACAGTATATATAGAGACAGAGTATTATGAACCGGGGTGCACATAATGTTTTCAGCTTGGTTCTAATAAGAGAACCTGGAGATTTGGTTTGGTCCTCACACTGCATATAGTGTGACCCATTAAATATAACTATGAAAAATTTATTAATAATAGTTATAATATTATTGCACTTTATTTAGTTTTTTTTTCTAAATAATAATGTGTGATAATATTATTAAAAATAAAAGGTAGGCCTAGTATTAAATACCAATACAATTGTTATATTAAACTTTAAAATAAAATGCTAATATTTACTACTACTTTCTTTGTTTGCCTTTTTAAGAAGAATTGCTTTATGTATTCCTCAATTGTAAGTCGCTTTGGATAAAAGCATCTAAAAATAAATAAATAAAAGTGTTTTCATTATTTTCAAACTTAAAATCAGCAGGCTTTTATTTTGGCGGGTTGCCGGCAAGTAAGTATACGCGCTTCCGGATTTAGCGCCGCTGCTGATTAAAGAGCGTCAGTGAATAAATGTCACAGTTTTGCTTTGTGCGGCATGGGATAGCCTAGATTTATGCTTTCAGTTTGAAAAGAAATCTTATACAGTACAGTTTGTCAATCTAAAATGGTAATTGTGTATTAACAGCTGTCAACCATGTGGGTACGCAAATGCGCTGTCATGTTTTATTTTGGTCGCGCATTCAGACCTGCAGACCACTTATGTGCACCCCTGATTATGAATATCTATAGGTGCATCTCAATAAATTAGAATGTCATGGAAAAGTTCATTTATTTCAGTAATTCAACTAAAATTGTGAAACTCATGTATTAAATAAATTCAATGCACACAGACTGAAGTAGTTTAAGTCTTTGGTTATTTTAATTGTGATGATTCTGGCTCACATTTAACAAAAACCCACCAATTCACTATCTCAACAAATTAGAATATGGGACACGCCAATCTGCTAATCAACTCAAAACACCTGCAAAGGTTTATAAATGGAAAGTTGTATAAGCAAATCACATAAAAAGCTCTTAATATTTCACTCAGAATATGAACAATATTCTGTTTGTGGGAATCAGGATATAAATTATGGATGAGTTACCATTTTGGGGATGTTTGGAACATGTTGCTTGAGCACATTCTAGGATAAGTAAATATGAGTCATTAATTAAGACTATAAGAA
Source organism: allo-octoploid hybrid of Carassius auratus x Cyprinus carpio (assembly GCA_024542945.1). Lineage (NCBI taxonomy): Eukaryota > Metazoa > Chordata > Actinopteri > Cypriniformes > allo-octoploid hybrid of Carassius auratus x Cyprinus carpio. The sequence goes on from JANHFF010000192.1 coordinate 260,049, forward strand.
ACAATTACATACCTCAAGTATAAATTGTTTTATTTAAAATGTTTTTATGACTGTTGATTGTCAGCTATATGCTAAGGATAACAAAATTTGCTCACACAAAACAAGCCCAGATTTTACACCCAAATGAAAACTCCAGCCTCCTAAAGTCAGTGAATAATCGACTGAAGGAAGAGCATCAGATGCAATCGCTGCTAAAACCATCAACTGTTCAGCCGTCTGGACTTCTGATGTAACAACCTGAAGCTCATCAAACACTGAAGGGTTTCAACACCAGATGAACAAGCTCACAAACAGACAAACTCTGCTAATGATTGTGTTTTTTCACATGTTTATTAATAGTTTTTGTGTTTTTGAGGAAATGTATTATACGTTTATACCTGAGGGAAGTGAAGGAGTTACTGTGTGATAATATATGCATTCAAACTTACTTCATCACGTCAAGCATGGTTGAAGATGAAGGAGCACAACTCAGTCTGCTATGTGAGAGATGATGTGTGTGAAAATACTGATGTCATCACTGGTCAATCTGGAAACAAGATCACAGATCATAACGCACTGAGAATTCAGTCTGAACCCACAGAAACTGAGATTAATCAGAATCAGAATCAGAAAGAGCTTTATTGCCAAGTATGCTTACGCATACAAGGAATTTGTTTTAGTGACATAAGCTTCCAGTGCACAGAGACAACAACACACAGAGAAAAAAAAAAAATCAAATAAATAAATTGTATGAACAGTTGTTCTATAGATGATACTGGAATAGAATAGAGTAAGATGCAGGGATGTACTTGGATGGAGGGGTAACAAATAAATATAAGAATATTGCACATTTTTATTGCGTAAGTGGTGAACATTTAACTGTTCATGAGGTAGATTGCCTGGGGGAAGAAACTGTTCTTGTGCCTGACTGTCCTGGTATTTGCGGCTCTGAAGCGCCGGCCAGATGGCAAAAGTTCAAAAAGGGGGTAACTTGGATGAGAGGGATCCAGAGTGATTTTCTGACCCCTTTTCCTCACTCTGGATGTACAGTCAGGTCCATAAATATTGGGACATTGACACAATTCTAATCTTTTTGGCTCTATACACCACCACAATGGATTTGAAATGAAACAAACAAGATGTGCTTTGACTGCAGACTTTCAGCTTTAATTTGAGGGTATTTACATCCAAATCAGGTGAACGGTGTAGGAATTACAACAGTTTGTATATGTGCCTCCCACTTTTTAAGGGACCAAAAGTAATGGGACAGATTAACAATCATAAATCAAACTTTCACTTTTTAATACTTGGTTGCAAATCCTTTGCAGTCAATTACAGCCTGAAGTCTGGAACGCATAGACATCACCAGACGCTGGGTTTCATCCCTGGTGATGCTCTGGCAGGCCTCTACTGCAACTGTCTTCAGTTCCTGCTTGTTCTTGGGGCATTTTCCCTTCAGTTTTGTCTTCAGCAAATGAAATGCATGCTCGATCGGATTCAGGTCAGGTGATTGACTTGGCCATTGCATAACATTCCACTTCTTTCCCTTAAAAAACTCTTTGGTTGCTTTCGCAGTATGCTTCGGGTCATTGTCCATCTGCACTGTGAAGCGCCGTCCAATGAGTTCTGAAGCATTTGGCTGAATATGAGCAGATAATATTGCTTGAAACACTTCAGAATTCATCCTGCTGCTTTTGACAGCAGTCACATCATCAATAAATACAAGAGAACCAGTTCCATTGGCAGCCATACATGCCCACCCCATGACACTACCACCACCATGCTTCACTGATGAGGTGGTATGCTTTGGATCATGAGCAGTTCCTTTCCTTCTCCATACTCTTCTCTTTCCATCACTCTGGTACAAGTTGATCTTTGTCTCATCTGTCCATAGGATGTTGTTCCAGAACTCTGAAGGCTTTTTTAGATGTTGTTTGGCAAACTCTAATCTGGCCTTCCTGTTTTTGAGGCTCACCAATGGTTTACATCTTGTGGTGAACCCTCTGTATTCACTCTGGTGAAGTCTTCTCCTGATTGTTGACTTTGACACACATACACCTACCTCCTGGAGAGTGTTCTTGATCTGGCCAACTGTTGTGAAGGGTGTTTTCTTCACCAGGGAAAGAATTCTTCGGTCATCCACCACAGTTGTTTTCCGTGGTCTTCCGGATCTTTTGGTGTTGCTGAGCTCACCGGTGCGTTCTTTCTTTTTAAGAATGTTCCAAACAGTTGATTTGGCCACACCTAATGTTTTTGCTATCTCTCTGATGGGTTTGTTTTGTTTTTTCAGCCTAATGATGGCTTGCTTCACTGATAGTGACAGCTCTTTGGATCTCATATTGAGAGTTGACAGCAACAGATTCCAAATGCAAATAGCACATTTGAAATGAACTCTGGACCTTTTACCTGCTCCTTGTAAATGGGATAATGAGGGAATAACACACACCTGGCATTGGAACAGCTGAGGAGCCAATTGTCCCATTACTTTTGGTCCCTTAAAAAGTGGGAGGCACATATACAAACTGTTGGAATTCCTACACCGTTCACCTGATTTGGATGTAAATACCCTCAAATTAAAGCTGAAAGTCTACAGTTAAAGCACATCTTGTTCGTTTCATTTTAAATCCATTGTGGTGGTGTATAGCGCCAAAAAGATTAGTATTGTGTCGATGTCCCAATATTTATGGACCTGACTGTATACAGTTCTTGAAGGGTGGGCAGGGGAGCACCAATAAGTCTTTCAGCAGTCCGAACCGTTCTCTGTAGTCTTCTGATGTCTGATTTTGTAGCTGAACCAAACCAGACAGTTATTGATTAATCATGAATACAATCAATCACACAAACGTTATATCACAAACGTTATAGCACAGATTTGATCATTAATGACTTAAAAGCACAAGCATTTGCTCAGTTTTCAGTTGCTGTGTGTATTCTCTGTGAAAAGGGGGACATATGTCAATTTACTCAATCAAAAAACTTAATAAAGTAATAATAATGGACACTGGTTCCACATCATTTGTTTAGGTTCACAGTATCCTATTTTTACACATTGTTTCAACATAATTTAATGTTAATCATATTCAATATGTACATGCTCTATTAAAGTTATTCTAACATAATTCAGTCATGTTTATTTTATACATTTAAATCATGTTATTTCTATGCAAACTAATACATTTATCTTTACGTCATTTGTTGAATTGTAATGGTTTTGTTTCATGTTTTGTTTAAAAAACGTAATTTGCTTTAAATGAACTCTGATTTAAACTATTTATTTCATCAAGTAACATCAAGTAACATCAAAAAACATCAAAACTTTTAGTTCAGCATTAAAAAAAAAAAGGTATTTTCAGAAGATCACATTTTATACTTAAAGCTTACTTTAAACATGTTCTCTATTATATTCTTAGCTTAAATATAAACATCAAGCTTTATAAAATGTACACTCTCAAAAAGGATGTGTTAATAACACTTTTTTGTGTTATGGCTATTTTAACACATTTTGTGTAATTTTAAGTTGATCATGTGTAAAAAGAAAAAGAAAGAGCGAGAGAAACAACACAGTGTGTCCAACACAATATGTGTTAACTATCATCCAATCACATTGCTGCAACGTCACTCTGCGCCTCAAGAAGCAAGTTCACGCCTCTTTTTCCATCGATGGATTACTTGGATGCACACATCAGGTATTTCAATTTATTTTTTATTCGAAATTATCAAATGTATTTTATTATTTTTTTTTTTTGACGGTCAAATGTGCATTTAGTTAGCGACCTCTACTGGGTGTGGGTATTTTTTCCATAGACGCGAGAGACAGTGTTGAACAAGGCAGCAACCGCGTCTGATAGTTAACGTTAGTGCTTCACAAATGTTTTTATTTCTCCTCATACACTTTGGCAAGTTTGTCCCCCACTCTCTGGAGAGATCTCATTTTTAACAAGTTTTGTTTTTCTTTGTTTAATTTGTTGCAAATGGCATGATGTCTGATAAAACGCTGCAGCTCGTTAACGAGTTTGGTAACGTTACCACTTTCATCGCTATCTGTCGCCTCTCTCTCATTAAACAACAGAATGTATTGATGTTTAGTTAAATGCCATTAAATAATAACATGATTTATCAAGGTAACGGTAAAAATTTGATTGACTTTGACATTCGAGTACATCTCCATCTCAAAAAGGATGTTAATTTGACTATTTTAACACAGTATGTGTCATTAATTGTGTAATAACACATTGGTGTGTAGAAAATTAGCAGGAATAACACATTGTTGAGTTAAAAGTAACAAAATGTGTTGTCCTCAACACAGGTTGTGTTGTTTTCAACATCATTTTAAGAGAAGCGCTGATCCCAGGGGTGCTCAGGGTCTCGCACACCCCCCCCCCGGGATTGGCACTTCTCTTAAAAGATAAAAAAAAAAAAAATTTTGAGAGTGCATTGTAATAAAAAATTTGCAGCATCTCAAGAGTGCAGCAGAAATAATTGATGCTTCCAAATGTCTCCTCCCCTGTGCTGCAGAGTACCACAGAATTTTAAAATTTAACACTGATGTTAATAAATTTATTGACACTGACCTAACTGAGAAAGTGGAAACCTTGGACAAGTTTCAAGTTTTGTTTAAATCGATTTCCCTTTTCAGTAACATAACTAATAATAAGTGACCTGTGTGTCATGCATACAGATTCCAGTATTATTGTAGTTTTCTTAAGCATTAAATATTAATATTGCTTTTCAATTTTGAGCATGGTAAGAAACCGTTTAAGTGGCATTTCCATTCAAACATGGTGTGGGATGATGATTACAAATGATAATGTAAAGTAGTACAGTATTTATCTACACTTTCTTTTTTCATTTGCATGGTACATAATGGTAGATAATGAAAATTCATTAACATGTAAATAATAAACATTAGTTTGGGATTGTTTTAACTTTGTATATGTGGCGAGTGGGACTTCTCTTTTTACCGGCAACGCCACCCAGGGAATTTCACCCCGAGAATAGGATTTTACTAGCTCAGTAGTTAAACCACCAAAATACAGAAAGCACACAGGTTTGACTTATGCACGAAGCCAGAGACGTAGTTCCGTTAAAAGACAATTTTATTCATACAATTAAAAAAAAAAAAAAAAAAAACTCAAGTATAAAATACCATACACTCTAAAATAGGGGAAATGAGTTTTCAGTGAAGCTGTGGGTGTTAACTGAAGGATGGAAGTGGAGTCCTCTGTAGGCTGGTCAGAAAGAAGAAATAAATAAAAAAAGACTGAGTAGATGAGCAGCAGGCCAGGAGCAGGTAAGCAGCATCAATGTAGTGAAGACAAGGCTAACAGGAGGGTTTCTGACCAATTAGACACGGGTTTAGCTTGAGGTGCAGCTATGTTTCTCCTGCCCTCATATAAATCAAAACATTATGTTCTCACTCACATCATTCCTAGTTTTCCCACTCTTGTAAAAATATAATTTATACTTGATTACTATACTGAGAATATGATATATTTTTACCAAGTATTAACTGATTTCAATATTAGCAAAAATAATTTGATATTTACATCATATCAGAACCACACACTCACTGTAAACAACTCAATAGTTATTCATGATGGCATTAATTTTGGATAAAAGCATATTATGTCAGTGACAGTAAGACATGAATGGAATAATTCAAATTAAGAATGATCTGATGCATGTTTTTATGTAAAGACAGTATCTGTGGGTTTTAGAGAGGATTCCAGTCATTTAAGCAAGGAAGAGCTCAAAAGGCCTTCCTCGGACCGGCCGTCTTCTCTGAAGAGCTGGAGCGGCTCCTGGTGTGCTGCGGCCGCTGCACAGACTGTCACTCTCCTCCGGAGGTGTCCCTCCACACAGTATGGTTTAATCAACACTCGTTCAGCGGTGAACAAGACTTTTCTGCTGAATGACTTTTTCTCTTCACACAATTTGGATTTCATGTTCATCACTGAATCATGGATTAAAGATGGCGATCTTACCCCTTTTTCTGAACTGGTCCCGGTTGACTGTACATTTTTTAACTCCCCTTGCCAAAATAGACGAGGGGGTGGGTTAGTGACTGTGATGAAAAACTCATGCACAATGTTGTGCCGTCCCTGTGGATATTTACACCAGCTTCGAAGCCCAACTTCTCAATCTTGACTGGAACGGTCCTGTCTGCTTAGGGGGAATCTACCGTCCTCCACATTCAGTTAAGGACTTTCTACAGCAATTCACTGATTTATTGGTAACATTGTTAATTAGATCGTTTTTTATTGGTGGGCGATTTTAACATTCAAACATTTAAACATTCTGATTATATGCTGTCTGACCACAGGCCTATTTTATTTTCCATGTCTCTTCCCAGTCTTCTTCACGTCTCTACTAAAGCGTCATCTATGTCCTGGGTTTGTTCTCCTCAGTTCAGTGAATGTTTTAATCAGTGCTTTACTAAGTCCTGTTCTCATCTATTCCTGGACTCCCCGTTAGTGGACCTGGATGCGGACGAATATCTGAATCTGTTAAATAGCACCTGGCTCGATGTATCGAATGAGACTGGTCCTCTAAAGCCTCAAAACAACAAACCTAAATCTGAATTATGGCATACTGCTGAGACTCTGTTGCTAAGGCAAGATTGTAGAAAGGCTGAGTGTATGTGGAAAAAGGACAGTCTACACATCTCACTTCAGTTGATAAAGACAGTTTATTAGCTTATCAGAGAGCCGCCAATGCTGCTAAGAGAACCTGTTTTTCAAATGTAATACTACATAATCAGTCAAGACCTAAAGTCTTGTTTTCTGTTATCAATTCTGTTGTTAATCCCCAGTCAATACTACGTTTGTTGCCTCTGTTGCTCTTTGTGAAAGCTTCTCAAAGTTTTTTAAGGAAAAAGTAGTTAAACTAGGACTGGTAACATCTTGGTTACGTATGTAACCCTCGTTCCCTGATGGAGGGAATGGAGACATTATGTCGAATGACATATGGGGTCTCACTTGGGAGGCCAATCATCTCTGAGTTTAAGAGAAAATGGCAATGAAAATTGGCTAGTGGATTTTACATACCTGAGCCACTCCCCGTGCTGCAATTGTTGACAAGCCGCGGCGTGTCACAAAAGCTACGCTTAAGGTCGTAAACTTTCCAAAGCCCCAGTGCAAATTCAATGACCTTGGTACCGAAGGGGACCAAAAGGGTGAGTACATCGCTGCTGGAGAAGGCCATGCTGTTGTTCCGTCCAACCAATGTTTTTGGAAGGGATTTCAACCTTCAGTGAACGATTGCTTCAAATCTTTCCTATTTATTGTTTCAGCTTGGCAGAACGATGGGGAAGCGAGCCTTAAGGAAAGGGTCGCTACGGAGACCACATCCTACACGTAGGGAGGTGACGTGGAGATACTGATATGGACTGACACAGGGGGCAGTACTACATATGGGATGGGTCTCTGAGGCAGGTTCTAACTTAGAGTAGAGATGGAACAGCTTCCAAAAGAGACAGACAGAGCGGGTCTGCCAAGGGAAGACATGGGTTTACCAAAAGGGAAACCTTACCATGGAAGAATACACATATGGGATTACCCATAGGGAATCAAGCCATGTGGACACCTAGCCCAGTACAGGGGCTGACTGGTACTCCGGGCATAGCGCCAAACTGCTCCGCCAAGTCTGACCGCCGAGGGTGCTGGAGAATGCTTGACCAGGGTACACCAACCAAGGAACTCTACTGGGAGAATAAAGGTGCTCGCATCCCTGTGTGAGGGGGAATGGCGCAGCAAGCATGACACCAAGCCAGATCTTCCCGCCAATTACCTATTACCCAACACATGGGAAGAAACCAGCTCTACACGAAGGTTGTAGAACCTCACGAAGGTGTTAGGTGTCGCCTAGCCCTCAGATTGACAGATGTCTGCCAAAGATGCGCCAGCGCATAGGAGGAGGCAACATTCCGTGTGGAGTGAGCCCTCACCTCCAGGGGGCACGGCTTGCCTTGGGAATGGTACCCAAAGCAATGACCCTCTTGATGGAAGTGAACGCGATCAGTAGGGCTGTCTTGAGAGACAGGAACTTGAGCTCGAATGAATCCAGCGGCTCAAAGGGACCGCTCTGAAGTCCAGCCAGAACAATAGAGAGGTCCCAGGAGGGTATCAGGGGTGTCCTAGGAGGATTTAACCTTCTGGCATCCCTCAGGAAACTCGCAGCTACAGGTGTCGGTGTGCTTGTTTGTGCTTTGTCAGTTGTTTTCTTGCTTTTGTGTTTTAAAATAACTTTTTTTTCTTCTCTCAACACTGTCAGATGCGGAGATTTGTTCTATACCCTACTGAATAACTGGAAAAGGAGAGGCTCGATGGAGAAAATGGGGATTATTGTTTTACTGACTTGGATCCACCTGAGTTTTTGTGTGTTTGAATCACCTCAGGAGTCGGTAAGAATCCAATATTCCCGGGAGTTTCTTTTACAATGGTACAAGCCTAACAACGTGAAACAACCCGCGGGATTTGGTTATCCTGATTTGGGAAGTTTTTCACCTGTTGCTGTTGGACAAAAACAAAATCGCTCGCGACAAAAGGAGTCTACATTTAAAATTCGGAAGAGAGGATGAAAAGGAGGTGTTCGTCAGAAAATGAAAAAACAAACTCTTTCTAAAATTCCTCTCCCTACAATTTTGTTAACGAATGTGCAGTCTTTACGTAAAAAGACGGATGAGCTTCAAGCTATGATAAAATTCCAGCATGACTTTAGAAATGTTTGCATAATGGCGTTCACGGAGACGTGGCTCTCCGAGGGGGATTCGGATTCAAACCTACGACTGGATGACTTCGGAGTGCCTGTTCGCATGGATCGGGATGAAACGGTAACCGGTAAAGCGCAAGGAGGTGGGGTATGTCTGTATATTAGAGAGTTATTGACTGTGGCACTAAGACCTCAGTACTTGCCCCGGGAGTTTCCTCAGCTGCTCGTTACGGTAGTGTACATCCACCCCCGAGCAAATGAGGATAATGCGGTAAGGGAGATTGAACGGGTGGTTCATGAACTACAATCCGCATCTCCCGACGCACACTGTTTTATTCTGGGAGATTTTAATAAGTGTTCTTTGTAGAAATCATTGGGCCACTTTAATCAGTATGTAACTTGCCCAACATGAAAGGACTCAATTCTGGATTTGTGTTATGGGTCGATTAAAGGAGCTTACAAGTCATTCGGGAAACCACCTTTGGGAACATCAGATCATAATATGGTTTTACTTGTTCCTATATATAAAACTGTTCTGAAACGTGAAAAGCCACAGGTAATTAAGACGAAAGTCTGGTCTGAAGATGCTACGTTACGTTTAAAAGGGTGTCTGGATTGTACAGATTGGACTGTTTTTATGGACTCTGGTTCAGACATTGATCAAGTAACAGATAAAATTTGTAGTTATGTGACATTTTGTGAGGACATGTTAATACCTGTGAAATCGTTTAAGAAATTTCCAAACAGTAAACCGTGGGTTACAAAATCACTCAAGATTCTTTTGTCAAAAAGGAATAGGGCTTTCAAAGAGGGAAATACTGTAGAGTATTACATGCTAAAAAAATAAATTAAGTGTGAAATAAAGAGGGCTAAAGCAGTTTATAAGGAAGATCTCGAGTTCAAATTGAAAAATGGAAATTTAGGTTCTGTTTGGGAGGGGATGCATTTAATTACAGGTCAGGATAGTAGGAAAATAAATAATAGAATTAGTTTGAATGGATTCAGTTCAGATGCAGCTTTATCACAGGATTTTAATCATTTTTATATGAGATTTGATACGCATGATTTTGAATTAGAAATTGAGGATTTGAAAAATAAGTGTAGAATAAACAGAGATAATGGTGGTGTCCCTTTTTGTGTAGGAGATGTGATAACAGTTTTTAAACAATGTAAAACCAGGAAGGCACCGGGGCCTGATAATATAGGGGGTCGTTTACTTAAGGAATGTGCTGAGCAGTTAGGACCAATATTTTATGACATTTTTGCCTGGTCTCTAAAAATACAAAAAGTACCTGCACGGTGGAAGCAGTCTACTTTGATTCCATTGCCAAAAAAGCAGAATGCACAGTTATTAGATGATTTTAGACCTGTGGTGCTTACATCCTTAGTGATGAAATGTTTAGAAAAATTAGTTAAGAGAGAAATTATGCATAGACTGAGAGTTCTCTAGACCCTCTTCAATTTGCGTACAGAAATAAGCTAGGCGTAGAGGATGCTGTCGCAACTCTCTTACATTTAGTATTTCAGCATTTAGAGAAGCCGAAAACTTTTGTTAAATTACTTTTTATCGATTTTTCATCTGCCTTCAATACCATTCAGTCACATATTTTAATTGACAAACTCATTAAAGAATTTGGGTTGGATTTTTATTTGGTAGGCTGGATTTTAGATTTCCTTGTGCAGAGAACACAGAGAGTCAAAGTAAACGACTGTTATTCTGAATGGTTGGTGTCATCGACTGGGTCACCTCAAGGGTGCGTTCTCTCTCCCTTATGATTTATTTTGTACACTAATGCATGTAAGAGTAGTTTTGAAAATAGGCACATCTTAAAATATGCTGACGACTCTGTAATCGTTAGCTTATTGAGTGAGGAGGATTCTACGCATGGTCCTGTGGTTGAGGATTTTACTGTTTGGTGTCAGAATGCTTTTTTAAAACTTAATGTTCTGAAAACTAAAGAGATGACTATTGATTATAGATTGAGGGGGAAATCAATTGATGATAAGCAAATAAGTATTAATGGAGCAGGTATCCAGAGTGTTGAGCAGTACAAGTATTTGAGTACTGTATTAGATTGTAAACTGACGTTTTCCGCAAATACTGATGCTTTGTGTAAGAAGGGGCAGCAAAGATTGTATTGCTTAAGGAAATTGAGGTCATTTAATGTGGATAAAACATTGATGTGCATGTTTTACAGATCCTATATTGAGTCATTTTTATCCTTTTCATTGTTGTGCTGCTCTCTGAATGTGAAAAATAAAAACCGTATTGAGAGGATGGTAAATCAGGGAAACAAAATAACAGGGAGGAAGCAGATTACTATGGTTCAGTTATACCATAGACAGGTGTTGGGTAAAGCCGAGAACATTTTGTTAGATGATTATCACCCCTTGTATTCTGAGTTCCATCTTCTCCCGTCTGGTAGCCGGTATATAACTCCGCTTAGTAAAACTAATCGGTTTAAAAATTCATTTGTCCCCTCAGCTGTAAAGTTTTTAAATTCTAGGTAAAAATTTTTTGTGTATGTGGGTGTGACATTGTTTTATGTGTATGCCTGTTTGCTGCAACCAAATTGCCTTCTGGAAATGAATAAAGATGAACTGAACTGAACTGAACTGATGCCTCCCCAGGGACCGGCTGTCCACTGCATCGTGATGGGCTGTAATGGCAGCCACATACACTTTCAAAGTGGAGGGTGACAGCATCTGATATGGGTGACTCTGTGGTCTTCGTTCTCTTAGATTCATCAGCTGCTTTTGACACTATTAACCATTCTGTGTTAATCAATAGAATGAAATATTGGGTTGGTCTCTCTGGCCCAGTTCTAAAGTGGTTACAATCATTTTTATCTAACAGAAAATATGTGGTTAGGCTAAGATAATTTTTATCTTCCACATGCCTTCTCTCCTCTGTGGCCTTCCGCAAGGCTCTATTTTGTCCCCCTCTCTATTTTCATTATATATATTCTACCTCTGGGATCTATTTTTAGAAAACATGGAGTGTCATTTCACTTTTATGCCAATGATACTCAAATCTATTTACCTTTTGGGAAAAACGATCCACTGGCCATGACAGCTCTTTTCCTGTCTAGATGAGGTTAAATCCTGTATTTATCCTTAAATGAGGAGAAAATTGAAGTAATTGTGTTTGGCCCTTCATAAAATATAAAAGCATTTAATTTTGACCCAGGATCCCTATTGGATTTTAGTTCTTCACAGGTACGGAATCTGGATACTATTTTAGATGATTCCTTAAAAATTAGATAAACAAATTTCTACTGTGATTGGGTCCAAAAAATTAAAACATTGTGCAAAAATTAAACATTTCCTCACTGATATGACTCTGCAGATGGTGGTGCATGCTTTTATTACGTCACGTCTTGATTACTGTAATTCATTATACTGTGGCATTTCTATAGCTCAGATTGCCCGTCTTCAACTGGTCCAAAATGCAGCCTCTAGATTCCTTTAGAAAAAATGGATCAGTCCACTCCGCTTTTAAAGGCCCTTCATTAGTTGCCTGGTCAATTTAGAATACATTTTAAAATCTTATTGTTTGTTTTTAAATCTTTACACAATCAAGCACCCAGCTGAATCCTAAGATCTGGTGACCAGAACCTTCTTTTAATTCCACATTCCAGACTTAAGTGTAGAGGTGACTGAGCCTTCTCGGTAATTGGTCCATGCTTCTGGAATGACTTGCTAGTGGAGATCCAAATGGCCCCTAGTCTGACCATTTTTAAGTCTCTTTTAAAAACCCATCTGTTTTCATTGGCCTATTAGGTTTTATATTCCTGCCTATTATATTTTCTATTTGTGTTTTATTTTATTCAGGTTCTTTGTTTTAGTCTGTTTAGTGTGTTATTACTACTCTTACGATGCTGTGTCTTTTGTGAATTTTGGTCAGTCTTGTGGCTGTTTTAAATGCGCTATACTAAATAAAGTACATTTGAAACTTGAACATGAATTACCATAGCTAAATCCCCAGAAACATTAGAAATGCCAGGTTATTAAATTAATAAGTTTATAACTTAAGTCCTAGCTTCACCATACACTCAAACTGTAAGGTTTCTCATCTTTCCTCATGGATCTATAGCACAATGACCTGACAATAACTTCACCTGTGCCCTGATCTTTATTAAAAACCGAGAAGATGAGAAAGTTAATACAACTGATAATTCTATACTAACATTACAATAAAAACAATCACGTCGCTAACTAGCTTAGCTACTAGCTGTCAGTGCACGACATTAGATTAAACTACTTACCCCTCGTAGTTGTGGATATAACTGGATATGAAATTTGAATCCCTTGTTCTTACTTGGTTGTTGGAGCAGGGGACCAGGCATTAGGCATGCGGTGTGCATATTTTAGGCAGATCTTGAAGACATATTGTAAATGCTGACATTTTTGCAGTGCTAGAGCAAACCGGAAACTGACATCCCAACTTCTGGTGACACCAGAGAGTCTAATTGATAGTGAAAAGTGCTATCCATCAGAATTTGCTTCCAGCATGATATTAATAAGGTGTAAGGCTTTATTAACATGTACCCAACCCTAAACCTACCCCCACAGTACGATAAATTGGAAGGTCAAACAAAGTAGTTTCACTTTCACAATGAAACACACAGCATCTCCAAAAGATGGTGCCGGCGGCAACAACAATACTACAGCAAGAATAAAAGTTACGCCTTCTTTCTTTGCGTAAACATTTGGGTGGTGTTATGCAAATCTTCCCACATCATGACGTAGATGTGGGGGTGTGTTTAAATGAGCCATTTTAGGAGGGCGTGAACAAGTCTTAACTTTTATTAAGAATATCTCTTTGGATTTGAGACTTTAGTCTTTTTCAACTTTACAGATCTTCTTTATGCACGAAGAGCTTGTAACTAGTGATCGACCGATATAGTTTTTTTTTATAACCGATACCAATTATTTGCATGTTTCTGTGCCCAATAACCGATATGCAGAAGCTATATTTATTAACTGTTATAAAGTAAATAAATGACTGAGTGAAGAAAGAACATACTTCACTTTTTTTTCCTGTTTTCAGTCATCTTTATTTTAAAGTGTTGAAAATTAGTCTTTCATGTTAAATTTAATCTTTATATTACAATAAAAAAAAAAACATTTTATTTATAAAAAACATGGCTTCATATTAATTCAGGTAAAGATACGTCTTGATGGATTACTTAACATGACTGCATGAGTTGGTCTCTATTTCTTAGAGCCAAGCTGCATAAACTACATATCAGGCATTTATGTAATGCATCTAATTTGTGCATTAAAAGTTTACTAACTACTGCAAATCAAGTACCTGCACACCATTGTTGTTGTCTTCTTGTCTCCCCTCAGACGCGCTGCAATGGCGATCCTGCACGCAATTCTCAGAACACCCACAAGATGGTGGTGTTTATCGGTGAATCCAATATTACAAAACCGATATCGGTGGATCTCTACTTGTAACACTCCAAAGAGAAAGGAAAAATTTCAATCGCATCATATGACCCCTTTAAATATGTAAAATGAATGAAATGGACACTAAATAGAATAAATTATTATTATAAAACATTGTACACTAATCTACACTATTTTAATGTTGTTGTGGGACAATGTGAGAGACACCTATCAAATTCAGTATATTATTGTTAATTTTATCATTACTATAATGGAACAATAAAACACAAAAGATGGTTTAGAACTTTTAATATTTATTGCACAGACCACAACTGGCCAACAAATAAGTCTAAAAATAAATTATGCTTCTTAAGATATGTACCAAAAATTAATAAATAATAAAAAATATATACATACAGTTTGTAGTGCAAATTAATATAAATATAATTTTCATAAGTTAATGTAGCCTAATTGTTTGCAATTATAAGGTTAACAGTTGTTTTTGGAGTAATATCAATTTCTCTTTGATGAGATTAATTCCTCTTTTTGGCCAGGTTTCGTTTCTCTGTGTCATAAACTCTTGGGCAAGGCTTCTAAACCAGGTGTTTATAGCACATTTATCAATGTGCAATCATTCGTATGATGAGATTGGCGGCATACAAATGTTTCATGAATCAAAAGTGAACTCTGTTGTAAGTTTATTTGTGTTCACAGATCTGCGCTTGTTTCTACATAGATCGATAAATGAGGCCCATTGTCCCGCTAAAGAAAGAGTTGTCATATTTTCAAGTCTTCTGTCTGTTTCCTATATATGTCACAAGGTAACACACACACATTTGCATAATCATAATCACTGCCTGCCCACAAAATACGAACACTGACCTGCCCACAAACGCTTCTGTTAGTTAGTATGTTTACATCATGTCAAGAAGAGACTGTGTTTTCAGCTTCACTGGGTTTTCTAACACAGTTCCCACATGTGCAACTCAAATAAGTCAATAATAATAATAATAATGAATGCAATAAAACCACTGTCAAACATCACGTAAATTACTACATACAAAGTTTAAACTTACCACTGAGTAACGTCCTGATCAAGTCATGCTTGCGATGGAGTTTGCAATTGAGCGACTGCATCTGTATCATCCTATATCAGGTATCCTATATCGGTTACAAAATATCGATGCCATTTTTGTAACCTTATAGCATCTTTGTTTACAAGTAACCTTCCGGAGCAAAAATATTTATTATGGTAATGGGCATTTTATTTCACGCATTGTATATGGAAAGACCTGTCACAACAGACTTGGCCAGCTTACAAATCAGAGGAGAGTAGGCTTATGGAAAGGAAGAGTTTACAGAACTTAAGCTCATAACTGCTTCGAACGAATCATTTCAAAATAATTTAAAAATTATTCTAATATTAAATGTATATTCTGAGAAAATTACAATGTTTTCTTACCTTAGATGCATTTAAACATGTTGTAGGGGACTCCAACATAATATTAGGACACTTTAAAATACGATATGGCCTGCTCTTTAAAAAGCCAACTCTCAAAAAGACAATTTCCCTTTGCATTGACCTTTGAGCATCATAACGTTGCAGATGTTATTTATCCTCAAACAGCAAAATTACACACTAATTAAAGTAAAAAAAATGAAATCATAATCAATGACCCCATTAAGCATAGCTTTGTGTAGATCAGAATACTGTTGAAACTTGCAGGGGTTTTTGTGAGCAGGAGCCTACAGGTTTAGCTGTCCTAAAGAAAATAGATGATGGATCCTTACTAGAAATTTACAAGAACTAAACAAGTAGTTTGTATCTGTAATGCCATTTGTTTATGCAGTGTATTTGTTATTTTAGTTCAGCATTAAATATTTTATGAGGAGTCCACATCAGTAGCTTGTTACATCAAAATGTGTCTCTTTACCTTAAAAGAGACCAAGCTGTTTGTGAAACCTTTTTTCAACCTTTTTTTTTTTTTTTTTTTGTAAATCTTTAACAGCTTTATAGAGTTATAGTGTTTAAGGATAAAACATTAAAGTTAAGATCAAGTCCAAAAAATTCCAATAAAAGGATGTGCCACAGGCCCTCCCGGTGACCCGCCCACGTGACCTTCTGCCTGGGCCTTGATGGCCACAGATTCCAATGTGTGTGCTAGAAGAGTTTTTGAGCATGTTAAGGGCCCCAAAATGCCCCATACAGTTGAAAAATAAATAAATAATAAACATGATAAACAGAGCAATTCCAAGAGGGTCTTCACACCATTAGTTCTTGGTCCCTAACAATTAAATATATCCATATGTCATATAAACAAGCCTAGATAAATTCATACAAACAAAATCGTAAACATAAACTTTAATCATTTTGATTTTATTTATTCTTATCTCATAGCTGTTAACTATGATGGGACAGTGGGAAAATTGGGCTGGATTTCATTCCTTTTGGACGGGATAGGAGTCATCTTTTGGCTGTAAAATGTTCTGGGACATGGCAACCCTGCCTGTTTTACACACGTTACTCAAACATAGAAACAGGAAATGGGGAAAGAGAAACTAACTATAGTTGAACTGTTGTGTGTTTGTGTCTCTCTCTGTATTCATGCAGTAAAATGGCAGAAGCCAGAATTTCAGTGGATCAAAATGAGTTCATGTGTCCAGTGTGTCTGGATCTCCTGAAGGATCCAGTGGCCATTCCCTGTGGACACAGTTATTGTAAGAGATGTATTACAGGCTGCTGGGATCAAGAGGATCGGAAGAAAGTCTACAGCTGTCCTCAGTGCAGACAAACCTTCAGTGCAAGACCTGCTTTAGCTAAAAACACCATACTGGCTGAAATGGTGGAGAAACTGAAGAAGACTAAACTTCCTGCTGACTGTGACGCTGGAGCTGGAGATGTTCAGTGTGACGTCTGCACTGGAAGAAAATACAAAGCCGTCAAGTCCTGTCTGATGTGTCTGAACTCTTACTGTCAAAATCACCTTGAACAACATGAGAGTTTCTTTAAAGGAAAGGGACACAATTTGACTGAAGCCACTGGACGACTGCAGGAGATGTTCTGCCAGAAACATGAGAAGCTCCTTGAGGTTTTCTGTTGCACAGATCAGAAATGTATTTGTGTGCTGTGTACGATGGATGAACATAAAAACCACAACACTGTATCAGCTGCAGCACAGAGGACAGAGAAACAGGTATGAAATTTAAGCAGTTTGTCAAAAAAATATTTATTCTTCCTTGTGTCATGCCAAAATTGTATGGCTTTCTTTTTCCTGAGGAAGATATTTTGGAGAATGTTCATCTGTCAATACACTAAATGAGGTTCAAAAGATTCATTCTACAAAAAGGACTTCAAAGTAGCCCAAAAGTGATCTATGCAAGTATTCTGAAATAAATTTGTCATTATATATTTTTTTCATAAATCATTACTATTGGTCACCCTTTATGCCTGTTTGTATTTTTGTGAAATGTTAAAACTGCAGATCACTGATTGGTCAGAGAGAATCATCACTACCAGCGTCATTGGATTTGCGACACGAGACACCAAACCCCTTTGATTTAAATAGTCAGCAACAGCCACCACAGTATAATTTTTTTGCTTTCGACTTTTTTTATACGACTTGCTTTGAACGACCATTGCACGCAACTTGAAAAAAATAAAAAGGCTTTACTGTAGTCAGTGTAAGAGGTGACGGCGCAGCTACAACAATCAGTCTACAATCCCATCATTTTGAAGCGGTACTAAACTGCAGTGGAAAAGCAAACCTAGTCCAAGTTGTACTACGCAGTGGAAAAGTGCCATTATATCATCCTCAGCATCTTCACGTATTATGGCCTACTCGCACTCAATCCTGCAATAAGATGCTGGTGTATCAGCTTCACCAGCTCCATTTTGCTTATGAACAGCATGACTATGCTGTTCCACTAGCTATACCAGCACTATATAAGCACTAACGAGTAGTATACAAACACTAACCACTAAGGACCAGCATGGAATTCATGCTGGTTTATGCTGGATTTTTCAGCAGGGCTGACTACCAAATAAAGTATTTTATTAGTTCATGTATACAGACCCAACCCCCACTCCCCCCCAAAAAGGTGACGTTTAGTCATATGAAATGCATTGCCCAGTGAGGCTGAATGTTATTGACATCAATATGTTTGTTACGTAAGAGACACAATACATGGTTTGACATTATACATAAAGTTATTTGTTATACACGCTGAAAACAACATAAGGAAAACTGAATGGTAGAATTTATTTATTTGTTTGGTGAACTATTTCTTTAAAACTACACATTTATTAACTAATGCGGACATGCAAATTCTTTAAAAGCCCTGCAGCACTTCATCTTCTGCTTGAGGTTATCAAGCTAAGGTTTCACTCATTGACATGCAGAGACTTTTCTTAATGGATCTGTTGTCTCCCATTAGCGGTATTTTCACATACTTTTATACCCATTTCCTTGCTTCAGTCACTGTCCATCTGATATAGTTCAGTTATAATCTCTTTTTAGAAAACGAATCTGTGGATTAAACCTAAATACTTAGCCACTTCAGCACACCATTTCACTGATATTAGATTCATATCAATTGTTCATATGATAAATAGTTTTATGTAGCTTTTTATATGTATTCTTATGTTTCCTGCTATTGGTTTATTCTCCAGAAGCAGCTGAAGGAGATGCAGAGAAGGTTCCAGCAGAGAATCCAGCAGAGAGAGAAAGATCTCCAGCAGCTGAGAGAGACTGTGGAGTCTCATAAGGTGAGTCTGGAGAAGAAGAGAAGTTTGTCTCAGTCTCAGAAGTCTCTTCTTTCAGCCCCACTGAAGCCACTGTGATTTTGATGTGTTTCTAACAGCGCTCTGCACAGACAGCAGAGGAGGACAGTGAGAGGATCTTCACTGAGATCATCCACTCCATTGAGAGACGTCGCTCTGAGGTCACACAGATGATCAGAGATCAGGAAAAGACTGCAGTGAGATGAGCTGAAGGACGACTGGAGCGTCTGGAGGAGGAGATCAATGATCTGAGGAGAAAAAACACTGAGCTGGAGCAGCTTTCACACACACAGGATCACATCCTGTTCCTGCAGGTAACACAGATGTAGAAAAAAGGATCATAGTGGACTTGAGCAGATCCTGCTGTGACAGCAGACTCACAGAGAAATATTTAATGAGAGCAGGATGAGCCGTTGACTGCAATCATTGCTCCCCCCTCCCCCTGCCCCCGCTGGACTGTGTTCATATTATAATATTTGAGTCCGAACCGCGTTTGCTTGCATCATCAAGCCAGCAGCTGTTTACCCCATTGCTTAGTAACGATGGCGCAGGAGAAGGCGGCAAATGCATAACATTACTCTCTGCACTTTTATGTATTTACGTTTTTGAACCATTCGTTTTGTTTACAAAGCTTCGGTACATAACGGCACTTGCGTCTGTCTTACGAATGTACTGCAAATACTCTAAAGAACGCTTAAGGTGAACAGAAATGAGATATGCAGCTCTCTGCTTACAGTGTGTCAGTCACGCTCGTCAGAAAATTGAGTGAAACACACACACAAACACACATTTTCATCAAATAATACGTCATTAATAGCGGTTCACTTCTGCGATTTGGTACGATTGCGTTCACATCAGCAGCGAACCGTTCCAGAGTACGTGGGTGCGTGGCCAAGGAAGTCAACACACCTTTAGTAGTAGTGCAGGTTATTGATTGAAGTGTGTATGTGATGATTTTTTATTTGTTTTCTGTAGAGTTTCCAGTCGTTCTCAGCACCTCCTGAATCTACAGACATAATTGACAATGCCTTCAATTCTGTCTTCTCTTTTGATGGCATGAGAGAATCTCTCTGTCAGCTGAAAGAAAAAATTGAGGATTTCTGCAAAGAGCCGTTTAAAAATATCTCTGACAAAGGTAAAGTCCTGGAGGTTCTCTGCTCTCAGAAATTAGTATTCCATTTAATGTTGCAAAGAACACAGTACTATAAATGTATTAGGAATTGATGCAGAGAGCATTTTATATTAACAAGTCAATAACACTGATTGTATGTGTTGATACAGATTCTACAGTCACTTTCACCAACATTATTCCCAGTACCAGGATTGACTTCCTACAATGTAAGTAACCAAGAAAATAAGCAGAAAAACATCTCAGGTTATGTATTTAACCCAGTTCGATGCTATGGGAATGCATTTGTGTGAGAATCTGCATCTGCATAATCAGGCCTTGAGTGCATTATAACTTTAGCCAGAACACAGGCAACATTTAAGCAGAAAGGGGCAACTGAGAGAGTCTGCAAATCTCCTACTCTCTTAAGCAAAATAAACTCCAGTAACAGAGCCACCTTAAGAATCAGAAAATACTCAAACAGCTCAAACAGAAAGATCCCAGGAAGGTACTTGCAGTCTGTAGATAGGCCTCAGCCATCTGGCACCTCAAAGAAAACAAGACAATAGGGAGTGCTTAATCATAATGAATGCTCCATTCACACAGATGGTCTCAATGTGGACGTGGCAAATCGAAACAGTGGCCACACACTTTAGGTGTAGCATGCGATAATTAACATAGTGGTGATGGCACCACAATTCAAAGAGATGCCATTTCCAGGCATAAAGTTTCCTCATGATGGGACCCAACTTTTTAAAGCCCTCTTTAACCCTCGTCTTTTTCAGAAGGCTGCACAATGGGTGGAACCCATATGGTCTCATGTATAACAGCCCCGAAGTTATCACGTTGCGGTGGAAGCAATGAGACCCAGCAGCCTCTGAAATTGGCTGACAGGGATCTCCTGACCTAGCTTGACTTAATGCATTCAGTAACTATGGACTAGAGCCAAGCAGGAGACAAGTGTGTGGAGATTGAGTCCCACATCACCCAGAGAAAAATTGTTCTCTGACTCAGAGAGAGAACATTCTTTTTTGTTGTTCAGTCTTAATCCCAATCACTTTAGATGAGTGAGAACAACATCTTGATGTTGAAATGTTAACTTTCGTGACAGGGCTAATATGAGCCAGTAATCAATTTAATTGAGTACTACAAGGATGTCCTGGAGTCATAATGGAACCAGTGCTGGCAGCCATGCACTTCATAAAAGTGCGGGGTGACAAGGCCTGGCCAAAAGGGAGAACTGAATACTGGTAAGCTTTGTCCCTGAAAGCAAACCTGAGAAACTTACTGTGTTGTCTAGGGGTGACCCCGAATAGTCGACGATTCGATGCTTCAATAGGAGGAGCCTGATTCGACTACCAATCTCACAGTCAAATATTCCAAGAGGTGTTATGATCATGCCATTTTGCCTATATGGAGATGCTCAGAGTCTAATTTCACATAGAACTACCGGTTCTCTCCGAATAAATTAATAGAAAGCCTATTAAAATAATGCTGTAAATTAGAATTGAAAAGAAATAAGCCTCAAATAAATATTTTAACGTGTGTGAATAAATCCAACCACCCCTATAGGTATACGTTTCACTTTCCATAATCCATGAGTATCTTGGCGGCAGGGATTTAAAACTTTAAAAAGACTCAAATTGACACAGGCAGAGTGAAAGACTGGATTTTTTAAATCAGGTAGGGTACAAGTGATTTCAAAACATTTCACCCGGTTTATATGTGTAACCCTTTTACCACCTGGCTTGTTATGGTCAGGGAATAACCATTTAGTTTTGCCCCCTTTAAACTCTAAATAACAAACTGGCAAAAGAGACATTCCAATTTAAAAAACTATGTCTAGGGTTAGGTATGATCCTCACCTTTAAAACACTAATTAGAGGTTTCCCAGAAATAATATTAATTAACTCAAAATATGTACCTTTGGTTACCACGTAACTTGTGAATATATTTTACAGTGCTGAAAGGATAAACACACACAATAAATGCATTTTAGGGTTTTGTATTAATTAAAATAAAATACAGGTTATACAATTGCCCAGTTCCAATGTGAAATAATATTTTAAACCCTTAGATGTGTTAATCACATGAAGTCAACTTGAGTGCACTCTTAGTGTTTTATGCATAACTTTAGCCTAGCTTAGCTCTCTGCTCCGTCTTTGGAAACACAGTTCAGCTCACTCCCTCGCAGCGCGAGTTGTCCACAAACTCTCCTGCGGCCCACTGGAGCAAGGATCAGTTTTCCAGGCTTGCTGAAAAGCGGCTCTAAGCACTTTTTACCATTTTCCCAGACACATTGGCATGACCTGTTCAGTCGTCCGCGCTTCTCAATGTTTTCTTCTTTTACACTTCCGTTTTTATTCCATAGTACACCCAAAGCATCATGGATTAGTAACAAATGAAACATATCTGGGTTTTTTTTAATCTATAAATTTATAAATTTCTCTATATATTTATAAAACATTTTTAACAATATTCAGATGCATAATTTAACTTTTATAATAAAACTATGAAATTATGTAATTATATGATAATGCATACATCTAAAAAGGTTAAAAATAGGCCTTAGTTAAATATGCATATTTTTATTTACCTTTACAGTGTAAAAGCTGATAGAACACTGATGAAAATATTGCTTCAGAATAAATTGATTACTCCACCACAAATCTCAGTGATGCAGTTATTTTGCAGGGATATTTTGTATGGAATATTGTCTGCTGACATTAAAAATTCACTGTATACTAGGGTAATAAATATCATTACTTACAGTAATGATATTGTTTTCTTTTTAATTTAAACACATTAAATATTACATATATGAATGTAATAAAATGTGTATTTCCATTACAGGTTTAGGTCTGAAATTTCATATAAGTTGGTATTAAAAAGGTTTTAAAAAGTCTTAAATGTAACTTGTTCATTTTTGTAGAAACCCTGGTTTCGCTGATGTTTAATGTTAACTAACTTTTAATCAAAACATAAAACATTAATTACCCCGTTTGTATCTGCAAGGCATCAGTTACACATTTTCCCTGTGTGTCAACGTCAGTAGTCATGGCTGTTGAATGTCTGACTTGACTCTTGATAATGTGGGGTTGCCAACTTTTAAGTTAAGCTTTAAATAAAAAAAAAAAAAATAAATAAATAAATAAATATATATATATATATATATATTTTTTTTTTTTTTTTTTTTAAGTTCAGTTTCTTTTTTTTCTTCTTTTTTTTTGGGGGGGGGGGTGATCCCAAGATTCAATATCAATTAATGTGTATATACTGTAAAATAAAGGGGATAAAGAGCTTTTGTTGGATCCAGTTGAATGTATTTTTTAGCACCATTTTAAACTTGGTTTAAATTCAGTATTTGCTTACATTCATTGTGTGTAATTATGCGAGTATTATTAAAAAAGAATATAGGCGTAAGTTATTCACTTTTAAATTTCTCATTTAAAAATCTAGTGTTTAATCATGTCTAAATATTTATTCAAATGAAAAACTTAATATATCTAGAATATTGCAGGTCTTACCTGCCTACATTTTTTAAGTAAAGAGCAATACAGGTACCTAGCGGGTAAACCATGGCATTACAAATTAAACAAAAAGAAAATTCTGACCACAAAATGACTCTAATTTGCCTCTTTGCATTTGAAAACGCTTTTCTCTATTTTAACCTTAAATACTACACTAGTTATAATTTTTTTTTTTTCTAATATGTCTATTACTTAAATTACAAGTCATTAATGGACCATAATTATTGCACAAATAGTATTTTAGTACCAAAAGATCTCCTCAAAATATTAAATAAATATTATTGAGCTAAAATATACAACACTTATTTAACTGAAAAATAGTTAAGCTGTATGGTCACATTATAAGTAAGCAATACCTGAGGGTTAAGAAAACCATATTAATGCTGCCTCTCTGTCACTCTCAAGAATAAAATGATACTGTAAATGTCATCAACCTAATAATCAATGCATAATATGTTGTAATGTTTACCAAAAATTGCTGCAAATAACTGTATAATAAAGCTGTCATCTATCCTACTTAAACCTATTCAAATGTATTGTCAATGCTGGTTTGTTTGGAGAGCTTCATGAACCACATGACGGCGAGATCAAAGCATGTCTGGCTCCAGATATGAGATGAAGGGTGGGTCAAGTGATATTCCAGGTGGGCCGGGGTTATGGGGGGTGGGGGTGTTGTTTTTTCTTATATTCTCTTAATAATTTGTATTTTTTTTATATATATATATATATTTTGCAACTATTTTGTGTTCTGAGAAAGCATCACCGAACACTCAACAAAACAAAACATGCATTGCACTCTAGGGAATATTCAAGCCACAATTGTTACTAGATGATTGGGATCCTGCAGGACCTTGCAGGAGCAGGTGGTTTTACCTTTGCTGCGGGCGGAAGTGAGCACTCAAAAAATATAGCAGGAAGCACATAACCGCGATTTGGCACATAACAAGAACAATTGAGTTACATAAACACTAGGCTTGCTGCGCTAGCTGGTGTTACACAGTGTTTGGTCGTGCACCGATTACGTTATTTGCCCACCACGGCACCACCTCCACTGTCGTTTTGCATTTTTATAGAAATACAAATCATTTAGTGCAGTTGGAAATCGTACGCTACAATTCTAAACCGAAAGCGTCTGCTCTACACCAGGGTTGCCAGGTCTGTTTGACAAAACTAGCCCAATGCCCAGTCAAAAACAACCCAAAGTAGTGCATTGACCATATACCAAATATCAAAACTCAAAATATGTAATTTTCCAATATTACATTCAGAGCCTATCCTAGACTTCTGTGCTTTCATAAAAAAAAATAATAAAAAAAATTAGCCTATAATAGCCTATAGAAACTGATTAATCACATTTTTACCATATAAATCAAAGTTTTACCATATAAATTAAGCATAAATTGATTCAAAATAAAGTTATACAATATTCAGTGAAGAGCAGTGAATAATTTTATCATTTTATTTTTGTTGTTAAATGGAAAGGGTGATAGCACACCGCATTAAGGAAAGGAAAATTCATGTTTTTATAACTGCTGGCCAAAATCAAAAACAAAACTAAAATTAAAAAATCGTTGAGAGCATGGGGGCCTCCTGGTGTTTCGGGGCCCTTCACAACATGCAGCGTACTTGATAACATCAGTTAGTTCGCCTTGGCCCCTGAAAGTTCCGGAACTTTGAAAAAGTACTACCTCACCAGCAGGGACTTTCTGAGGGGCATTTTTTTTTACCTTCTTCTAAAACTTCACTAAACTTAACATCCAGCACAGTTTTATTTAGGGTTGGGTATCGTTTTAATTTTATAGATTCCGATTCCGATTCTGCTTATCGATTCCGATTCTTATCGATTCCTAGTTTCGATTCCAATAAGACATTTAGATGTCAAACATGTATTCTGTCTTTTTACAAAGCATTCTGTTCCAGATGAATAACATGAGCAACAATCAGCAGCCTACAAAACACTGCAAGAGGAATTTTGTCTGTGCTTAAAAAAAAATACCATAGCAAAAACAACTAGATTAATATAAATTTCATATATTAAAGGGTTAGACAAGTAAACAGTCAGTAATAAGATAGGAACAAACAAATAAATTAACAATATCATAAATAAATACAACTAAACAAAATTTCAGGTACAGAAACTGTAATTAAAAGTTTAAAAACACTGCATAGTTTTCTTTTTATAAATAAAATAAAGATTAATCAATTAAAGTTATTAAATATATTCAGTCAAGATCAGTGAATGATTTTCTTTTGTTCTTTGATTAACATTAATGACAGACAGCGCATTTATTAGGCTGTTGTCTCTTTAAGCAAAAATACTGTACATGTGTGTTTTCTTTCTCATCTGTTTACATTCAAGTAAGACAAAAATGGCTGTGTTTATGATGATATACTGATGTAGTTTTCTGTATATTGGCCAACAAATATGAAAGAAGTCAGTTTTGGCTCGGAACAACCTTTTCTACAGTGGAAATACACAGAACGGTCCGAGAACGAACACAAACTGGGAACACGCAGCGCGACCGCCGACCGCTGCTCTCTGTGCACGCGCTTGCGCTTCATGTGTGCTGCACACAAACGGAGCTTAAATTCCTTCCGTTCCTGCACTTAATCATTTTTAATCAAATTAAAAATGCGAACGGAGGAATCGTTAAGCAGAATCGAAATGCACGCGTCGAATACCCGGTTCTTGGAAATTTGGAACAGGTTCTAAAATGGAACTGGTTTTCGATACCCAACCCTAGTTTTATCATAGGCATAATGCAAAAATATTTCAATACAAGCATTTCAGTGAAATGTAATTTATGTTTATATTTCAATATTTCAACCCTTTAATCCACGGGGAGAAAATCAACCCAGGGCAACCTTGCAACCATACAAGAGCTGCAGGAGTCAGATTTGACTGATCACGGGTCGAGAGTAAGGAGAGATGACTGACAAGACCATGCTGGAGGATTTGCTGCTCAACAGGTCCTGAGCTCATTGACAAATATCTGATCTTGTAAGATGTGCTCCCTTTACACAGAGTGTGAGTGATCATGAAATCTAAAGTGAACAGCGCTTGATAACTGCTCCCTAATAAGACTAATAAGTCTTGTACACTATAAGCAGAAACTAAGAACATATGAACATTATTTTCACTAGTGCAATGGACAGTAAAAAAGTGCATAGAAAAATATTCCAGTGTGCAAATGGATTATTCAGTATTCTGTATGAATGAACAGACAGTAGTGCAAGTAATAACAAATGTAACTGCTTTTTTTTTTGGTAAACCAGATGTAGTGATGAGGAGGAGTGAGGATTGTGTGTGTTTGGTGTGTGGTGGTGGTGGTGGGGGGGGGGGATGTCAGAGGCCAGAATTCAGTAAGGAGACAGCTGTAGGGAAAAAGCTGTTCCTGAATCTGCTGGTCCTTGTCCGGAGGCTCCTGAAGCGCCTCCAAGAGGGGAGGAGGTTAAACAATCTAAGAATGCTGCGAGCTCGACGTTGACAGTGTTTTCTCTGGATGTCCTCAATAGCAGGAAGTGGTGTCCTTGTGATGTGTTGGGCGGTT
This sequence comes from allo-octoploid hybrid of Carassius auratus x Cyprinus carpio, assembly GCA_024542945.1. Lineage (NCBI taxonomy): Eukaryota > Metazoa > Chordata > Actinopteri > Cypriniformes > allo-octoploid hybrid of Carassius auratus x Cyprinus carpio. The sequence continues at coordinate 287,103 of JANHFF010000192.1, forward strand.
TTCACCACCCCTCTGCAGTGCCTTGTGGTCAGCAACTGAGCAGTTCCCATACCAGACTGTAATACAACTGGTCAGGATGTTCTTGATCGGACACCGGTAAAAATTCACCAGGATGGCTGAAGACAGCTGGTTCTTCATCAGTGTCCTGAGGAAGAAGAGGCGCTGGTGAGCCTTCTTGACCAGGCTGGAGGTGTTTGTAGTCTAGGACAGGTCCTCCGAGATGGTGGTTCCCAGGAACTTGAAGCTGGAGACATGTTCAACAACCATCCCGTTAATGTGGATGGGGTCATGCATGCTTCCTTTCTTCTTCCTGAAGTCCACAATGAGCTCCTTTGTCTTGCTGGTGTTAAGGAGCAGGTTGTTGTCAGCGCAACATGTGGCCAGGTGCTGTACCTCCTCCCTGTAGGCAGTCTCATCGTTGTCTCTGATGAGGCCAATCACCGTGGTGTCGTCTGCAAACTTAATGTCTAGGTCTCCTAGTTTTGTGGTCAGCTTGGAGGCAGTGTTAAATGCTGAGCTGAAGAAAACAAACAACATCCATACATATGTGTTGTTATTGTCCAAGAATTAGGTGGGAAGCATGTCATTAAAGCTAGTATGTCAATGGCCGAAATTAATTCTGTAACTTTTCTGTATGGTTCATTAGACCTACTGAGAGGCATTCAGCAGAAGTTTCCATGCTGACAAATGCTCTGAGAGAGGAATCAGCATGTCTTCTCTCTGGATTTCTTTTGTTGCCCTGAAACAACATGCTGACAGGAACTCCTGAACTACTTTTTATTTGTGATTCATTGAAAAGGGAGTGTCCAAACTTTTCCAGGGGACCAGACGCCCTTGTGGTATGGAGGGCTAAGTCTGTGGTCCAGCAGAGTTCCCTAACTGACTCAGAATCAAATACCTCGAGAGCTGATCAAGCATGCTCCATTGTTAAACAAATAACACAAAGATTGTGCTTGTCATCCCTCATTAAGAAACAAGGATGTGGTGGAACACATTTCTTATGATTCTTAGGTGGCAATTCATTCATATAAGACAAACAGGGTAGACAAGCAATATTTTCTTTTCATACAACACTCAAAAAATATGGCTTTTTGAAGAGAAAGGAGCTGTTGACAGTTGTAAGGGCAGTCATGGCCTAATGGTTATAGATTTAGACTTGTAACCCGAAGATCATGGGTTACAGCCTGCCTACCGGCAGGAATTGTAGGTGGGGGGAGTGAATGATCAGCGGTCTCTTCCACCTTCAATACCACGACTGAGGTGAGACACTTGAGCAAGAACTGAACCCCCAACTGCTCCCCGGGCACTGCAGCAAATATGGCTGCCCACTGCTCCGGGTGTGTGTTCACTGCTGTGTGTACACTTGGATGGGTTAAATGCAGAGCACAAATTCTGAGTATGGGACACCATACTTGGCTACACTTTCACTTTTTAAGTGCCTATTTATAGCCTCAGTGACTAGAATTGACATATTTTTGAGTCTCACATAGAAGCATTCCCATAATATCAATGTCATGACGCAACACTGAGTTCCCTTGAAAGGTAAGTCGCTAAGGTTCTTCATGTTCTTCCTGTAGAAGGTGAGAGAAAACAATAGTTTTATGTTTGATCATGCTAATGATTATTTGAACAGGATATCTGGTGAGCTATACTGAGACACTGATAGGCCTTGGAACACTTGTTTAGTGTTTTAAGTTTTAAAATACATTAAAAGATCTTACAGATTTATATTTCATGATTGTCATGTGTTGTATCTTCATCAGATTCTTATCACCTCACTCTGGATCCAAACACAGTGAATAAACATCTCCGTCTGTCTAAGAAGAAAAGAGTGATTACTGGTGCTCACAGTGTCCTGCTAAATCCTGATCATCCAGAAAGATTTGATAGATATATTCAGCAGGTGTTGTGTAGAGAGAGTGTCTCTGGACGCTGTTACTGGGAGATTGAATGGAGTGGGATATTTGGTGTAGACATATCAGTGTCATATAAGAGCATCAGCAGGAAGGGAGGCAAAGAGTGTTTGTTTGGACATAATGATCAGTCCTGGAGTTTGTCCTGCTCTCCCTCAAGATACTCATTCTGGCATAATAACATAGTGACTGATCTGTCAGTAGTGTCCAGTTATAAAATAGGAGTGTATGTGGATCACAGTGCAGGAACTCTGTCCTTCTACAGCATCTCTGACACAATGAGCCTCATCCACACAGTCCAGACCACATTCACTCAGCCGCTCTATCCTGGGTTCGGTGTTGGAAATAAATCATCAGTAAAACTATGTGACTTATCAGAATAGATTAGAGAGATTCAACACATAACTCTGAGCTGCATGATAAATCAGTAACAAGTCGATTCAGGTTTATATATAAAGTGCTTTTTACAATACAGTTTGCTTCAGCTCTACAGTAGTAAAGAGAAAACAGCATCAGCATTGCATATTTGTTCAATCACTATTCAGTAATTTCAATTATAATTACAATTTCTGTTTAAACTGTAAAGCAGCTCTGCAGAAGATGATACATCAGCATTATACAGACTGATTCATTTGAGTTATTCAGTGAAGGATCTAAGGATACATTTATTGTTTTTATTGTTGTTTTGCTGTTTGTTGTTTTTATTTTCTTGTTTTTATTAATTCATAATCCATTTATTCATATAAAGTCATGGTCAGAATTATTGGCACCCTTGGTAAATATGATCAAAGAAGATTGTGAAAATAAATTTGCATTGTTAATCATTTTGATCTTTTATTATTATGAAATAAATGTTTTTCTCAAATACACGTTGGACACAATTATTGGTACCCCTAGAAATTCTTACGAGTAAAATATCTGTGAAAATATTCATATTTACAATATTGAGCATACCCAGGTGATTATGAACATGTGCAGCAAAAGATAACTGAGCTTCTCAAATTAGTGAAGTGGCTTTAAGAGAAGAGCCATTTCCACCATCAGGGGAATAATTATTAATTTCCAATCAACAGAAAATGTGACAAATTTGCCTGGAAGAGGACTTGTGTCTATATCGTCCTAATGTGTGGTGAGGAGGAGAGTTTGAGTGGCTAAAGACTCTCCAAGGACCACAGCTGGAGAATTGCAGAAAATAGTTGAGTCTCAGGGTCAAAAACCTTAAAAAAAAATTAAAAAAAATTCTATCAGCACCTACACCACATGTTTTGGCGGTTTTCAAGAAAAAAAAAATATATAAAGAAATGAAAATACTTTCATCTAAAAACAATCCCCAATATATTCAGCTGTCAGACACGACTGGAACTTCAAATGGGACTGGCTTCTATGGTCAGATGAAACTAAAAATGAGCTTTTTAGCAGCAAACACTCAAGATGGGTTTGGTGAACACAGGGATAAAAAGTACCCCATGTGTACAGTGAAATATACTGCTGTATTTGTAATGTTGTGGGCCTATATTTCTGCTGGAGGTCCTGGACATCTTGTTTAGATACATGGCATCTTTAATTCTATCAAATACCAACAAATACAAAATCAAAAAGTGACTGATTCTGTTACAAATCTTATAATAGCGTTTGGATCTTCCAACCGGACGATAATCTAAACACAAACCTCAAAAACAACAAAAATGGGTCACTTGGCGCAAAACCAATCTTCTGCTATGGCCATTCCAGTTCCCTGACCTGAACCATATAAAAAATGAGTGTGGAGAACGGAAGAGGAGAAGTATCATCATGGAGATGGGAATCTGAAGGGTCTGGAGTGATTCTGGATGAAGGAATGGTCTCTGATCTCTTGTCAGGTGTTCTCTAACCTCATCAGGCATTATAGAAAAAACTCAGAGCTGTTATTATGCCAAATGGAGGTTTCAAAAAGCATTGAATAAAAAGGTACCGTTAATTGTGTCCAATGTGTATTAGAGAAAAACATTTATGTCAATGACATTTCCCCCCATTTTAAATTCTTATTCTCCAGTGAAAGGTTAGATTTATGTGATTTTTTTAAACAAAAGATCAAAATGATTAACAATACAGATTTATTTTTTACAGCCTTCTTTGATCATATTTACCAAGGGTGTCAATAATTCTGACCACAACTGTATAACCATTTCTGTTTTAACTAAACACTTTATAAAAAGTAACCAACTGCAATAACATAATCCATTTAACAAAGCGTAAAAAACAAATCAGAGACTCTCATTGAATGTAAAATACCATATTTATATTGAGTAAAAAGTAAGCATAGCAACAGTATTTTCACCAAATCAAAACACAAAGAGAACCAAAATGTAAATAGAATTGAAGACAGATCAGGAATGTCCATGAATGATGAATTACCTGCAATGGATTGAATAAAGTCTTATCTGAATTCCAAGTTCTTACTATGTCCAATGTATCCTCCGATATAAAGTTGTTTCGATGTTTGACATTTGTCAGAGATTCGGCCTAGGAAATCTTTTAATAGTTCTTTAACAATTTAGCACAATGACAAGAAACATGCAGTATTCTAATTGTTTTCAAATGTAGAAGAGAACACACAATGTATTTTATTTGTTTTAATCTGCATTAAGGTATTGTAACAAATATACCTTACAATGTAAAAGTGCAGGATAGGGACCGTCTGCAAAGTGCAAAACGAAGAGCAAAAGGCACAATTATTCCATCTAAAAGCTTCACTTGTGAAATGTATAAAAAAATTATGAAATATAAGGGGTGTGTCTTATTACTGGATCATAAAAGAACATTTAGATGTTGGATTTATTCACAGAAGTATAGCACAACAAAAGTTTTTGAAATGGAACAATTGAGAAAAAGCTTGCAAAGCATTACAAAGATTGTGCAGTTTACCGCCCCCTAGAGGAAGATGTTGCACTTGTTTTGCCCAAGTTTGACATTCAGAAGTTTAAATTAATTCATTTAGAATGCACACAGTTTGATATGTAAATTTAAATGGGTGTGTCTTGTTAATCGTTCATAAACGAATATTTAAATGTTGGTTTTATTCACAAAACTATAAGGCAGCACATGGTATTAAAATGTCAACAAATACATATGCTCTTCCATCTTAACTTCAAAAGGTGCGTCTTGTTACTGGTTTCTAGAACAACATTTTGATGGTGGTTTTAGCCACAAAACTATAATAGAACACATACTATTGAAAATTAAACAAATAATGGATTAGTTTCCCAATAAATAAAATTTTCTAAAAGATTTCTTAAAGAACATTTTCCAGTAGCTTTTATTGTCAAAAGCAATACAGAAGTCACACTACTGACGTTCAAGAATTGCTTGCAAAGCCTTCCAAAGAATCGCCAGTATTACTGCCCCCTAGAGGAAGATACTGCAGTTGTTTTGACTGAGTTTTAAAATTAAACCTTCAATAAATTAATTTAAAATACATACAGTTTTTCATCTCAACTTCAAAAAGTGTGTCTTGCTACCTGGCCCTAAAAGAGCATTTCCATGCAGGTTTTACTCTCATTTCTAATTCAGGATACATGCTATTGAATTAAATTCAAATCTGTTAATAAATTAATTTAAAATGCATGCCATTTTCTTTCTCAAATCTGAAGGGTGTGTCATGTTACTGGTTCCTAGAAGAACATTTTTATGATGGTTTTAGCCACAGAACTATAATAGAACACATACTATTGAAAATGAAACCAATACATAATTTAGTTTAAAATAAATACAATCTTATATCCCAGCTACAAAGGCTGTCTTGTTACACATTTAATAAAGGATATTTTGCAGTAGTTTTCATTGTCAAAAGTGATGCCAAAGTCATGCTATTGACATTCAAATATTGCTTGCGCAGCTTTCCATAGAGTCTCCAGTATTAATTCCCCCTAGAGGAATGTGCTGCAGTTGTTTTGAATGAGTTAGACATTCAAACTTAAAAAATTATTTAAAATCACTAAAGTCTTCTATTTCAACTTCAAAAGGTGTGTCTTGTTTCAGATTTCTAAATGAACATTTATATTCAGGTTTTACACTCACATGTAATTCAGGACACATGCTATTGAATTAAATAGTAGGTTCCTTGAAGCATCTCGTTGTCACAGTTCTTCTGGATTTATTCTCTCTCAGTTTGTATGTCATTCCAGACAGACTGATGATGATGTGGAGCTGTGTGGAGCTCTGGCTGTTGTCAGACAAAAATCTCACAAGATTATTACAATTAATGGCAAAATGAATGTTTGGAAATGTAAACAGCTACTTCCTACTGACACACTACAGCAAAAGATAGAAATAACTGGCCTCGACTATCCAATGACTAAGGGTCTGCTTAGATGCAGGAAAGCCCCTTTTGGGGGGACCGTAGAACACAAGCAATTGGTCCAATTTTCTCCACAGGGCAGCTCTGTGGACGTATTCGTCCAGCGCAATGGCCACCACGTAAACTTTTAAGGTGGAGTGGGTTAACCCTGCAGAGAACATGGCTTGTAGAAACTCCAGAACTGTACCAACTGGCCAGTTAACCCTCTGAGGTCTAAGGGGGTTTTGGGGACCTGGAGAAGTTTTGTCATGCCCTGACATTTGTGCTTTTTTCAGTTGCTTATAAACATCTAAATGGCTAAAGTCTAATATCACTGTAATCAGCACAAACTGGGCAATAATAATTTGTGAGCAGCATGTATGTACATGATTGTGTTTTTGAGAAAACAATGTTTATGCGTTGTTAGTGAAAAACTAAAAAAAATTAATCACTTGAATAAGGCCATAAAACACATACAGAACATTGGTTCACGGGACTTTTGAGAACTGGATCTTGTTACAAGGGGTGCAAACGCAGATCTCCCTGGTGGTTGATATAAGAGATGGTCTTGAGCCACCACTGTAGGGGTCTCATGTACAGCAGGCCAAAAGGTATCACGTTGGACGCAGCTGCCATCAGACCTAACAATCTCTGAAACTGTTTGACAGTGAGTGACTGGCCTTCTCTGACTCTCTTGACTGACGTGAGGATCGACTCGATACGAGACAGACGTGCCTGCATCGTGGTTGAATCCCACACTACGCCTAGATAAGTGGTCCTCTGTAATGGAGAAAGTACACTTTTACTGGCGATCAGTCTCAAACCCAGCTCCCCCATGTGGGCAAGAACGACATTTCAATGTCAAACTGATCTATCGTGACAAACCGGTCCTCGGACCTGATTTGAGATACAACATGCTTGATTGTGAGCATTTTGAACTTCAGCCTCATAACTGAGTGATTTAACTGACGTAGATCTATGATCGGACGCAACCCCCTATCCTTCTTCAGAACTATGAAATACTGGCTGTAAAACCCGGATTCCCTGTCTTGAGGAGGAACCACCTCGATGGCCTCCTTTTTTAATAGGGTATTAATTATGGTATTAACCAGCCTGACCTGCTGCCGCATACCCTTTGCCCACCAAAGCCGAGGTTGTTTTAAGCGGCTTGGAGGGCAACGCTGGAGCCTTCAGAGATGATGCCACGCCGGGGGATAGATAGCCCGCAAGCGTCTGTTCCACCTGTGGCATTGCTCTGTAGCCACGTGGGGGCAAAGAGGCGGGCTGAGAATGGCAGATTCCACGGTCTAATGATCTCATTGTGAAGATCGGGAAAGAACGGAAGGCTCCGGCATGGAGGTGGTTGCCTCACCCGCAGAAAGCGTTCGTCTAGCTTGCTTCTCTGCAGTTCAGAATGTTTCTCGGCGGGGCCACTCGATGTTCAGTTTGGCTACCGCGCAAGTAACCACCTCTAATAGCTCTTCATACTGTGGCGATTGGGGAGGCGAATCCGCAATGATAATCTCCACATCAACCTCGGAGGAGGAAGAGAGGTGAAGTGTTGATCCCTCATCCCGGGGGGAAGAAACTGCAGAGCGTGCTTCCGAACCCAGGGATTGGGTGCCGGATCTGGCAGATGAGGAAGGAGATAGGGACTTGCCCGTCTCCATTCCCTCTAGCAGATCCACCTGCGAACCCCACGAGTGCAGCTGCCGTTTTCGTGTATTTGTTTTAGAGATTGTTTTGTCAATAAATGTAGAGGGTTTTCCATTTTGTGTTTGTGTTGATTGTAACCAGGTAATTAATACATTGCAATTACATTGAAGTATATTTTAGTTCACATTAATTGAAATATGGTAAATATTTACTTCTGAATAAGCAAAGTACACATAAAATGTACTAAAGTCCCACTTAAATGGTTCAAAAATATCACTCAAAAGTTCAACTAAATGCATTTAATGTAATCTTAAACTGTAATACATTTTTGTAATCGATTACAAATAACATGCATTTATGTGGTTGAAAATGTCCCAAGGTTACGAATGTAACCATAGTTCCTCAAAGGAACGAGACGCTGCATAGAACGCTTTGGGGAATGCCTTTGGTGAGAGGACTCTGAATATCGTGTGGACTCTGAATATCGTGTGCAATCTGTCCAATGGAAGGGCGTGACGTCATGGGCGGGGTGACGTAGTGACCAGGAAGCTATAAAAGCACGAGCCGCTTAGCTGGCTTCAGCTTCAAGTAGGGAAGCAAGCGCCAGCAGGGGTGCCGGGAGTATGGCGATGCGACGCAGCGTCTCATTCCTTCGAGGAACTAGGGTTACATTCGTAACCTTGGGACGTTCCTCTTCAGGAACTCGAGCTGCGTTGAATGCTTTGGGGAACGATGTGCCCACACTGCCAGATTTCCAAATCCCTGCCTACTGTGTATCCAAAGAGCACAGCTAAGGTGAGAGAACAGAAGAGCCAGGAGTGGCTTGCATGTCTAGATTGTAAAATCTGACGAAAGTGGAGGGCGTGGACCATCCCGCAGCGTTGCAAATGTCCAATAGGGACACACCTGCTAAGAAGGCCTTAGAGGCTGCCATACCCAGTGTAGAGTGAGCCTTGGCTCCCAACGGTGGGGGAAGACCAGAGGACTCATAGGTAACGTTGATAGCCTCAACTATCCAACGACTAAGGTTCTGCTTAGTTGCAGGAAAAATCCCACTTGGGGGCACCATGGCACACAGGCTGTCGGTCCGTCTTTGTCCACAGGGCAGCTCTGTGGACATATGTGTCCAGCGCTCGAGCTGGATACATACAATTAGCTTCTTCTGGTCGGACTTCTGGAAGGGAGGAGGAGGGCAGAAGGCCTGCAGTACTATTGGTTGTGGTGTGACAGAGGGAACTTTTGTAACATAACCCGCTCAAGGGTAAAAGAGCACTTTGGCCATGCCGGGCGCAAAGTCTAGGTAGGTAGGGGCCACCGAAGGGACCTATAGTTTAAAGTAGCCACCAACACATGGTAACCTCTCAGGTCTGGGAGGAAATATTCCAATGCTCGATACACAGCTAGCATCTCTAGACAATTGATATGCAATGTCAGATGGCGACCGCTCCACAGACCGCGGGCAGGGTGGCCACTCATGACCGCACCCCAACTGGTGAGGGGACGCATCTGTCGCTAGCATTACACGGCAACAAAGAGCTCCCAGAACCGGGCCCTGATTCAAGAATCAAGGTTTCTTCCACATGTCTTAGGCACGAAGGCTTCGCCGTGTGACCTTGATCGTTCTAAGTGGATTCCCCCTCGGGGAAAATCCCTTGGTCTTGAGCCACCACTATAGGGGTCTCATGTACAGCAGGCCAAAAGGTATCACGTTGGACGCAGCTGCCATCAGACCTAACAATCTCTGAAACTGTTTGACAGTGAGTGACTGGCCTTCTTTGACTCCCTTGACTGACGTGTGGATTGACTTGATATGAGCAGGAGACAGACGTGCCTGCATCGTGGTCGAATCCCACACTACGCCTAGATAGGTGGTAATCTGAACTGGAAAAAGTACATTCTTCTTGGCATTCAGTCTCAAACCCAGCTCCCCCATGTGAGCGAGAATGATATCTTGATGTCGAACCGCCATCTGATCTGATTGAGCTAAAATCAACCAATCATCGATAAAATTGAGAATGCGGATGCCCTGCATACGCAGAGGAACCAGAGCCGCATTCATAAACGTGCGGGGTGAGATTGCAAGGCCGAAGGGAAGTACTCGATATTGGTAAGCTTCACCCCCGAAAGCGAACCTCAGAAACTTCCTGTGTTGTGGAAGGATGGAGACATGAAAGTATGCATCTTTGAGATCTATTGTGACAAACCAGTCCTCGGATCTGATTTGAGCTACAACATTGAGCATTTTCAACTTCAGTGACATAACTGAGCGGTTCAGCTGACGTAGATCTAAGATCGGACGCAACCCCCCATCCTTCTTTGGAACTATGAAACACCGACTGTAAAACCTGGATTCCCTGTCTTGAGGAGGGACCACCTCGATGGCCTCCTTCCTTAATAGGGTATTAACTTCTTGTTCCATAACCAGAGCCTGCTGGGGGCCAACTAGTGTCGGGATAACCCCGTTGAATCTCGGCGGTGGAGAACCGAACTGAATGCAGTAGCCTTTTTCTACCGTGCGCAGGAACCATTGAGATACATTTGGCAGTAGTTTCCACACTGCTAAATAATCTACTAAGGGAATCAGTCTTTCGAGACTGACCTCTGGTGTAAGAGGCCCCCGAAGGGGCGGCAAGCCTCTCAGCTCCGCTATGCTCACAGGCGGAAATAACTGAGAGCAGCACCCGCTGGAAGCCGCTGCGCCCTGAAACTCTGGCAGGGTTGGCAGACCGACCTCCCGAGGGCACTGAGGTGAGACGGGCACCATATAATGTGGTGGACCCCGCTCTACCCGAGTAGCGGCCACCCTCTTCAGTCATGACCGACACGCTGAAGCAGCACTCTGGGCCAGGGGGCCGTACTTCAGGCGGGGAAGTCCTCGGCCCAGAGCTTTGCTTCAGCCTCCAGTCCCGAAACGGGGAGCGTGGGCGGTAACGCTCTGTTTGTACGTGGAGAATTAAATGCATCTAAACAACCAGACAAGCGGTCTGGTGTGGAAAGATTCACATCAAAAGTGAAAATGATGTAATACACACGTTGCCTTGGCAGCACATGGGCCGCTTAGTCACACAAACAATATTAATCTCCTCTGAGATTAAATTGCTGCTGCAGCAAGTTCACAGTCAGAGGGGGAAGCGAGCTCGAGATAGGAAGAACCATCTCCAACCCGTCCGCCAGAAATGTGGAGAAGCACAATCAGCCCCCTTATTTACTCGAGAGCCGACTGCGCGAGCACGCTGCTTATAAATGCTGCCCGTATAATATTTAGGCATAATTTATGCTTGCTGTATACTGGTGCTTATGCAAATTTATGTTTGTGAAACTGCAAGCTCATCGACACCCTCCATGTCAATCTCCTCAGAGAAAGAAAGGCGGAGCGTTGCGCCCGCTCCTAGGGGGGAAGGACCGCAGCTCGGGCTTCCGGACCCAGAGATCGGGCAGATCTGGTGGGTGAGGTAGGAGATAGGGACGCGCCCATCTCCATTCCCTCCAGCAGATCTATCTGCGAACCCAGCGAATGCAGGCGCCGCTCCGCCTCGGTGAAAGCGGGACCGGCAGCGTGAGGAAAGCTGGCGAAGACTCACTTCTCGAAGAGAGCCCTCCGGGATCGAAGCGTCCGCATTTGTTATCATACACAGCGCGCTTTGATCCTGGGCAGACCACGCACAGACTGTGTGTTTCCCTGCCTCTGATGTAGTGAGAGCAGGGAGGAACACATAATCTGAAATGCAGTCTGGATTCACCCTTCAGATGCCAGTCTTAGCTTTGCTTTTAGACATACTATTGCTACTTAACCCTCTGAAGTCGATTAACACGTATACGCGTTTTGCGGCATTTTCTCCTGATAACCCCGAAAATAACTTAAATTACACTTTCAGTTTTGATCGTACAGATAAGAGCAATACATCAATCGAATCTGTAAAGCGTCTAGTTTTTTTGTATACAGACATATAAACAACAAAACTTTATGCACTTATAAAATAAAGATAACAAACAAGGTGTGCTGTCTGCAGCCTTTGTCTGCGCTGATCTTCATTTACAAACGTGTCATTAAAATGAATTGTAACTCAGTGAATACTCAACACAGAGACATGAGAGATATATCTATAGAAAGCCTGACATGTCTACTTTTAAACTAAAGAAGTGCTGCCAAAAACAAATATTCTGTGATAAAGTAATTCATGTGAAAACAACACGATGTCCGTTTTTCACGTCTCCCTTCATTATCTTCTAATGTGACCACGCCCCCGCGCTGAACGCGCTATTCAGATTCTAATGTTTCACTGAAGCGCGCGGCTTGAATACGCCCACACAACAGAAGACAACGCAGCGAGATTGTTCTTCAAGTTTATTTTTATTTTACTGTTTGCTTCACGATGAGAGGAATAAGACATAATTCACCCCAAAAAGATGTGATGTGGTTGAGCATTTGAGATTTGGATTTCCTCAGAAAAAAAGAATGAAGCACTTTATTCAGCAGAGATCATAAACATGAGTAAGTCTCTTTTTATATGTTTATATACTTGTACTAGTTTTCACATAACGTGTAAACATTTTACTAGTTAGACTTTTTCCAAATACTTTTTCCAAACTATAATTCCTGACTAAATGTATAATCAAGTAAAATATTATGAAGTTTCAATAACAATATACAATACTATACCATTCAAAAGGTTGATATAAATAATATAAATGTAACAAATAAATGTAACTGTAACAAATGTAACAAACATTGCTGTTCTTTCAATTTATCCCCCCTAAAAAACCTGAAAAAAATATTCTCAGCTCTTTTCAACATTAATAATAATAATAATAATAATAACAATAAATGTTTTTTTTTTTTTTTTGTAGAAAATAAGATTGTTAAAAGGATTTCTGAAGGATTGTGTGACTGGAGTAATGATGCAAAAAATTCAGTTTGAAAGTCAGCTTTGATTGTTCCTAATAAACTGTTTAACTGCACTCACAAGTGAATATTAAATTATGTTGTGGGATAATTAAATATATTCTAAATAAACTACAAACATAAAATTATATACATTTATTTTGTCCTCACATTCTTTCTTGTAACTCATCCCTCTCAGTGACACAGCTGACTGAATGGCTCATTATGCAGCTCATTATGCAGGCCTTTGTCTTCTCAGGTGTGAATTCATGATAGTTGACGCCTACTCGCATATGACTTTTACCAACAAAAAGTTTCTTAGAAAATTTAAATCAGTATATATTGTTTTCTGTAAGTGAGTAAACAAGATGATTTTCACATAACTTAGAAAGAAAAATTCTAGGCTACAAGCTCCAGTTCTCAAAAGTCCCGGGAACCAATTTTCTGTATGTTTTATTGCCTTATTCAAGTGATTTAACATTTTTAGTTTTTCACTAACCACGCATAACATTTTTTTTCTCAAAAACACAATCATGTACATACATGCTGCTCACATATTATTATAGCCCAGTTTGTGCTGATTACAGTGAGATTAGACTTTAGCCATTTAGATATTTATAAGAAACTGAAAAAAGCACAAATGTCAGGGCATGACAAAACTTCTCCAGGCCCCAAAAATACCCTTAGACTCCAGAGGGTTAACTAAAATATACTTTAATGTCAGTTAACAATACACTTAAGCGTGAATTAAATGTAATGTTCCTCTTCAGGAACTCGAGCTGCGTCAAACGCTTTGGGGAACGCCTTTGGCATGACCGACTCTGAATATCGTGTGCAATCTGTCCAATGGAAGGGTGTGACATCATGGGCGGCATGTCATTCTGTCTTGTCAGTCTTATTTATTGTCGTTCGTCAGTATTAGCTCCTTTAACCCTCTGAGGTCTAAGGGGGTTTTGGGGGCCTGGAGAAATTTTGACATCCCCTGACTTTTGTGCTTTTTTCAGTTGCTTATAAACATATACATGGCTAAAGTCTAATAACACTGTAATCAGTACAAACTGGGCTACAATAATATGTAAATAGCATGTATGTACATGATTGTGTTTTTGAGAAAACAACGTTTATGCGTGGTTAGTGAAAAACTACAATTTTGAAGTCACTGAATTAAGGTCATAAAACACATACAGAACATTTGCTCACAAGACTGTCAAGCATGGACCTTGTACCCTAGAGTTTTTGCTTTAAAATGATGTGAAAATCATCTTGTTTACTCACTCACAGAAAACAATAGATTAATTTAAAATTTCTAAGACACTTTTTGTTTCAAAAGGGTATATGCGAGTAGGCGTCAACTATCATGAATATTTGTGTGATCACACCTGAGAAGACAAAGACCCACATAATGAGCTGCATAATGAGCCTTTCAGCCAGGTATGTGACCGAGAGGGAAGAGTTACAAGAAAGAATGTGAGGACAAAATAAATGTTTATATTATTAGGTTTGTAATTAATGCTATTCTTACCTCTCAAATGAGTTTGACTAGGCCCAGCTACTGGTGCAGATGCTGATGGCCATGTGTGCTTTGGCTTCTGTCTTGACATAACAACATCACTGTCGGAGGACTCGCTGATATTTGGAGATGATGGAGGAATGTCATCATGGGCTGAATCACCTGAATTCTCATATAGTGTCCCCGTCACTACACTGGGGCACTAGGACCCACACATGTGATATTGTATATGCCTTTACTTGATGATCCACAAAGACTTTGAGATTTGATTTGGCATAAAGTGAAAAACGATGGAGAAAGGAAAACACACTATTCTCCACTTCCCCACTGATACAGCAACAACTGACAAAAGATAATAAACTGTATGTTGACATAACATTAACTGCTAGAATAGTGTTGTCACAGTGGTGCAATTTAGTGATCGTTGTGATTTTTCCCTTATCAACACCATCAATATCAGTTATACTGCTTGTCATCTAGGGGTGTGTGATATACATCAGCTACGCTAATATTGTAATTGATATTTTAACGATGTGCAATTTGACGTTATCAAATATATATATAAAAAAATAAAAACACACCTACAGCGTCACACATACTATCTGTGATACAGCAGGTTATATATCTGTTCCTTACAGTCAGAATGAAAGCATAGGTTGCAGCATCTGTGATACATTGAATGAAAGAACAAATAATGAGATTTAAGGGTGGGGCAATTTATATCATCATATAGTTATATTTTTTATTTAAAAAATAAGAACAAGTAAATTACAATCAATAAGAAAACAATAGAACATATATACTAATTAAACTTAGAAGTTTACACTTTAGTTTATTGAAGAAGTTGTAAAACATACGAAGAAATAATCAAATGACACTGCACAGTCGTCCATAATGTTTTCTTATTAAAGCTACTTATGTAACGTAATTTCTGTCAAGAGCAGAACGTTTTTTTTTACTTTTGATGTTTGATTTACTTTAATGTCACAAAATAGTCTTTACTGTATGAATTTCTGTCAAGAGCAGAACGTTTTTTTTTACTTTTGATGTTTGATTTACTTTAATGTCACAAAATAGTCTTTACTGTATGAATACAACATACACTGATTCTTAATAAAGCTACAAAAGTTATTCAGTCAAGCGGAGTGAGTGATTTTCTAAGTCTTTTGTTGATTGATTAGAATGGGGTGTCAAACTCAGTTCCTGGAGAGCAGCAGCCCTGCAGAGTTTAGTTCTAACCCTGCTCGAACAAACTTAAGACTGAAGAACTTGATTAGCTGAGCCCTCCAGGAACTGAGTTATCGTAATACAGCACAGGCCTTGTAAGAATTCTGAGGGTAGCGCTTGTTGGCACTTAACTTACCATTTTAGGTTCAAAAATGTTCTTTCCTTTCCTAGCTTCACCCTTCAATCGCCAAAGCAAATGCGGAAGTCAGGGCACGTGTTCATAGCAGAAAATTATTGTTCCCACTCTGACACTGTAGGTGGCAGTAATGCACAGCAACGCTGACTGATGGAGGAGGAAAACACTAGAGAACAATAAAGAACACTTTCCGCCCTTTTCATTTATTTGCTGATGCAGATGGGACATGATGTAATATTATGGGAGATAGGTAGCTTTGGATCAAGTAATTGGTCAATATGGTGTCACATTACAAGTTTTTGAGCCAAATTCTTTTTAGACAGTGCTCCAAGGAAATCCTTAAGTTCAGCAGGTGGTTAATGAAAGAAGGCCTCATTTGATTAATTTTGTGCATACCATGACTGTCGGACTGAAACCTCGTATCTCCAAATTTCCGGCTCTTCAAACTGTCAAACCTTATAGTCTCTGCTGTGAATGAAGTGCTGCACACAGCTTAAGCATGCTATGCAATGGGGAATAAAGAACTGGTTCTTTAATCTATAATAACATGAAATTGTGTCCAAATGCCAAACAAAAACTGAGTGTCCATAGCCACAGTAAACTTTAAAACCTGCAAGTCGATGAAAATGCAATACAATGCACTTACTGCTTCAGATTTGGCCATTCTAATGAAAAAAATAAAAAAATCCATTTGAGCTTGATTGTAGTAAACTGTTAATAATATAATAAAACGTGCAAGCATCTGAACATATATAAAGACACAATATGAACGTTGACACAGTGTTTAATTATATATATAAATATATCTATATATATATATCTATATATATATATATATAGATATATATATAAATATATAGAATAAAATAAAATTATTTATATTTGTTTGTTTGTTTGGAAATGCAAGGTTTCCGCCTGACAGTGATAGGACAATATCATATATCCCTTACCCTAATATCAACTACAACTGAACCCATTGGTTGGTATTGTTAGTATGCTTTGTAATCATAAATTGCACAATATTACGGTTAGCAAAATAAAAGAAAACCGTTAGTATAAATTAAAGGCACAATACTTATCACACAGCTGTTTTTATTCATTCTTAATTTTCAGGATATGCAGAGATTCATGTCACAAAGGAAAATCCTTTGCAAAGTCCATCCGACATGGCTCCATGTTTGAGAACTCTCATATTCACGTCAAATGTGGATGCATTTCATCTATAGGTGAGCAGTTTTTACGCTGTATAAAAATGCATCATAGGTCTTCTCAGGTCCTAAGGTCTGTACCTGCCCATCTGACCCAAATCGCCTCTTACCTGAACCTAACTTGACAAAACAATTTTAAATGTTGTACACAAATCCTGAAATTTTAGCCTGAGAGCTTTATAGCAACAGTATATAGGAGGGGGTTAGGTAGTTTAATGTAATTCTTATTTAATATGCATTAGTTTTAAATCAAATATTGTTGAATTAGTTGTGGCCTGCAGCTGTATGTTTATCTATGGGTGCTGAGACTGACATGAGAAACAATTACTTTAGAATATTTAGTTATTCCTGATCTGTCCCAGATTTCTGATGACTGGTTTTAAAAGAACTAGAGACATTTTACTGTGAATGAATCATTCATTTGAATCCATTCTTTACAGAGAATTGGAAAACCTGGCCTTCTAATAAATATTTGTTTCATGATTCAGTGGAATGATTGGTTTGAACTGGAAGCACAATGAGCAAACAGCATAAAAAAATAAAATAAAAACCTGAAAAGACTGCCTTTTTGAGCTGTAATTCTGAAAAGTGCTGTAAAAGGCCATTTACACTGAAAGTTGGTATTGTTTATAAAATTAAGGATTTCTAGGTATATTTGGTGAAAGCATGTTTATTTAAAATTACCAAATGTCTAGGGCTACTAATATCAATCCCAATCCATGTCTAAGGCACTGAACACACTCAGTTCTCTGGTCAGACCTCAGGTATTTGGATCTACAGTAGGTAGACAACCAAAATGAGTAATACCACCGCAGCGTTTACTGCAAGTCAGTCGCGTGTTAAAATCATTCCCGAAACTACCGCCAGGTGATGCAAAGGGACGGTTTGCGAACTGAATGTAATTGTAAAATGAGATAAAAGGAGTAAGTAAAACAACAATAACATTATGATATAACATTGTAACATCTTTAAATACCATTAAAAAATGTACAGTGAGTTAATTTCAAAATGTAGGATAGTCTTAGGCTACAGTCTACTCATCAAAAATTAAAAGAAGACCTTTACACAAAGGATCTTATGCATGCTATTGTTATTAAACAGTCATTAAATATAAGGCCTATATATACGGATAAAAAGCTAAATGTTTTCATTTCAGTTCATTCTTGGTTTAAAAAAAAATCCTTCAGGTTCCATTTGCAGATCGAAATGAGAACGGTCCAGCATTTAGCAATAACTATTATTAATTCTGTTATTATTCTTGATTTTTCAAACTGCTTACACTTTGCATTTTTGAATTATGCCATTACTGTGTGACCAAAAATTTAGTATTTTCTGTTTCAGCTGTTTGATCGCGCTGGTGCCTCGCGCACATTCAATAGAAACAGTAGCTGTTCACCGTGCCATTCGGCACGAGCAGCGGTCCACTTTGGCATATTTTTGCTAATTATTTGCTAATTAATTTTTTTATTTTTTATTTTTTCGTTGATACTGAAACACACGTGAACTACAAAGCCTATTTTTCCTAATGAATAATAGTTAAGCTTGAAATAGGCAACATCACGAATATGGAAACGTTTGGATTTCTCCCGAATGAGAGCCCAACCTTACCTTATGGTTCGCTTTAAATTATTATTCATTTATTTTTTTTGTTTGTTTATAGCTAAGCCTATATTATTATATACTGCAATTTTATTTATCCATTAGAATTATATATTTGTAATTATTGTTCTGTTCTGATAAATTTGTTAAATTTAAAGGATTTGTTGTAAAGTGAAGAGAACTAAAAATATCCTGTTGGCACATTATAACATTATTAGGCCAGCCGTTATTATTTCTGAATGTAATAAAATGCAACTTATACATGACATATATTTTTTTCCTCTCACAAACTTAATTTACTGTTACTGTGGGTTAACAGTAATTATAATTATTATATACTTAGGAACAGAGTCTGGGCCTAATCTAGGCTATCCAGGGTTTTTTATATTTTTATTTTATTTTCATTGCATCTGAAAATGACTTTGTGCAGCACATTCACTTCGCACGCTCAACCTGCCTCGAGCGTTGCTCAGCTGTGGACGATTTAAAAATGTTTGATATAAAGGTTGATGTCCCATTTTATGCAAGAATTGTTCATTTAAAAAAAAAAAATCTAATTATATTGTTAGTTCTAATTATATTGTTAACACAAGTTCATTTAGACTATTTAACATGCACTTTGACATTTTACCCTTTTTAACTTATTAACTCCTTTAAACTCCTAAACTCAGTTTAACAGTATTGAAGTTCAAGTTTAAAAAAAAGGTTTTAATTGCTTAAATTATTTAGATGAATTAATAATATGTTATCATGTTTATTCTTGTAGAATATAAGTGTTTATTCTTTAAGAAAATAAGGGAAAAAATAAGGGACGATCCAAATATTATTCATATTTGTTTTGCTTCACCTATTTATGTAGGCTACAATTATTCTAAAAAAAAAATAATAATAATAAAAAAAAAAAAAAAATGTCATTAAAAGTGCCATCAGCCTGAGTAAATTTGACCATTATAATTGTGACTTTAAAATCCCATACCATTTGTAATTTCACAGTATTTTCACCTCCTAAATCACTAACCTTTAAAGCATAACAACTGAAGGTCTATGAAACGTTAGCCAATAAAGCTTTTTTTTTTTTAAACAATGGCACTTAAAGTTTTGAACTAAAATTTTATTTCAACCATATAGCCTGTGAATAAACAAAAAAACATACTTTTCAATGAAAGAACACTGAGAGAGTATAGGTTGCTTCTGGTGTTTGGATTTGTACTTCAATATAATGAGCTCCAAGTTTAGGAATAGCAACACAGTCTTTTTTATTTATCTATCTCTCGCTCTCTCTCTATTTAACAGCATTAACTTATAATGAAATACATCTTCCTTCAGGTAGACTGAATGTTTTTCTGTCTTGCTAAATGTTGGGCTCATGATCAGTAAGTTGTATTCGCTCAAATTGATTTAGTTAAATCAAAACTTGCGGACTTTGAAGCTGGGTCAGTTAGCGCGAGTCCCGCGCGGTGTGAAGCGGGAGCAGCTGATGGAGGACTCCGCTTGGTCTTAAAGCCTTCCGCAAATGCTACGTTTACAAATAACAATGATTTTCGTAAAATAATGATTAATTATCAATTGATAATTTGTTATTATTTTGGTCTAGTGATAATAATAATATGGGCTGCGGGAAAATAATGAATAAAAAGAGTAGGGCTGCTGTTAGTGCAGGCATGTTTCAACCCAGTAACATGAGAACACACTGTTCCTCACAGCCAACAAACAGACCGAATTCAGTTCAGCTGGAGGGGGCTGGGGGGTAGTTCTGTATAGCTTGTGGGGGTTGATATAAAGGTGTGAATCTCTTGGTCTTTCATATGCACAGTGTCTTATGAGGGTATCAAACTTGCAGAACAGGTTTAGATAGGACGATTGCCTCGTCATTTTGGTTTTAGGGCAACTTTGAAGAAAGGTTTCTATACTTATAGTATGCGCTAGTATAAGGCTTTTATACTAGTGCAATATAGTTTATTGGTTATTATAACTTAATTTCAGAGGTAGTTGCCTTAACTCAAATAAATAAATAAATAAAATAAATAAATTCGCAAACTGTTGATTTTATTTTGTTTCGTCTAAACAATATTTTTTAGACTATGAAATATAAATTCTCACAGAATGTAGCCTTTTCATAACCAATATATTGAACCATCTCTTTATATTTTTCTAAATCCCAAACAGAGTCCAGACATCCGTCTATGATGTTTTATAGGCTTTTTTAGATTTGGGAACACACATGCGTTACAGACATGACAAAAACATTTTGGAGTTTTTGGAGACATTATTATTATTATGATTATTATTATTATTATAATAAATTTTTTTTGTTTGTTTTTTTTGTAGCCTATTTACAATGCAGAAACCAGAAGCAACAATATCTGCAGGGAAGGGTTGGCCATTCTCAAAACATAAAATATCAATTTTATTTCAATTTTCGTTTTTGTGTTTCAGAGGGAAAATCATTGTTAAGGCATCTCTCCATTACAGACCGTTCTGAAAGAAGAATTTATGCAAACGTGTATAAAATGCTTTAAAAACTTTAACAGAGATGTCTAGAGGGTATTTAATAGATCTGCCCCCACGTAAGGTTTTTTCAAATATTAGCCGTTCATTTGTCATTATTCAACTAATCGCAGGTTTATATTAAATTAACATCTATAATCCATAATGAGCCTTAATATATTCTGCGCTCAAGCACATGCATTAAGTTTGCTACAAAGCACAGGCAGAAGTAGCCTAATAATTGTAAAAAATTAGACATTTTAATTATTTATTAATAAACAAATGTTTTCTTGTCGGCTTGAAATTCACAGTGCTGACTCTCTCCACATGGACGCGTCTTTAAAGAGAAATACAACCTTCACAGATTACATAATGCTTTCGTTCTGAATTGATTCGTTTAAAAGACATTTCAAGCTTTCTGTAGATATATTTCTCATGTATGTGAGACACCACAATTTTAAGTTAATTCATTATCAGGAAAAAATTCAAGTGATCTAGAGGGCGCCTCCCTGTCCTGCATGCGCATTAATAATTTTCGCACAAACACTTGAATATGAATAATAATTCACATTTTGCATATGCATTACAACGTAAATTATTTTTTACATGCAATTATCCAAAATAAAACCAAACAAGATTTGTAATGAAGATAAAACAAATTAGAATAAATGCTGCGCGTGCACTCTTGCACGCAGACATTTTACACACCTGCATTTAAATAAGGCTGCAATTTTATTTTTTTTACATAAATTATATGAAAGCAAGTAAAGAAGGCTCCCTTTAAAATCACTGAAGTTGTCAATTAATGAAGCTCTTATTTACATTGTGTGTATTTTGTTGATTATAATGAGAGAACTTGAGTTTAAACATGAGAACGTTTTATTAATCCGTCCATTCTTTAGAATTTCAATGATTTAGCTAAATCGTGCAGGTTTAATTTATTCGTTTCTTGTTTTAATTAGGCCTAAATAATGGGAACGAAATTATACAGTGCCTCACGTTTTACTAAAATAAAGAAAATAATTTATAAAACATGCAACAATTTTTCCCAATAAATTGTTTGTCAAAATAAAGGACAGGTAACGAATAACAAAAATGCATGTTGTTTTATTAAAGGAATTTTAAAATATAGGTCTAATACAGGTCCTTCTCAAAAAATTAACATATTGTGAAAAAGTTCATTATTTTCCATAATGTAATGATAAAAATTAAACTTTCATATATTTTAGATTCATTGCACACCAACTGAAATATTTCAGGTCTTTTATTGTTTTAATACTGATGATTTTGGCATACAGCTCATGAAAACCCAAAATTCCTATCTCAAAAAATTAGCATATCATGAAAAGGTTCTCTAAACGAGCTATTAACCTAATCATCTGAATCAACTAATTAACTCTAAACACCTGCAAAAGATTCCTGAGGCTTTTAAAAACTCCCAGCCTGGTTCATTACTCAAAACCGCAATCATGGGTAAGACTGCCGACCTGACTGCTGTCCAGAAGGCCATCATTGACACCCTCAAGCGAGAGGGTAAGACACAGAAAGAAATTTCTGAATGAATAGGCTGTTCCCAGAGTGCTGTATCAAGGCACCTCAGTGGGAAGTCTGTGGGAAGGAAAAAGTGTGGCAAAAAACGCTGCACAACGAGAAGAGGTGACCGGACCCTGAGGAAGATTGTGGAGAAGGACCGATTCCAGACCTTGGGGGACCTGCGGAAGCAGTGGACTGAGTCTGGAGTAGAAACATCCAGAGCCACCGTGCACAGGCGTGTGCTTTTGAACCAGAAACAGCGGCAGAAGCGCCTGACCTGGGCTACAGAGAAGCAGCACTGGACTGTTGCTCAGTGGTCCAAAGTACTTTTTTCGGATGAAAGCAAATTTTGCATGTCATTCGGAAATCAAGGTGCCAGAGTCTGGAGGAAGACTGGGGAGAAGGAAATGCCAAAATGCCTGAAGTCCAGTGTCAAGTACCCACAGTCAGTGATGGTCTGGGGTGCCATGTCAGCTGCTGGTGTTGGTCCACTGTGTTTTATCAAGGGCAGGGTCAATGCAGCTAGCTATCAGGAGATTTTGGAGCACTTCATGCTTCCATCTGCTGAAAAGCTTTATGGAGATGAAGATTTCGTTTTTCAGCACGACCTGGCACCTGCTCACAGTGCCAAAACCACTGGTAAATGGTTTACTGACCATGGTATTACTGTGCTCAATTGGCCTGCCAACTCTCCTGACCTGAACCCCATAGAGAATCTGTGGGATATTGTGAAGAGAAAGTTGAGAGACGCAAGACCCAACGCTCTGGATGAGCTTAAGGCCGCTATCGAGGCATCCTGGGCCTCCATAACACCTCAGCAGTGCCACAGGCTGATTGCCTCCATGCCACGCCGCATTGAAGCAGTCATTTCTGCAAAAGGATTCCCGACCAAGTATTGAGTGCATAACTGAACATAATTATTTGAAGGTTGGCTTTTTTTGTATTAAAAACACTTCTTTTATTGGTTGGATGAAATATGCAAATTTTTTGAGATGGGAATTTTGGGTTTTCATGAGCTGTATGCCAAAATCATCAGTATTAAAACAATAAAAGACCTGAAATATTTCAGTTGGTGTGCAATGAATCTAAAATATATGAAAGTTTAATTTTTATCATTACATTATGGAAAATAATGAACTTTTTCACAATATGCTAATTTTTTGAGAAGGACCTGTATATGAGAATATTGACATTTTGCATATTAATCCATGTAGCCTAGCTCACTAAAATAGGCTACCACTTTTAACCCTTTAACTTGCATTGTAACTGCACGGTTGCCCTTTTTTTGCAATCAAATTACTGTAATTAAAACTCGCCAAACCCCATTTTTGGCCGTTTGTCCTTAAACCTCTTATTGAATAGAGTGTGTAATGACAATTATATCCACTGGGTGGCACTGCAGCAAAAATATATTGTTACTGAAAAGCCGCGACAAAACCGGAATGTATTGACGTGACGCCTCTCTTCAAACGCTAACTGCAAGTAACGTCAAAAATTGAGATTAAAACAATTTAATCAGATTTTCTTGTTCTAGACCTCCTAACAGTAAATTTAGTTAAATGGCAGAAACATGGTGATAAAATGTATATCTGATTTTACTTTAGAAAATGTGCTCGACCGCTCGGTTGAGTTGCCCAGTTAGGGTAAAATGAACTGAATGCAAGCTATACTCAGCAACGCGATCATAACTTGGAATAGCACTGCGCAAGATCATAGATGAAGTTATTCCTTTGTCTGAACAAAAACCAGTGCTTTGTTGCATATCACAGAACATCATATCAATAATTTATTCTATTATATTTATATTATATTGCATTGACTATTTGCCTTTTACCTTACATTTTATACAGATTGTCACTACGTAGATCCATTATTTATTATTTGTAATGTAACTTAATTATTATTTTGTATTATTATTTTGGTTTGATGTATTTGCTTATTTACTTTAAATTATTAGATTTCTATTACATATAATTTTACATATATTTTTTTGTATAGTGGATTTCTGTTACAATAAGAACAGGTTTATATATATATATATATATATATATATATATATATATATATATATATATATATATAAGCATGGGTATTGTTATCATATTCTACTGTCTGTAATGTTTTTATACAAAAGAAAAAAAAAACATCAGTTGCACAAATGAAAAATTCCATTAATGCATCATAATTTTCAGTTCATGCCGAGTTACCCTAAATGGGCAAGTCAACTGGCTGGTTGACTTGTGTATCTGCTTAGTGAATGGGTCATCTGAAAAAAAAAAAAAAACTGAGAAGTTGCTCAGTGTAGTGTCAGGAACACAATTTTAACAATAAATAATTTTTTGCAAATGTATTTCTTAGTGTGACTGTTAAAGGGTTAATGCTCCGATGCAAAGTAAACCACAATTTCTTTTGAATAATATAACACATAATTCATATTATATAAATAATACTGCACACCTATTAAATGTGTCAAATCTAAAATATGGTGTAATACTGTGTAGCTTAGAGAAAATATAAGCACAGGCTCAGGCACAGGCTTGACATTTATCCTGCTTGAATTCATTCTAAGAAATGCACATAACTTCATAAGTACCAAACTTTCATCTGTGAATATTAAATATTTTAACTACAGTGTTTTTCTTTCATTTTCCCTGACTGCAGCCGTCAAATGTAACACATCAGCGAGGCAAAACTGACGTCTATTTGCGAAAATGTGCTTTGATGCGCTTGTTTGATAACTTGTGATTAAAGCGCCACTCAGCGGTCAAAAGCTGCAAATGCACTTTGCAGACGCCGCGGCGGCGGTACGAGCGGCGGTAGAAGCAACGTTTTGGATGGCCACCTACTGTAGGTGGATCTATTGTGCATGCATGTTTGGGTGGTGCTGCATCTGCAAATGGGAAATTGTGGTTGTCATGTTGGGAGAAATGGTCTTCAACCCCAACTTCTAAATTGCGTAGCTTAAATATATTTTTTTGGTTTGTCCATTACAGATTTGCCCAAGGTCTTCGACTGCGACAACTGGACATGCTACAGAAGGGGATTACTCGGAGCTCTGCAACTCTGAGTAAACTGGCAGACATGTAGAGACAGTATAATACACAATACAGTTGTGTTCTTTTACCACATGGTGTCTGTAATGTAAATGGCCAATTTGCACGGGATAAGAAATCTCAGTAAAACTACTTGAAGTGGGAGGGGTAACTTGATTTACACTCTACAGTCATGTGCGTCATGTAGGCGTTGCTTCCTGATATTCTTGTTTGACAGGACCTAACTGTTTATATCCAATCAGAATTTAAAATTTTAATTAATAAAAATCTGTGTGCATATATATATATATATATATATATATATATATATATATATATATGTGTGTGTGTGTGTGTGTGTGTGTGTGTGTATATGTATATATATATATATATATACACAAACACACGCACACAAACAGGTCGGGTCGATTGATTTATTAAATTTATTCAATTCTGTTGATAATAGGCACTGTTCACTGCTGTTCTTTGTTAATTTATTTATTCAAGCATTTGTTCATCACGAGTGTTGATAATCAGTTCAAAACAACTGTGTACTGACAGAGTTCAATTTAGATAGGACTTTTGAATTTATTCCCTTATGTTATACCATTATTGCAGAAACATTTAATTGTGGGTGTCACTATCCTAATTTTTACATAATTGCCTCTTGTGAATTCCAGTACAACAGAGGACGAGCAAACGACAGAAGCACCTGGGTATTCGGAATGCTAAGCATCAAGGTTGAGAGGAGGAGACCTATTTTTAATATTGTGCATTGTCGTTCAGCCAGAAATCTCATGGCACTCATAAAGAAGCACATTCGCCAGGGAAGCTCAGTCATTTCAGATGGATGGTCCTGTAAATTTGACATCGTTCTCTTCTGAGTGCTGTTATCAGTCTCTCTTAATTTTTTTTTTCATTTTATTGAAAGTCATGAAAACACCATCATGGAGTTTTTTTTGTTTTGCTATTCGAGCAAATGGGAATACAAAAAAATATATCTGTGGTACTCTCCCATTCACTGCTCTTCAAGTTAACCCAACTATGACGACTTCCGCTGCTGAAAAACCCAGAAATATGAAAAGGGTCCATTACAAAGCATCGCGAGGTTTACAAAACAGCATAGGATAAAGGAAACCAGCAATCTCTCGTTAAAGGATCCCAGGATGTTAACTTTAATTTCAAATCATTAGTCACATGTCTGGATGAGCTGGACTATGCTTTCAATTGTAACATTTTGTCAACTGAGGAAGTACTTCCACTCTGTGAAGTACTTAAAATGAAGACTCCATACGAAAGAGTAAGTACTAAAGGAGTTTCTACGCTTAAACATTTAGCACTTGCTTCCAAACACCACTTACTTCAAATGCTCCCATGAGTAGAGAATTGTGGCAATTGTCAATCTAGACCAGCAGTGGCAAATGTTGGCCCTGGAGAGCCACAGCCCTACAGTGTTTTGCTTCAACCATAATCAAACACATCTGATCAGCTTGCTCAAGCTCAAAAGAGTTACTACAAATCTAAAGGCAGGTGAGTTTAAATTAGGGTTGAAACACAATTTGCAGGACTGTGGCTCTCCAGGACCAGAGTTTGTTACCCCTGATCTAGACTGATACAAGTTTATTAAATCATTAAAATTTCACGTAACTGATGTCAAATTACAAACCTTTAGACCTATAAACAATTTGGTACTACATTGATATTGGCCAAAAAAAATTAATAAATAAATAAATCACATTGAAACAAAATGCAACATGTAACCTAAATTAACTATTTTTATAAAATCATAAACCCATGTAAAGGTTTATAAGATCCTTTCTAAACCTTGCGTACAGAACATGACAATGACTTCTAACCTAATTACAGATTACTTTTATATAGACTCTTTTGAACGCAACTATTTGACTTTTTGTAATCATTATTAGGTGAATTTAACCCAAAGGTGTTTTTTGTCTTCCCCTTCTCCTGTTCTCCATTACAGGTGACAGTGAAGGCAAAGGTGATTCAACTGCAAAGCCATGGACACAATGTTGTTCACGACAGCACGTTTCTCCAGAACACATACTACACAATTGCAGATGAAACAGCAGCAATCGATTTGACCGTATGGGGTGACAGCAAAGTTACAACTGACTGCTGGTACGAGATCTCAAATGTTTCCATACGCACCTTCAAAGATTAACTGCTTTTAACTACAACCAAAGACACAAACTCACTATACTGAGCTGCCAAAATCCCATTCATCCTGTGGAGAACACCACCACCCAAACTGTCACAGCAGACATATTTGGAGCAACAGTACACCTAATTCATATCTGTCCACTGCAACACAAGATCGCCAACATGCCCTTGTCCGCTTCAAGAGTGAATTGCCAAAAATGTGAGACGTTCTACAAGTCCTCTTCAGTCACCACATACACGCATGGAACTATCACCGTCAAAACCACCAAAGGGGTTCAGACCCTGAACATCGAGAACCATACCATCGAGTCCATTATAAACATCACACACAACTCCACTACAGACCACATTATAGACGCTATACTTGCACTGCCCCGTCAACATATCCATATACAAAAACAACATAACAAACATATCACTCCAACAAGACACCCATTCCATACAGACACCGAAAATCACAATCACACGACCTATGGACTCATCTCAAAGCCTCTATGCAACCGATCTAGAGAACCGAATGGCTGACGACTTCCTCACTTCCACCCCATCTACATCAGCAGCAACCACTTCAGCTTCATCAGCCATCATACCACCCACAGAATTACCAACAGTATTAAGGTAATTCATATTAAGAATGTGTGTCTACAAGTGACCTAAAGTAAGCATTTTAAATCTAATATTTTATTTTGTTGAACTTTCTTCAGAACTAAAACCAGAACCAGTTCCAACCAGGAAAAATCACCCCAATGAAGGAGATTAGCCCACTCAAATACTCAAACGTCTGCTGTGAGCTTCTGGGAAGTGGTGTGCCTCGCTCCTGCTCCTTTTTCTTTTTTTCTTTTTATTAGTAACTTTTCTGTTGCATTTACTATGACATCGGTCATGTCTATTTTAATTTCTCAATTGTTCTGTAACAATAAATGTAATCGAAACACCACTAATCATTTAGAATAAACATAACTGACCATATTCACAGTTGTTTTGTAAAACAGTTATATCACCAAAGAAGAAGAAAATAAAACTGATAAAAAAATAAATAATAAGTAAATAAATATAAGTGGATGATTACAGAGTATATTATTTTAAACTTCCAAAAGTCCAAGAGAGGTCCCCATTTGGCTTCAAATCTTACCAAAATGTAATTGTTCCATTTGGATAATATAAAGCATCTCGTTTAACCATCTTTAAAAACAAGGAGCTTGTGAAGTTTTCCAATTGAGGAGTATTACCTTTTTGGCTGCGATTAAGCCTACCATTAGAGCGTGCTGATGAGTATGTGGGATAGTATCCATAACATCAGAATAGCTGAAAATAGCCAGACTGTGGTCTGGTTGAATGTTAATTCTGTATGCGTTTGAAAACAATTCAAAAATGTTAGACCAAAAATCATACAGAATAGGGCAAAACCAAAATAAATGTGTGTGGATATGTGGATGGGTTCTAATTCCTACAGCTAATGCCTCGAGTGCAATGTTAAAAAAGTAGAGGTGATAGAGGATCACCTTGTCCGACACCCCGGTTCAGTTCAAAAGAGCTGGATCTAATACCATTGGTCAAAACACACGAGGACGGATGGAAGTAAACAATTTTGATCCAGTTGATAAATTTGTTGCCAAATCCAAACTGTTTCAAAACCTCAAACATATATGGGCACTCAATCTGATCGAAGGCTTTTTGGGTGTCTAGTGAAATAATGGCTGCAGAATTGTTGGCTAACTGACGATCTGCATATAAAATATTAAGCGGACATTACAGAATGAAAACCTTCCTGGAATAAACCCAGTTTGGTCAGGATGGATAATCGTTGAGATGTGTTGTGCTAATCTGGAAGCCAGTATTTTAGTAAAACTTTTTGATCAAAATTTAAGAGGGCAATGGGTCTATAATTGGCTGGATCTGTCTCAGGTTTTCCCTTTTTCAGAACTACACAAATATTTGCTTCATACAAAGAGTCAGGAAGTTTTTTCCTTTGAATTGAATCCTGTAGCATTCTCAGCAAATAAGGGTCAAGCCTCCTACTAAAAGTTTAAAAAAAAAATTTGCATCCAAACCCATCCGGGCCAACAGCTTTCCCAGATGGAAAAGCATGAATTGCCTTTAATAAATCTTCAACTGAGAGTTCAGATTCTAGGTCAGACCTAGAGGATTCACTAAGTTTTGGAAGACTGTCACGGATCATAAATTCGCCGTCTCTCTCTCTTGTCTGTGTTTGTGTTGATGTGTGTGTGGGTGGAGCCACTGATTACTGGGCGGATCAGCACACCAATCAGGATTGATCAGCACGCCAGCTGCAGATGAATAGCGCGGTCTATTTAAGCTGTGTCCCAAACTTAAGTGCATGGACGAGCGTCAAAGTGACGAGTTGGTTGAATTCCGAATGGCGGTGACATCAGCAGGACGTGATCGAGGAAATAGTAATCGACTGAAAGCGGGAAATTCAAAAAACATTGCAAACACTGAATTAGGAGCGGTTGAGCACGACTGCTTCGTGAATGGATCAGACATAGGTAGGTGGGCAGAAATGGATTATAGTGAAGAGAAAAATGAAGAAAATGAGGGAAAATTAAAGGGAGAGCTTTCAAAAAAGAAAGACAGTCAAGCAAAAGGGAATAAAAGAATAAGAAATGAAAATGATGACGGGTTGGAAAGTGAGGAAGAAGGACAAGAGCAAAATAAGAAGAAAATACATGATAATCTTTTAGTCATAATAAGATTCAATGATAAAGATCAAGAGAACATGAAAATTATCAACCCGTTTGCATTAACAAAACATCTGGCAAGTAAGATAGGCGAGATATTATATGCAAAGGTCCTAAATGATGGAAATTTGTTAGTCAAATGTGCTAATGAAGTTCAATTTGAGAAAGCATTCAAAGTAAAAGAGATTGGAAAACTTAAAGTGATAAACACAAGAAGGGTGGGAGCACGAAATGGTGGAGGATGCAAAGGAGTGATCTCAGGGATACCAATGAATGTAGGAATGGAAGAACTTAAGAGACATATTAAAGGGGGGGAAATAGTGAGTGCACAAAGATTAAAAGCGACAAGAGAAGGAGTGAAAAGGGATAGTGAAACGGTTTTGATTGAATTTGAGGGGGAGAATATGCCAAAAAAGGTATACCTTGGTTATATGAGCTACCCAGTGAGACTGTATGTGCCAAAACCAATGAGATGTTTTAATTGTCAGAGGTTTGGACATATAGCCAATAACTGTAAAGAGAAGAAGAGATGTGCAAGATGTGGGGGCGAGCATGACTACGGAAAGTGTGGAACAGGAGTGCAACCAAAATGTTGTAATTGTGGAGGAAGCCATAATGTGGCGTATGGAGGGTGTGAGGTGATGAGACAGGAAAATAAAATCCAGAAAATAAGAGTGGAAAAAAGGATCACTTATGCAGAAGCAGCAAGAGTGTCAAGAATTCATGATAATATTACCATAAAACAAGCAGAATTGGGGGTAGAAGAACAACAACAAAGTACAAGAGACAAGGTTTATGTGGACAAAAAGGACTTGGTGACGTTTATTGCAGGAGTGATAAACAGTACAGCTGAAGTTAAATCAAAAAATGATAAAATTCAGCTGGTTGTCAAAGCAGCAGTAAATCATTTAGGACTAGTGGGACTGACATGGGAAGAAGTGAGGGAGAACCTTACTAATCAGTCAAGCCAGGAAGCAAAATGTATTGGTTTATAATAATGGTTTTAATTTTACAATGGAATGCTAGAAGCTTACTGGCCAATGGCCAGGAATTCAAACATTTCATCAAGGACAGGAAAGTAAATCCAGATGTAGTATGTATCCAAGAAACTTGGTTAAAAACAAATTTAGAGTTTGTGATTCAGGGATATATAGGTATAAGGAATGACAGAGATAATGGGGGACGGGGAGGAGGAGGGTGTGCTACATTTATTAAGCAAGATATTCCATATAGGGTACTAGAAAAGGGAGAGGATCTAGAATACATTGTGGTAGTATTGTGGGAAAGAGGGGAGGAAGTGGTTATAATAAATTACTATAATCCTTGTAAAAGGTTGGAAATAGATAAGTTATTAAGTATACAAGGAAATAATAGACAAAAAGTAATATGGTGTGCAGATTTTAATGCTCACAGTAAAATATGGGGGGGTTCACATACAGATGTAAATGGAAGGGTAATAGAAGATTTGATGGATAAGGAATTAGTGTGTATGAATGACGGAAGAGGAACAAGAATAAACATAACAACTGGAAATGAATCGGCATTAGATATTACTTTAGTGTCTAATCCCTTGGCTGGAATAAGTAACTGGAATATTTGGAGCGATACAACCGTGGGCAGCGATCACTACCCAGTATCATGCTCCGTGGGAGAGCGAGTGGAAATAAGACCAGGTGAAGGAATACCTAAATGGGGTTTTAGAAGAGCAGATTGGGTAAAATTCCAGCAATTGAGTGAGGAATCATTATTACGGATAGACATTTCTGGAAATATAGAAGAAATAAACAAACAAATAACATCAGCAATAGTCATGGCAGCAGGTGGATCTATTCCCAAGTATAAACAAAGGAGGAATAAAAAACTGGTACCATGGTGGACAGAAGAGTGTCGTCAGGCTGTTAAAAACAGGAATAGGGCATTTAAACTAGTAAAAAACACCCATAACATGCAGCATTTGATTCAATATAAGAAGGTGCAGGCTAATGTGAGAAGAACAGTACGTCCAGCAAAAAGGGAAAGTTGGAAGAAATTTTGCAATGAAATAGGAAGAACAACACCTGTGGGAGAGGTGTGGGGAATGATAAAAAGGATGGGAGGAGTACGGAGGGAATGGGAAATTCCAGCTATAAGTACTGAGGAAGGAATAGCAATCTCCAATAAGGATAAGGCAGAGATAATGGCAAAAGCATTTGTAAAAATTCACAGTTCAGATAACCTGTCAGAAGTATGCAAAGTGAGAAAGGAAAGAACAATGGATCTGTATCCAGGTGTGTTAGACTGGAGGGAAAAAACTGATGATAAAATTGATGAACCTTTTAATATGGCAGAGTTGATGAGAGCAATAAATAGAGCTAAACCAACATCTCCAGGAAAAGATCAGATATGCTATGTGATGCTAAAACATCTAGGGAAAGGAGTGCTCCTAAAGTTGCTGCACCTTTATAATAGAGTGTGGGAGGAGGGAAGACTACCGAATGCATGGAAAGAGGCAGTAGTCGTTCCAATAAGGAAACCAGGCAAGGATCCTTCTAAACCCTCCAGTTATAGGCCAATAGCATTAACATCAAATGTATGCAAAATTATGGAAAGGATGATAACAGAAAGGTTATCGTATATACTAGAAAAAAGTGGAAATCTAGCAAATTATCAAAGTGGTTTTAGGAAAGGTAGGAGTACAATGGATTCAGTGATAAGACTAGAAAATGAAATAAGAAAGGCTCAGGCCAATAAGGAATCAGTCATTACAGTGTTTTTTGATATAGAAAAAGCTTATGACATGATGTGGAAGGAGGGATTGTTAATAAAGTTGCACTTGATGGGTGTAGGCGGAAGAGTTTTTAATTGGATAAAGAATTTTCTGTTTGAAACGAAAATTTAAGTACGAATAGGGTCAGACATGTCAAGTCAGTATGCTGTGGGCAATGGAACGCCTCAAGGCAGTGTGATTAGCCCACTACTTTTTATCATCATGATTGATGATGTCTTCACAAAGGTGCCAATGGATATAGGGAGGTCATTGTTTGCGGATGACGGAGCTTTGTGGAAAAGGGGAAGGAATATTGAGCATGCAATCAGGAAAGTACAAGGAGCAATCGATGAGGTTGTGGAGTGGGGATATGATTGGGGGTTTAAGTTCTCAATAGAAAAAACAGAAACAGTCTTTTTCACCAGGAAACAAATTAAGGAAGGTATGAAGTTAAATATGTATGGGAAAGAATTAGAAAGGGTTGGAACATTCAAATTTCTGGGAGTTATTTTCGATTCACGGTTAACATGGGCAGATCATATAAAGAAAATAGAAGGAAAATGCAAAAAAGTAATTAATGTGATGAGATGTTTGACAGGTAGGAAATGGGGAGCTAGTTGCTCTGCATTAAAAACAATATATGTGGCACTGATAAGATCTGTGTTGGATTATGGCAGTGTAGCTTATGGGTCAGCAGCCAAATCTTTATTAAAGAAACTAGATATGATTCAGGCACAGGCATTAAGAGTGTGTTGTGGTGCTTTTAAAACTTCACCAGTACCTGCACTACAGGTAGAAATGGGAGAAATGCTGTTAGAATTAAGAAGGAGACAGTTGATGACAAACTATTGGGCTGATTTGCAGGGACATAATGATTTCCACCCCACAAAAGTAGTGTTGCAGGAGACATGGGAGAATGCAAGATATAACAGAGATAATTTTAGTCGAGTAGGCAATGAGGTAGCAAAAGAATTTGGAGTATTTGATATGAAAATGAGCCCTGCAGTTGTATATCCGATGGTGGCTCCTTGGGTACTTGTTTGGCCTGATATTGACTGGTATTTATTAGAGTTAAAGAAGAAAGGAAAAGATCAAATAGATTTGGTAAGTGCATTCAAGCATCACATAAGTAAAGATTATAAAGAATTCATACATGTATATACAGATGGTTCTAAGAAACCTGAGACAGGAGTGACAGGATATGGGGTGGCAATTCCTGCTAAAGGAATAGGAATTAATAGAAGAACGTCAGATTTTTTAGGAGTTTACACAGTGGAAATGGTAGCAGTATTAGTTGCTTTAAGGTGGGTGGAAAAAACAAGACAAGAAAAGGTGCTGATATTATCCGATTCATCCTCAGTCCTAGTGAGTTTAAGGTCTTTTCACTCAAAAAGCCGTCAGGATGTGTTATATGAAGTCCTTTAATCAGTAACAAGGATAGCAAATCAAGGAGGACAGGTTCAATTTATGTGGGTTCCAGCACATGTAGGGGTGAAAGGGAATGAGCAGGTGGATGAATTGGCAAAGAAGACTTTAAAGAAGGGAAATATAGAAATGCAAATTAAAACAAGTAAAGCAGAGGTCAAAAGTATCATCTGGGAAAAAACCAACCAAATGTGGCAAGATAGATGGGACAGAGAGGAGAAAGGAAGGCATTTATATAAAATTCAAAAGAGTGTAAAAATAACTAGGTTAGGTGGTGGGTACAGGAGAGAGGAAACCGTAATGACAAGATTAAGGTTGGGGCACGGTGCGCTAAACAAATCACTGAAAATGATAGGAAGACACGAGACAGGCTTGTGTGAGTGGTATCAAGAAGAGGAGTCAGTGGAGCACATAATTATAAGATGTAGGAGGTATGAGGAACAGAGAGTGATAATGGAGAATAATTTGAGGGAATTAGGGGTTCAGGAATTAACTTTAACAGGACTGATGAGCATAGGTGACAGAGCACAGGTTAGAATATTGAATA
Organism: allo-octoploid hybrid of Carassius auratus x Cyprinus carpio; assembly: GCA_024542945.1. Lineage (NCBI taxonomy): Eukaryota > Metazoa > Chordata > Actinopteri > Cypriniformes > allo-octoploid hybrid of Carassius auratus x Cyprinus carpio. Next base: position 322,199 of record JANHFF010000192.1, read on the forward strand.
TAGCGTTACTACCCGTGTTTGTTTTCCTGTTGCCAAACCTGTTTGATATCCTTTACGTACCTTTGCTGCCTGCCTACCGACCCTTGCTTGTTTACTGGATTTTGATTCTCTGTTCTCCCTACGTTGCTGATATTGCTGGTACTGACCATTGCCTGTACGACTACGAGTTGCTGCAATAAAGCCTGCATATGGATCCCATGTCGAGTTCTGGTTCATTACATTATCCTTCAGAATTCATTATAATATTCTGATTTGCTGCTCAAAAAAGAAAAATAATGATTATTATTATTATTATTATTATGTCAAAAAGAGCAGAGAAGATTTTTTCAGGTTTTTTGGTGAATAGAAAGTTCAGAAGAACAGCATAATTTGTAACATGATAAATGTCTTTATCATCACTTGTGTGCTAAATAAAAGTTTTAATTTATATATATATATATATATATATATATATATATATACTGACTCCCAGCTTTTGAATGGTATAGTAAATATTGTTACACTTGGAATAAAACTGGAGTAATGATGCTGAAAATGTAGCTTGTGAAAATGTAGATGTCATGTCTCTTTTCTTCAGAGAATAGAGGTGATGTTGCTCTTTTGGTCCTTCCCCTTCTTCTTCCTCCCACGGTATACAGAATTGGTCAGAAGGTCTTTCGACCATCCATTGACAAAGCTAGAAAGGCATTCATTGATCTTCAACCAGTAAGTATAAAATCAAATAATTGCCAATTAATGTGCGTTGTTTAATGTTTATTTGCTGCACTGTAGCCAGTGCATCAATTAAGAATGTTGATTAGACCTGACTGGAACTGCATGTGCATTATTTCCTGCTGGACATGAGACTTAAACCCGCTACCACTGGATTACAAGTCTGACTCCCTAACCATTAGGCCACGACTTTTATTATATTTATTTATTTCTTTTTGGCCTGTAATTATTTCAACATATATTTAGATTTATATATAATTACCAGATTTGTGTCAAATTAATTTAGAGTTGGCAGAAGTGGTGTCATACAGGCTAGAACTGCCACTGATATATAAAAACTAAATAGAAATGTGTTGTAGCGAATCAGCTTAAAGGAGAAATAATAATAATGAATCGTAACTAGTTATGATTAATTATAAATATTTAGATCCGTTGTAAGTATTTACTTGATCTCTCAGTGTCAACTGTCTGTCAATTCTAAGAACGTTAATTTCCTGGTTAAGGAAAATAACTTTCTTACTGTACAATACTACTCCGAGCATGTAGCAAAAATCTGCATGATTAGGGACTTCAGTTATGAACAAATAATGAACAATCTCAAGTGTGATACAAGTAAGACTTTATTAACTACATAAACACTTAAACTAGTCTAACAAACAAACACACACACACACACACACACACACACACACACACACATACATACATACAGTTGGCATAGGAAAAAGGGTTAAAGCTTAAGCAGTAAAGAGAAGAGAAATACAGACCTGAAGCTATGGTACTATTTGATATTCAGCAGATCTGCAGCCTGAAGGAAACATCAGTTTCTTAGTTCAAACACACATTTGTAAAAAGGTACAAATTATACTTATTGTATCAATTAATAAGATGTCTTGTCTGTCTGAAAGGGAGTCCTGATGCAATCTGAAGGCTTAAGTTGATCTTTGCTGAAGTTGGTCAGAGGACCTTGAAGTGGAAAGACTAGGCCGAAGCCTGGCCCAAGCTTAGGTTGGGTTCTTGAGGACTCTTAGCTCTGCATCTTGCCCTGGAGTTTCTGCATCTGAAAAAAAAACTTCTCTGATCGGGTGATCAGTGATCTATAAAGGGTGACAATGTCACACGCTCAGGACTTGAGTGAGCCAATGAGGAATGGTAGCTTTGGAGGGAAATTTTACTACCCTTTGTCTTTAGCATGTGTTTTGCAAGGTTATTTTTGTAAACGATAACTGAAACTAAGACTAAAACTATCAGTTAAAAAATATTTTCGTTAACTGAAATAAAATGCTAAAAAAAAGCCAAAACGTGGATATTTTAGGCAATGTAGAAATCCTGGCCAGGACGTGTCCTGGGAAAATGGCACGTTTGGTCACCCTAATTTAAAAGATTTTTTATCAATACAAAAGCAACACACTATAAGAGGAAAAATAATGAGATGAGGAAAACTGGGTACATGTCCCTACATTTCTCAAGTGGTTATATCTAGAGGGAGATAGATACAATTAGGATGGACTTTATAGTACAAGGGTATATTTGTCTGTTTCAAAGTGAATTTAGAGTGAAAAACAATCTTATCTTGATGTGTGTCTTTGTTACCAAGGTAACCAGAGGCCTGTTCTACACTTTTGAGGTGTTAGTTGCATTTCAGGGGAAATGTCAGTCCTTTGGTTAGATGAGGGGGCATTAGATATTATTTGTTAAATACAAGCGGCAACCTCCTGCTCTTTCTCATGAAGCCAACAAGGAAGTGACTAAAACTGCAATAAAAACTAAAACTTACAAAACCATTAATGAAACTAACTAAAACTAAACTGAAATTATAGGAAATTTGAAAACTATATTAAAATAAAAACTAATTTAAAAATTCAAAACTATAATATCCTTGTCTCACTTTGATCACCACTGATCAGTTCTGCAGAGATTTTGCTAATCTCAAATAAGTGTAATGACCAACCAAAACTGAAAAACATGAACGGCACAACCAATCAAAACATGACTCATGGACAAGGATAGCACATAGCAAGAAAATAAGAAAGCAAGGGAAACACATGACAAACAGGAACCATGACTATGAGGATATCAAAATGAAAAACATGAACACATTAACTGAACAAAAACATAAAACACTGAAAAATATGAAACATTTATTTGATCAGTTTATTTAAAAAAAAACTGAGTTGTTTCAGAACAGACTTTCAAAAATCAGAATTCCATTTTTTATATATATATATATATATATATATATATATATATATATATATATATATATATATATACACACACGTTACTAATACATTTGTGAAGTCAGAGAATTATCTCCAGTGTTCTGTCTGTGCCTTGCTTGATGTTGATCATGTAAAAAGAAACAACATATCCAAACAATATTTTTTGTTCTAAAACATTTTGTAAAAGTATTACATAAGTGGATTAATTTAATGATTACCAACAACAAAGCTGTTTTAGCCTTATGACAGTTGCCATAGAAACAAATAATTTCCTGTCTGATAACTTGAAAAATCTTGGGAAAGACTTTTTGGCTTTATTAAGGAAATTATACAGGAAATTTAATTTTGCACATTCCTAGAAGCATTCCAGATGTGGCACTGAGCGAACAGTTGAGCCTATTTTTGCCACACAGTTTACACTGAACACAACAACTGTACATGCAGTAGAAAGATAAAATAATCAGGTGATTAGATAAAAAAAACAAATGCAAATTAAAATCATTAAAAATTACCCCACAGTACATTTTAAATTATAGGTCTGTGCAAGCAAACACAAAAGAGAATCTTTAAACTGCAGGACCTATGCCTGCTTATGAATAAGCTGTACAACATTAACCAATTACGACCAAGAGTTCTGATAAACATGTAACATAATTAGATGTGTCTGCCTGCTGTTGTTTTTGAAACATGAACACATTACAAAACTACATTTTGAAAACATTACAGAGATAAGAAGCGAAGCAGGCAATGTGAAATGCAACCATACTGCACATGCCTTGCTCATGTCGCACTCACACATCAGTCCCAGAGATTAAACAAAAAAAAAATTCTATGTATTGATTCAGGTCTTAGTAAATGTTATAGTAAATAAAAGAGTTCAAAGCATTAAAAAATTATTGTATTATTCCCATTCCATTAATAACATAAATTAACCAAAAAACACTTTTCACAGCCTCTCCCATTCATTCCCTTGGGAAGTGCAACATAGTTTCTCAAAGAGAGCAATGGAAACCAAGAGTAGTTGGACATAGTGAAAATGCGACATCAATAATCCATGTGTAAAGAACATGTTGATATAGCTTTGTTTTTTTCTTTAGACTTTGACTGCATGAGTCTAGTGTTAAAACTACAAATTTTAACTAAAATACCTTCATCACTCTAAAACTTATAACTATAAAAATGACATAAAAATTGGTTTATGATGCACATTATAAAATCTGAAATACTTCAAATCTGCCTTCATGACTTTAAGCAGAAATGGAGAACAACCTTTCTCCATTCCCTATTATTTCCTGTAACTTCTCCACTATACACTCTACAATAAAGGCAAAAAGGCTTAGTAAAAACATCCAAATCTATTATACCACTGTCTAGAGTGAACTGTTTTCTGTGTTATTCCTTACCTAAGATTTTTCAATTTGACACAGAGATATTGAGGCTCTAGGATAAAGCCTGAATCCAGCATATAGTGGTTCAGTGAATGTGGTGTTGAATGTGTATAAGTGTGTGAGTGTGTGTGTGTCAGAGATGCTGTAGAAGGACAGAGTGCCAGCTGGCCAATCCAGATACACTCCTACTCTTTTAGACAGAGATGGGACAGGTACATCAGTGTTCTTATTATCATGCCAGGCAGTACAAACATTACCTCTGTTAATCCAGAATAGACACCAGGAATGTTCATTGAGACCAAACAGACAATCAATCCCTTCTTTTCTACTGACTTTTTTGTATGTAACTGCTACATGACCATTGCCATTGAATTCAGTCTCCCAGTAACAGCGTCCAGTCAGACTTTCTTTACACATAACCTGCTCATAGTGCTCAAACCTCTCTGGATGATCAGGATATGATTGCTCGTCTTTCACATGTGTCACCGTTCTGTTTTTAGACATTAAGAGGCTAGTGTGTGCTGTGTTTGGATCCAGTGTGAGATCACAAAAATCTGAACACAAAAAGACATTAAAACTTCAGTGAAAAAATACTGAGTGTAACGAATGAAAGAAAACTGAAAACAGACTTACATTTTTGTAGTCCTGGTGTGATTCTGAAGACTTCATTATGGTCCACACTGAAAATACAAACAGTATTGGTACAGTAACTTGTCTCAGTTTAATATAAATTCTCATAAATTAACAATTTTAAGATCAAGGAAGTGATTCTCCAAAACCTTTTAAGTTCATACAGGGGCTATACCAAACTTTAATTCAAAATAGAGTCACTCTCGGCATCACATTGGTGATGACCGACGAATTGGGATCCCCACCAACACGCCACAGGTGCTGCCCCTTCCAGTGCCCTGTGTACGCCTCCTGATCCTTCCTATAAGGCAGACAATATGACCGGGCTCTACACAGAGAAGGTCGACTATAGTTGTTTCTCGCTTAACAGTAAGACTTGGATAACACTGGGAAAGCGTGCGCTTCCATTTGGAAGAGGACACTGCGGAGTTGACTCCTCCCAGAGGGGGTTAAGTGACATTTACTCATGTGAAGTAACCCCGTAGGGCCCTACTGCACATGGAAGTCTCTGATAAGGTTTATGGCTGCATCATTTCGAGCCAGCAGAACGTGGTCTGCCAGGGGAACACGGCCCTAGTAATTATACCGTGGGAATACATATATGGGGTCACTCATATTGGCACTAGCCAAACACAAGATTTCGGGAATTCATTGGCTGAAAGGCCTGGCACCAGATGCTCTGCCACGTCTGGCCGCCGGAGTGCTGGAGGACTCCACAGGGTCTGCCCGGTCAGGGGACTCTCTGGAGAACTAGGCATCCAGGTTGCCGCAAGCCGACTCTGAACTGGGCCTCTCAGTGCATCTACCTGTTTGAGGTGAGTACACAGGAGGAAACCAGTTCGAAACGCAGGCTATAGAACCTAGTGAACGTGTTAAGAGTCGCCCAACCCGCAGACATGTAGCTGGACCGGGGTCTCAATGTTGCACTGGAATCAACTGGCCCAAAGTCAAGGCATGATTCGTTAAGCGAAAACGCCTGCAGGTCCCCCACCATCTTGATCGAGGCCAGTGAAGTCAGGAGCAGGGTTTTCATAGAAAGAAACTTCAACTTGACTGACTGCAAAGGCTCGAAGGGGGCAGCTTGTAGGACTCTTAGCACCAATGTCAAATCCCAAGAGGGCAAGGAGGAAGGCCTAGGAGGATTTAACCTCCTGGCCCACCCAAGAAACCTGACAACCAGATTGTGCTTCCCCACCAACCTCCAGATTGTGCTTCCCCACCAACCTCCCCTCTATGGGGTTGTGATGTGCAGAAATAGAAACAACGTGAATCTTAAGAGTGGAGGGGGACAGCCTATGCGCCAACCCTTGCTGCAGGAAGCAAAGCACGGTTCTGACCGAACATATCCGGGGGTCCTCCTCGTAGGAGGAATACCATTTGACAAACAGTTTCCACTTCAGCACATAGACCCTACTCGTGGACGGAGCATGTGCTGAAGCAATAGTGAGAGCTACCTCCTGGGGTAGGTCACTTAGAACTTCCGTGTCCTGTCCAGGGACCACACATGGAGTTTCCACAGGTCTGGATGTGGGTGCCAGAGGCTGCACCGTCTCTGAGAAAGCAGATCCTTCCTCAGAGGAATCAGCCAGGGAGGGGCTGTTGCGAGGAGCATGAGTTCCGGGAAACAGGTCCTGTTGGGCCAATATGGAGCCACTAACAAGACCTGCTCCTTGTCCTCCCTGATCTAACACAGTGTCTGTGCGAGCAGGCTCACTGGGGGAAATGCATATGTGTGTGCCAGTGCGTCCGTGCCGAGCGTTGCCTCAGTTAGGGAGTAGAACCACTGGCAGTGGGTGGTTTCTGGAGATGCAAACAGGTCTACCTGAGCAACTCTGAACCGTCTCCAGAGCAGCTGAACCACCTGGGGGTGGAGTCTCCACTCTCCTCGAAGTGCTGCTCGAGACAGCTCGTCGGCTGCCCGATTGGACACTCCCGGGATGTGGATGGCACGAAAGGACCTCAGATGCTTCTGACTCCACAGGAGGAGGTGGCAGGCAAATTGCAACCAGCAATGGTAGCGTAAACTGCCTTGCTGGTTGATATATGCAACAGTCACAGTGTTATCCGTGCGGACCAGAATGTCCCTGCCCTGAAGGCGCCCTCTGAGGCGGCTCAGGGCAAGGCATATTGCTAGCAACTCAAAGCAGTTGATATTTGGACAGGTCCAAACCCCTGACACTGTGTGCCCGTTGTACATGGTCCCCCAGCCAGTGGCCGAGGCATCCGTGTATACCACAGCATGACTGGATACCTGTTTCAGGGACACTCCTGCCCGAAGAAATGAGGGATCTGACCACGGGCTGAAGGTTCTGTGGCAGGTCAGTGTAATCAGAACCCGGTGAGTACCGCGTCGCCACACCCACCTCGGGACTCGGCCATGGCAGTTCAGGACCGACTGAGCACGTTCCTGGGTGAGGCGTGCTGTCTGGCTGACCGAATCCAACTCCATGCCGAGAAAAGAGATCCTCTGCGTTGGCACAAGTTTGCTCTTTTCCCGACTGGCTAAGTTGTGTCTGAGCACCAGGTCCCTGTGTGCGCACAACTGATTGTGAGACCGTGCGAGTATGAGCCAGTCATTGAGATAGTTGTGAATGCGCATCCCCAGTTCTCTCAAAGAAACAAGGGCTGCTCCACAATTTTGGTAAAAATGCAAGGCGACAGGGACAGCCCGAAGGGCAGGACCTTGTACTGATATGCCTGACCCTTGAACGGTGGACCCTTGGGGGTGGATGCTCTCGAAAATGCATTTCTGTGTCAACATCTTGAATGGCAACTTGTGAAGCACACAGTTCAAAACTTGCAGATCCAAGATCAGTCATAACCCACCGCTTTTTTTGGGCACAATGAAGTAAGGGCTGTAAAACCCCCACTACATATCGGCTGGAGGGACCGACTCTATCGCATTCTTCGCTAGCAGGACTTTGATTTCCGCACGCAAGACAGCCGCATCAACAGCCTTGACTGAAGTGAACTGGATGCCCCTGAACGGTGGGGCAGCGTGGTGGAACACAGGGATTCAGCCCGAGGCCTGTGACGGCAGAGGGCGGAGTCTGGGTGTGAAGTGTAACACTCACCTGATTCTCCAGTCTGATAAAACTGCTCTTCTATTGAATTATTGGGTACCGCTGGCTGCTAGGCCACTGGCGGAACAAAAACAAAGGATTCTCCACCCGGCCCTCCTCTGGGGGATGGAGTGGTGCGGTCACCATCTCCCGACGAGCAGTCTCCTCCATCTCAGGGTCGCTCGTCTCAGGTCCTCTTTTGCCGCCAGGTTTGATGGGGGCCTGGACTGGCTGGGTGTCCTGCCTGCGACCGGCTCCACAATGCTGCCTGATGGAAGGCTGCTGCTGCATGGGAGCGGGGAGAGCCGCAGAGGGGCGCCCATGGTGATGAGTAGGCTGAGGGGCTGCAGCCGTGACCGAATCAGCAGGTTTCCTCCGGCACAGGATGTGTTTAATCGCCTCTATCTGCTTCTGTGCCACCGAGATCTACTGGGCGAAGCTCTTAACAGCGTTGCCGAAAAGGCCAGTCTGAGACATGGGAGCATTCAGGAACTGTACCTTACTGTACCTGTTCCTTCATGTCAACCAGACACAGCCAGAGATGGCATTCCTAGACCACTAACGTGGACATCACACGACTCAGAGACTGTGCAGTCACCTTTGTCACTTGAAGCACGAGGTCCGTCGCAGCACGCAGTTCATGTAGAACTGCCCAGTCATGACCACCCTCGTGCAGGTCTTTCAGTGCGTTGGCCTGATGGCCTTGCAGTAACACCATGGCGAGGAGGGCAGAAGTTGCCTCCCTACAAGCTCTGTATGCACTGCCAGTTAAGCCTGACGAATACTTACAGGCCTGTAAGGGGAGTCACGGGTCACCCCACACATTTGGTGTATTATGCATGGACTACTGTTATGACACTTCGTTTCTGAGACAAACAACACATGTGTAAAAACCAAAACAACCAATAACAAACAATTATACCATGCCAAATTTCAGCCTAACATACCTGAGTTTTTCCAATGTGCAGTTTGGATCACTGAGTCTTTCAGTGAGGAGATTCACTCCTGATTCTCCTGGGTAATTGTAGCTCAAATCCAGCTCTTTCAGGTGTGAAGTTGACCTCAGAGCTGAAGCCAGATAACAACAGCCAACCTGTGTCACCATACAGCCAGATAATCTACAAAGAGAAAGTAGATTGAATAATTGAGCACCTGCACTGTATTTTAAGTCTATGAATAATGAAAATACCTTTTCAAACACATTTGAGCACAATATTTTAAAAGCTTATACATTTTAGAATTAATGCTGATATTATATCACTCTAAGCATGTTTTTTTTTCAGATAAGCCCAACTGTTATATTAAACATTGAAGAAATTATAATATTTGAACTGCAAACAATAAAAACATTAACATTCTTTTACCTAAAGAGAACTAATCATTCAAGATACAACAACTCAGAGCTATGTCCAAAATCAAATGCATCATTTATTATTTTGTAGTTCTACTCTTACACACCGCAGTATCTCCAGTTTACAGTTTGTACTCTTCAGTGCATCCGAGAGCATCTTCACTCCTGTGTCTTGCAGGTCATTGTTACTCAGGTCCAGATCTCTGAGTGAAGAGTTTAATGACTGTAGAGCTGAGACCACAATTTCACAGCTGTGACGAGTGAGATTGCAGTCAGCAAGACTAAAAGAAACACAAATACACAGTTCAGTTAATTTTGAGGTGTTCCAACCCTGTTTTTTTTTTTCTGTTACTTTGGAACTGACTTACTTGCTAGTTATCTTGCAACTATAAGCATCCATATACCCAGTGCCTAAAGTCTAGGTAGTGGCATTTTGTCTTCCTTACAATAAAAACTTTGTCCAGTGTATTGCCTGAAAATGAACACATTTTACTTAATTGGAAAGACAGAACAGATCTTTCAATAAACCAGTGGCGGTACATTTGGAACATTTTGTGTCCTTTTATGTAGTTTACTTTTGTAGTTTATATCCTGTCAACTTATGTTGATTACTTTTATCTAAATTTTTAGCTTTTTTATTTCTTCTCAATGTGTATGTGTGTAGCTCTTTGAATGCTATCATTTAAGCTTCTTCTCTAACCTTATGGTAATTTTATATAAATTTGTTAGTTTAAGTTCATCTCGTTTGGTTTGCTATTTTAGTTGTGCTTTCACTGCCAGTTTCTATCCGGTCACCATTATCAGTTGTGTGTAACCTGTCTGCGTGATTTTGGAGTTATTATAAAAATTTGGGTAGTTAAAACTTGATCCTTCTGTCTTCGTCTTCCTGCCTACTACACACCGTGATATGACCGGATCCCCCTACACAGATGAACGGTCCAAGTTCATCAACATGGCTCAGAAGGGCCACAACATTTTGGAGTATACGAGAGAGTTATTATGGCTTGCCATCGCCAGCTCCCTCGACAATGAGACCCTTAAGACCTTATTCCACATCAGGGTCACCTTTAACAACCACATCGACCTCCCAGACACCACCGGACTAAACTGGAGGGAAAACGTCATCCGGTGTCTGGAGAGCGTCGTGCCCAATTCGGAAAACACCCACACCCAAAGCTGAAATCACCACTTATGACTGTGGAATGCTTGTGAAGGCCCCCCGCAGCTGGAGAGCTATCAACCACCACAACACGTCAGCCAGTACCTGAGAAAAAGAGGACAGAGCTGACCCTCGCCCTGGAAGAGGAGCTCCAATGTGAGTCTGACCGGGGTGTGAGACATCAGCAGAAAAGGGAGTCATGACTATGGAAACTGAGGACTGGCTGATAGACTTCAATGTGGACTTGTCGCCTCCCACTCTATTCCACCCAGTATCTGAAACTACTTTATTGTTTAAAGTGAATGCTGAGAACTTTAAGGACTGTGACTGTTCAGTTTCATTGATCTATGTGGATTATAATCTGTTTGTCTGTTCGGAAGTACCATTGTTTATGGACTGGGATTTACCATGTTCTTTAACCCTCTGGGGTTGACAAACGCAGATACTCGTTTTGAGGCATCTTCTCCTGATAACACCAAAAAGAAATTAAATTACACTTTCAGTTTTGATCGTACAGATTAGAGCAATACATCAATCGAATCTGTAAAGGGTCTACTTTTATTTGTATACACACATAATAACAAAATTTTGTGCATTTATAAAATAAAGAAAACAAACAGGGTGCGCTGTCTGCTGCCTTGGTCTGCGGTGATCTTAATTTAGAAACGCATCATTAAAATTAACTGCAACTCAGTGAATACTCAACACTGCGCTATTGATATTATAATGGTCCACGTGCAGTGTGTTGCGTGTAAACGCCCCCATAACAGCAAACAAAGCAGCAAGTTTTTTAAATTTTACTTTTCACTTTGCGCTGAGAGGAATAAGACAGAATTCACAGAAGAAAAAAATCGCTGTGACAAATAAGACAGAATTCATCTCAAGAAGCTTTGGATTACCTTTGGATTAATGATGCAGCGTCTTGATCCAGCAGAGATCATAAACATGAGTAAGTCTTTTTTTATTAACCTACTTGTATTGGTTTTCACATAACGTGTACACATTTTACTAGTTAGACTTTTTCCAAACTATAATTCCTGACTAAATGTATAATCAAGTGAAACATTAACATAGACAGCAATACAGCGTAACAGTAATATGAGTTATAATGTTGCTAGCTTAATGTCAGTATGAATGATTAGACAAAAAACATTTATTGTGATAGTCTATTCTCTGTTCACAACTATATATATATATATATATATATATATATATATATATATATATATTGTATAGGCCCACATACAAAGCATGCTTGTGTTTATGAATGTAACTAAGATTCTTTTCATGAATATCTGCTCTGGTGTACATATTTTTAATGTGTTATATCCGGTCATTGGTGTTTGCAAGTTTGCAATCGTTTGAGGTATAAATGTATCAAGTAAGCTGTAAACATCACTGATAATATGTGTGCTATGTGGTAATTGTGTTCTTTTTTTCCCCCTATAAATTACTGCTAGTATCAGTGACCATCACAATAATGTTAATAATGCAGTTTATTTGTGTAAACAGCATTACTTTTTTATTTTAGATGCGAGGATAACATTGCAAAAGAACCTGTTGCAAAGCGAGCCAATGCAAATAAGCAGCCCACTCAGGAACCTGGAACACAGCTACAGATGGTAGACAACCAAAATGGTTAATGCCGCCGCGCGTACCGCCGCCGCAGGGCCGCGGCGTTAACTGCAAATCAGACGCGTGTTAAAATCATTCGCGAAACTACCGACAGGTGGCGCAAAGGGACGGGTTGCGAACTGAATGTAATTGTAAAATGAAAGGAAGACGTTAAACAACAATAACATTATAATATACATTATAACATCCTTAAAAGCCATTAAAAATAGGATAGTCTTAGGCTACAGTCTACTCATCAAAAAATAAAAAAAAACCTTTACACAAAGGCTCTTATGCATGCTATTGTTTTTAAACAGTCATTTTATATATATACAATATATTTTATACATTTTATATATATATATATATATATATATATATATATATATATATATATATATATATATATATATATATATATATATATACGGATTAAAATGTTTTCATTTCGGTTCATTCTTGGTTTAAAAATAATAATAATAATAATAATAATCTTCAGGTTCCATTTGCAGAGCGAAATGAGAACGGCCCAGCATTTACAAATAATTCTTATTAACTCTGTTATTATTCTTGATTTTTTAAACTGCTAACACTTTGCATTTTTGAATTATGCGTTTACTGTGTGACCAATAATTGTGAATTGTGACTTTGATCGCGCTGGTACCTCACGCGCACATATTCGTTGGAAACAGCAGTCGTTCACCGAGCCATGCGGCGCGAGCAGCGGGCCACTTTGGCATAATTTTGCTAATTATGATTTTTTTTTTTCGTCGATACTGAAACACGTGTGAAATCCAAAGCCTATTTGACCTAATGAATAAGAGTTTAGCTTCAAATGGGCAACATGTTTGGATTTGTCCCGAATGAGAGAGATAAGCCCAACATAATGTATCGCTTTATATAATTTTTAATTATTATTATTTTTGTTGTTGTTTATAAGCCTATATTATTATATAGCCTGCTGCAATTATATTTATCCATTAGAATTATATATTTGTAATTCTTGTTCTGTTCTGATAATTTTTTTTAAATTTAAAGGATTTGTTGTAAAGTGAAGGGAACTAAAAATGTCCTGTTGGTACATTAGCCTATAGCATTATTAGGCCTGCCGTTATTATTTCTGAATGTAATAAAATGCAACTCTCACAAATGTAATTTATTTTTTAGCGGGTTTTCGTGTATGTTTTTATCCATTCTTATCACATTCACTTCGTGAACAAACAAATATAACTTCAGATCTGCCTCCTGCGTTGCTCAGCTGTGGACGATTTCAAAATGTTTGATATAAAGGTTGCTGTCACATTTTATACAGGAATTGTTCATTTAAAAAAATTATATTGTTAGTTTTATGCTAACATGCACTCAAGTCTTCGGATACTATACAAGATACAAGTTCATTTAGGCTAGCATGCACTGTGACATTTTACCGTTTCAATTTATAAACTCCTTGAGATTTTAAAGTCAGTTTAATAGTATTGAAATTCAAGTTGAATCTCGAAAAAAAAATTTTTTTAATTAAATTATTTCTATGAATTAATAAGTTAGCATGACTTTTTCATCATAGCATTTTTTACGAGCTGTATTCGTTTTCTGAAACCAAGCACCCACTTTTTTCTTTTTTTTAATCTATTAATCGCTCGCATATCTCCTACAACCTACAAATAAGGGCTAATAGAGGTTCTTTCTTTTATTATTTATTTATAATGTTTATTCTTGAAGAAAATAAGCATTTATTCTTTAATAAAATAAGGGATCCAAATATTTGTAATGTACAATAATATAGGCCTATATCTGCCTGCAGTTAAAACGTTATATTTGTTTTGATTCATCCATTTATGTTACAATTAGCCTATTCTAAAAATAAAAATAAATAATGTCATAAAAAATGCCATTGGTCTGAATAAATTTTACCATTATAGAGTTGGGGTAGTAATTTAGGAGGTTAAAATACAGTGAAATTACAAATGGCATGGGATTTTAAAGCATGACAACTGAAGGTCTATGAAACATTTGATGCATTTTTTTAAACAATGGCACTTAAAGTTTTCAACTAAAATATTACTATTTCAACCATATAGCCTGTGAATAAATAAATAAAATGCATACTTTTCAGTGAAAGAACACTGAGAGTGTAGGTTGCTTCTGGTGTTTGGATTTGTACTTCAATATAATGAGCTCCAAGTTTAAGGATAGCCTACACTAGTTGTATATTTTTTTTTTTTTACTCTCTATTTAACAGCATTAACTTACAATGAAATACGTCTTCCTTCAGGCAGACTGAATGTTTTCCTGCCTTGCTAAATGTTGGGTTAGTTTGCGCGAGTCCCGCGCGCTGTGAAGCGGGAGCAGCTTACGGAGGATTCCGCCTGGTCTTAAAGCCTTCCGCAAACGCCTACGTTCACAAATAACAATGATTTTGGCAAAAATAATGATTAATTATCAATTGATAATTTGTTATTATTTTTGTCTAGTGAAAATAATAATATGGGCTGCGGGAAAATAATGAATAAAAAGAGAAGGGCTGCTGTGAGTGCAGGCATGTTTCAACCCAGTAACATGACAACACACAGTTCCTCACAGCCAACAAACAGACCGAGTTCAGCTCAGCTGGAGGGGGCTGGGGGGGTAGGTCTGTATAGCTTGTGGGGGTCGAGATAAAGGTGTGAATTTCTTGCTCTTTCATATGGACAGTGCCTTATGAGGGTTTCAAACTTGCAGAACAGGTTTTAGGACAACTTTAAAGAAAGGTTTGATCACTTCAAATGTTGACTACTGTATAGCGCAATAAAGTTATTAGTTATTATAACTTAATTTCAGAGGAAGTTGCCTTAACTTAAAAAAAAAAAAAAAAAAAACTGTTGCATTAGGGCTGGGCGATAGGCCTATGGCCTAAAAAAATCTCCGATCTCCGATTTCACAAAAAAATCCGATTTACAATTTAAATCGATTCTTTTTGCCTCCCTACTTAAAATCAATATTCAAATGACAAAGAAATTGTTCAAAACAAGTTTTAATATAAAAATATATTATTTTTTAATACTAGCCCATCATGCCATCCACTCGGCGTTAAGAGCTGTTCAGATTAAAACTGGCAGCTCCGCAGTGAGTCAGTGTCATGGACGGAGGACAGACCAAGTGTAGGCCTAAATCAGTTTTCTAGTCTATATTTTCATCTCGTTATGCCGCTGGTTTAGGTTATGTATTTATTTTTATTTCTTATATCAATTATTTGTAAATATAGCAGACACTGTCTAACCGTGTCTACACCGGACGGCCTTTTTCATATAGGGCGAAACATCTCTCTCACTCGCAGTACAGTAGGCCTATGTGAGCGGAGTGGAGCAGCAACAATTTCCCTCCGCGCTCCGAGCGTTTAATTATCACTTCGCTCCGTGTTCACTGATACCAGAAACACTGCTCCGCCTTCACTCCGTGGCTAAAGTTGAAATGTTATGTTCATAATAGCTTATAAAAATAAAATAAAAATAAATAAATAAATAAAATTACAGGAGAGTTTCAAAGGGGATTGGGCTATTGTGTGCAAACTTTTTGTCCTACCAAACGCCAAACTAATAAAATTGTCAGCATTAAAAGGTATAATTGCTGCTTTCTGCTGTGCAAATTTTGTTTGTGATGAAAATAACAGTTTACATTTTCGTCAGTTATTTTATCTACAGATCGATGCATTTGTTACAGATTTCTGCTCATTCAAAATCAGATACAGATGAAGTAGCCTACTGTAAGATTACATTTGTTTGAATGCATTATTGCGACAGCGATTACGTGTGAATGTGCTGTATGTTTAAATCATGCTTTAACCCGAAAATAATCAGTAAAAGGAAGACAAACTCCTTGAGAACTAGCCTGTAACATCCCACTCGACTATTGCCGTCATTATAGTCTTCTGATCGGAGAGATTATGTGTATCAAGATCTAGCTAAATATGTTTATCATGTGAATTCTTGCTAAATATGCAGTTATATTACGGGCTGTTGGCAAGAATTGTATTCGTGATGGAGCGGTTCTGGAGCGAGTGAATACCACGACGCTCCTGACTTTTAAAAAATCCGCTCCTCTACAGTCAGAATCACTCCGCTCCGCTCATACTCTGCTCGGCATCGTGTCTCAAACGCGCGGGGGAGGGTTGAGCACAATCATTCTCAAAACAAAAAATATTTATTTTATTTCAATTTTCGTTTTTGTGTTTCAGAGGAAAAATCAGTGTTAAGGCATCTCTCCATTACAGACCGTTCTGAAGGAAGAATTTATGCAAACGCGTATAAAATTCTTTAAAAACTTTAACAGAGATGTCTAGATGGTATTTAATAGGTCTGCTTCCCACGTAAGATTTTTCTAGTTACTAGTCGTTCATTTGTCATTATTTCAACTAATCGCAAGTTTATATTAAATTTACAACTATAATCCAGCCTTAATATATTCGACGCTCAAGAACATGCATTAAATTCGTCACAAAGCACAGGCAGACGTAGCCTAATAATTATGAAAATGTAGACATTTTAATTATTTATTAATAAACAAATGTTTTCTTGTCGGCTGCAAGATGAAATTCACAGTGCTGACTCTCTCCACATGGACGCGCCTTTAAACAGAAATACAACCTTCACAGATTACATAATGCTTTCGTTTTGAATTGATTCGTTTAAAAGACATTTCAAGCTTTCTGTAGATATATTTCTCATGTATGTGAGACGCCACAATTTTCAGTTATTTCATTATTAGGAAAAAAATTACGTGATCGAGAGGGCGCCTCCCTGTCATGCATTAATAATTTTTGCACAAACACTTGAATATAAATAATAATTCACATTTTGCATATGCATTACAAAGTAAATATTTTTTTTACATGCAATTATCCAAAATAAAACCAAACAAGATTTGTAATGAAGATAAAATATGTAGACAAATAAGAATAAATGCTGCGTGCACTCAGCATCATGCAGACCAAATCTTGCACTGATATTTTACGGAATATTAGCCTATACAAACCTGCATTTAAATGCGGCTGCAATTTATTTATTTATTTTATTTATTTATTTTTACTTTACTTAAATTATATGAAAGCAAGCAAAGAAGACTCCATTTAAAATCACTGAAGTTGTCAATTAATGAAGCTCTTTTTTTTTTTTTTTTTACATCGTGTGCACTTTGTTGATAAGCGAGGACGTTTTATTAATCCGTCCATTCTTTAGAGTTGCAATGATTTAGTTAAATCGTGCAGGTTTAATTTATTCGTTTCTTGTTTTAATTAGGCCTAAATAATGGGAGCGAAATTATACAGTGCCTTACGTTTTACTAAAATAAAGAAAATAATTTATAAAACACGCAAGCCTAGCTCACAACAGGCTACCACTTTTAATGCTCCGAGGCAAAGTAAACCACATTTTCTTTTTAATAATATAACACATAATTCATATTATATAAATAATATTGCACACTATTTAAATGTGTCTAATCTAAAATATGGTGTAGAGAAAATATAAGCACAGGCTCATAGGCTTGACATTTATCCTGCTTGAATTCGTTCTAAGAAACGCACATATCTTCATAAAGACTAAACTTTCATCTGTGAATATTAAATATTTTTTCTTTCATTTTTCCCGACTGCAATCAAATATAACACTTCGGTGAGGCAAAGCTGACGTCTATTTGCGAAAATGTGCTTTGATGCGCTTGTTTGAAAACCTGTGATTAAAGCGCCACTCAGCGGTCAAAAGCTGCAAATGCACTTTGCAGACGCCGCGGCGGCGGTACGAGCGGCGGTAGAAACGACGTTTTGGATGTCTACCTACTGTAAGACCAAGCGAGGGTCACACTCCCATGAGTCTCTTCAAAAAAAATTGTATGTCCTTCAGAGCACATAAACAATATTGTTTATGTGCTCTGAAGGACATACAATTTTTTTTGAAGAGACTCATGGGAGTCTCCAGGCATGTCAGTATATATAGAAATTAAAACTTTTATTTAGCACAAAAGTGTTGATAAAGACATTTATCATGATACAAAAGATGCTGTTCTTTCAATTCATTAAATAATATATATATATATATATATATATATATATATATATATATATATATATCTATATATATATATATATATATATATATATATATATATATATAATATTAATAATAAATGTTTTTTGAGTAGCAAATCAGAATATTATAAGGATTTCTGAGGATCGTGTGACCGGAGTAATGATGCTAAAAATTCAGCTTTGATTGTTCCTAATAAACTGTTTAACTGCACTCGCAAGAGAATCTCAAGTTATTTTGTGGAATAATTAAATATATTCTAAATAAACTACAAACATAAAAATATATACATTTATTTTGTCCTCACATTCTTTCTTGTAACTCTTCCCTCTTGGTCACATACCTGACTGAACGGCTCATATGCAGGCCTTTGTCTTCTCAGGTGTGAATCATACTAATTTTCATGGTCAATCACGCCTACTCGCATATGCCCTTTCCAAACAAAAAGTATCTTAGAAAATTTCAATCAATCTATTGTTTTCTGTGAACGAATAAACAAGATAATTTTCACATCATTTTGAAGAAAAAATTCTAGGCTACAAGGTCCATGTTTGACGGACTTGTGAACAAATGCTCTGTATGTGTTTTATGACCTTATTTCAGTGACTTCAAAATTTTAGTTTTTCACTAACCACGCATTTTCTCAAAAACACAATCATGTACATATATGCTATTTACATATTATTGTAGCCCAGTTTGTACTGATTACAGTGTTTTCAGACTTTAGCCATGTATTTATTTATAAGCAACTGAAAAAACCACAAAAGTCAAGGGATGTCAAAACTTCTCCAGGCCCCCAAAACCCCCTAGACCTCAGAGGGTTAAGGGTGTGCACACTTATGCAACCCCATTATTTTAGTTTTTTATTTTTACTTCCCCCTTCCCTAAAAGATTTCAGTTTGTTTTTTTAATTGAGTTGTACAGGTTATAGTTTACATTAAAGGTGGAAAAAGTTCTGAAATCTCTTTTATAGTGTAGTCTATAGTGTTTCTGTAGCTCAAGTGGTAGAGCATTGCATTAACAAGCGCAAGGTTGGGGGTTCGATCCCCGGAAACACATGATAGGTAAAAATTGATAGCCTGAATGCACTGTAAGTTGCTTTGGATAAAAGCGTCTGCTAAATGCATGAATCTAAATCTTTTTTTTTTTACGTCACAGAAACCTGGCATTTTAACAGGGGTGTGCAGACTTTTTATATCCACTGTATATATACACCCACACACACACACACACACACACACACACATATATATGTGAAAAAGTTAATTTATTTCAGTAATTCAACTCAAATTGTGAAACTCGTGTATTAAATAAATTCAGTGCACACAGACTGAAGTAGTTTGAGTCTTTTTTTTTCTTTTAATTGTGATGATTTTGGCTCACATTTAACAAAAACCCACCAATTCACTATCTCAACCAATTACAATATGGTGAAATGCCAAGCAGCTAATCAACTCAAAACACCTGCAAAGGTTTCCTGAGCCTTCAAAATGGTCTCTCAGTTTGGTTCACTAGGCTACACAATCATGGGGAAGACTGCTGATCTGACAGTTGTCCAGAAGACAATCATTGACACCCTTCACAAGGAGGGTAAGCCACAAACATTCATTGCCAAAGAAGCTGGCTGTTCACAGAGTGCTGTATCCATATAAACAGAAAGTTGAGTGGAAGGTAAAAGTGTGGAAGAAAAAGATGCACAACTAACCGAGAGAACCACAGCCTTATGAGGATTGTCAAGCAAAATCGATTCAATAATTTGAGTGAACTTCATAAGGAATGGACTGAGGCTGGGGTCAAGGCATCAAGAGCCACCACACACAGACGTGTCAAGGAATTTGCTGAACCACAGACAATGTCAGAGACGTCTTACCTGGGCTAAAGAGAAGAAGAACTGGACTGTTGCCCAGTGGTCCAAAGTCCTCTTTTCAGATGAGAGCAAGTTTCACTTAGAAACCAAGGTCCTAGAGTCTGGAGGAAGGGTGGAGAAGCTCATAGCCCAAGTTGCTTGAAGTCCAGTGTTAAGTTTCCACAGTCCGTGATGATTTGGGGTGCAATGTCATCTGCTGGTGTTGGTCCATTGTGTTTTTTGAAAACCAAAGTCACTGCACCCGTTTACCAAGAAATCTTGGAGCATTTCATGCTTCCTTCTACTGACCAGCTTTTTGAAGATGCTGATTTCATTTTCCAGCAGGATTTGGCACCTGCCCACACTGCCAAAAGCACCAAAAGTTGGTTAAATGACCATGGTGTTGGTGTGCTTGACTGGCCAGCAAACTCACCAGACCTGAACCCCAGAGAGAATCTATGGGGTATTCTCAAGAGGAAAATGAGTAACAAGAGACCAAAAAATGCAGATGAGCTGAAGGCCACTGTCAAAGAAACCTGGGCTTCCATACCACCTCAGCAGTGCCACAAACTGATCACCTCCATGCCACGCCGAATTGAGGCAGTAATTAAAGAAGGAGCCCCTAGCAAGTATTGAGTACTTGTACAGTAAATGAACATACTTTCCAGAAGGCCAACAATTCACTAAAATGTTTTTTTATTGGTCTTATGAAGTATTCCAATTTGTTGAGATAGTGAATTGGTGGGTTTTTGTTAAATGTGAGCCCAAATCATCACAATTAAAATAACAAAAGACTTAAACTACTTCAGTCTGTGTGCATTGAATTTATTTAATATACAAGTTTAACAATCTGAGTTGAATTACTGAAATAAATGAACTTTTTCACGACATTCTAATTTATTGGGATGCACATGTGTGTGTGTGTGTATATATATATATATATATATATATAATGACACAAATAATCAATAATAATGCAGTCAGTCCAATTGAGAATTTAGAGGTGTACCTGAAGATTACATGATAGAAATATTCAGCACCATTTAGCTGCACCATAGAACATTTTATCCTTTGCTATGAGCAGAACACAGCGAGACACAGCAATTGTTACACTCTGATTTTAGTTCAGCAAGAATCCAGGATCATGGCCTAATCCATGTCCATGGTTCTTGCCTCAATATCCAATAGTAAGTCGTGAATTTACAATTGCTTTATGCGTGACTGGGAAACAATAAGAAAAAGGAATAGTATGGTACAATGGATATATGAAGATGGTACAATTCTTCGCTGCAGTCATTGGGTGGGGATCCTAAATGTTTTGATGATATGTAATGCTGTGCATGATGTATGCTTCTCTTTCATGGATGTTGCCAGCGAGACAACTTATCTGATGTCTATCAGATCCCAGTTTCTGTGAGAACTTTAGCCTGGGTGAAAGATGCCTTTAGTTGAGGTGATGTTTCCAGTGAACTTTGTATGGTGTTTCCAGTCCCTGGCTTTATTCAGCTGGCATGCATCAGGGGACAGGCACTTAGCATGCTTTTTCTTCCCTTACGTAACAAAGGACTGCCCTTTTGGTAAGGTATTCTTGGCATTTATGGGGATGGCGTTAATTCACTCTCTTGGTCTCTACTGCTGCTGTGAAGCACTTTAGTATTTGATTACCTTCCCTGTGTCAGGCTGGTCTTACAACACATTAGGATATGTCTGAGGTTTGCCAGGGCTGCACACAGGTTTTCTACTCATACTGATCTAACCTATCTGAGCTTGAATGTTTCAGCAAAGAGGAATGAATATGGAAAAACTCCAATGACCTGATGTGCAATGCAATTTTAATTGTAATGCATTTGTATCACATTTCTTGTTTTTGGTTTTTAAAGCATCGCTTGGGTGAAAAGTTTAATTAAATGCTTAATTCCAGTGACAACATAATAAGTACAAGTCAAGCCTTTTATTATTAATTGGTATTATTCTTTTTTAACAAATAGGATACAACAGGTGAAAATTAATTCAGTTCTGTCTGATGTTGCAGTAAGTAGCACAGGTGCCCCGCAAGGGTGTGTAAGATCCCCATTTCTGTTTACTCTTTATGCTAACGACTGCGTCAGTCAGCAGTCAAATCAATTCATTCTGAAATTCTCGGATGATACAATACTGCTGCATCTGTCGACAAGACACTGCAGAATTAATGACTACAAAGCCACTGTAGGAGGGTTTGTAGCCTGGTGTGATGACCACCTTCTGCAGATTAATGTTAAGAAGACAGAAGAAGTCATTATAGACCCCAGATTAGTGGGGGATAGAAGCTCTGTTGTGGTTCATGGTCAAGATATTAAACAGGTTGATTCCTACAAATATTTCCACATTGATATTGAACTTAAATGGCACACACATGTCAAGTGTTTGTACAAGAATTCATCAGCGCTTACATTTTTATGAAGATTATGGTTATTCAGTGTGAGCAGCAATGTAATGCTAACGTTTTATAAAGCAACGATAGAGTCCGTTTTAAGAAATTGAATAATCGTATGGTTTTGAACTTAACAGTAAAAATGAGAGCCCAATTAAATTATTTGCTGAGAGTGGCAGCGAAAATTATGCAGATACAGACACTCAGTTTGTTACAAAACATTTCTGAGTTGTGTATATTCCAGCAGGCCAATAAGATTTTATTGGACTCTTTGCATGTGTTGCACCCTGAGTATGTGCTGATGAATTCTGGAAGAAGATACAGGGTTCCATTATGCAGGCATAATCGGTATAAACACTCATTTGTTCCACTGTCTGTTAAATTAATTAATGAACAATTGGGACAGGACATTTAAAAGGGAAAGAAGGAAAATTGCATCAGTTGGTATGAGATAGTGGTGTTGTGTGGTTGTCTCTTTATATTATTTCAATGGCATTGTTTTTGTGATGAGGGATTATAGGAATGGAAGGATAATTTATTTCTGCTGTATGTTTTTTTATGTGTCGATGTGCAGCTGTTCTCTCTAATCCAAAACAAATTTATCTCAAGGGAGACAATAAACACTACCTTGACCTTGATAAAAATAAAGTTACTTACAGAACTTTTCTGCAGTTGCTCACAGCTGGTATCAGTCGTCTTCTGCCCTCCTCTGATGTGTTGTATTTCTTGAGGTCCAGCTCATCCAGCACCTCCTCTGACATCTGAAGCATGCAGGTGATTGATGAACACTGAGCAGGAGTGAGTTTCTCTGATTTTCTCTGTTTGTCTGATTTCAGAAAATCCTGAATCTCTTTGTACAGTGTCTGATCTTTCATCTCCAGCAGACAGAGGAACAAATTGATGGATCTTTCAGTGGGGAGATTTTTGTCAGTCTTTATTCTCTCTTTAATGTACTGTGAGGTTTTATTGATGCTCTCTGAACTGTTCTCTGTGTGTGTGAGTAGATCCTTTAAGAGTTTCTGATTGGACTCCAGTGAGATACCCAGCAGGAACCGCAGGAACAGATCCAGGTGTCCATTCTCACTCTCAAGGGCTTTATTTACTGTGTCCCTATGGAGATTATGTACTTGATCTAAATACTGCAATGTGTTGTCATTTTTTATGATATAATAGTAAAATACATAGAAAGCAGCCAGAAACTCCTGAACGCTCAGATGAATGAAGCAGTAGACTTTCCTCTGATTAATCACAGATTCCTCCTTAAAGATCTCAGTGCAAATCCCAGAATACACTGAGGCGTCAGTGAGGTCTATGCCGCTCTCAGTCAGGTCCTCCTCATAGAACATCACATTGCCCTTCATCAGCTGTTTGAAAGCAACTTCAGCAAGTTTCACAATCACTTCTCTGTTGGACTGCAGGAGTTTCTCTGGATCTCTCTCTTCATACTTCTGGTTCCTCATGTTGATCTGAATCAGCAGGAAGTGGATGTACATTTCAGTCAGAGTTTGAGGGATTTCTGCACTTAGATCTTCTTCCAGGAGCTTCTGAAGCACAGTGGATGAGATCCAGCAGAAGACGGGGATGTGGCACATGATGTGGAGGCTTCTTGCTCTTCTGATGTGTGAGATGATTCTGTTTGCTTGATGCTCTTCACTGATTCTCTTCCTGAAATATTCCTCCTTCTGAGGTTCATTGAAACCCTGAATTTCAGTCAGACGGTTGATGTATTTGGAGGGGATCTGATTGGCTGCTGCTGGTCTGGAGGTGATCCAGATGAGAGCAGAGGGAAGCAGCTCTCCTTTTATGAGCTTTGACATCAACACAGCAACTGATGAAGTCTCAGTCACATCACAAACTCTCAGAGTGTCTGAAAACATCAGTGTGACTCTGCTTTCATCCAGACCATCAAAGATGAACACAACTTTACACTTCTCATAAATCTGTGAGTCCAGATCTTGAAGTTCAGGATGAAAGTCCAGCAGAAGTCTGTGAAGACTGTACTGGTGATCTCGGATCAAGTTCATCTCTCGAAATGGAAGCACAAACATGAAATCTACATCCTGATTGGCTTTTCCCTCTGCCCAGTCCAGAATGAACTTCTGCACAGAGACGGTTTTTCCGATTCCAGCAATACCTTTAGTAAGAACAGTCTTGAT
Organism: allo-octoploid hybrid of Carassius auratus x Cyprinus carpio; assembly: GCA_024542945.1. Taxonomy (NCBI): domain Eukaryota; kingdom Metazoa; phylum Chordata; class Actinopteri; order Cypriniformes; species allo-octoploid hybrid of Carassius auratus x Cyprinus carpio. The sequence continues at coordinate 346,804 of JANHFF010000192.1, forward strand.
CTGCTCTTTCTCCTCATATCCTAGTTTAGGTGAAGCTTTAAAGATGTCATTGCAGTAGACTGGAGTGTCTTGTGAGTATTGTGTTCTGGCTGTTTTCTCCATCTGTAAAACCTCATGTTCTTCATTCACTGCTTCTCTTTCTCCCTCTATGATGTATAGCTGTGTGTATATCCTCCTCAGGAGGCTTTTATTCTCCTGGAGTTTCATCCCCTCAAATAATCTCTCATACTTGTTCCTCATGCTGGTTTTGAGCTGGTCTTTGACTCTCTGTAGTTCATCATTCACTGCATGATCATGTTTATTCAAAGACACCGTAACGCTCGTGTTGTTCAGACAGAAGACAGAGGCGACTTCTCGAGACATGCTTCGCTCTCGATCTGCTCTGCTGAAATATCACAAGAACAGATAAAAAATATCTAAAAATAAAGGATGTGTAAATTAACATCTAAATCAATAAAGATGTCAGTCTTGTCTTTTCAGGAGCACAAATGCCAATAAAACAAGTCCCTGCAGATACTTACAGAATCTTAAATGTCTTAAAGTGGAAGTGAAGCAGTCATTCAAGATTACGTTATTTAGAAAATGATTTTCACTAATTAAAAATATATAACAAACACGGTTAATGTAACCATTTTAAGGAAAAAGGATGTTTTGTTATAGCTTTTGGGGCAAGGATGCCACAATCTTGCAATACCATAGCGTGGGACTCCAGTTATGAGCAAACAATGAACAACCTCAAGTGTGATACAAGTAAGACTTTATTAACTACATAAACACCTTAACTAGTCTAACATACATATACACACACACACACACACACACACACACACACAAGCATTCAGTGGGCATAAGAAAAAGGGTTAAAGCTTAAGCAGTAAAGAGAAGAGAAATAAAAACATGAAGCTATAGTACAATTTGATATTCAGCGGTAGAGCCCTGCACAGGCCTCAAATTTAGGCCCTAGCCCGGCCCTGGCATGAGACGCTAAGGCCCTAGCCGTGTCCGACAGCTCATCAGAATTACCGCCCCAAGCCCGTCTTTTTTCCCCTTCTTCCTAAACAGCTTATACTACTGTTTCAGCTATTAAAATAGTTCAGTTTTGTATGTAATAGCAAAGTGATTATATTTCATTTTGTTTTTTATTAAGTTAATTTAGAAAAACGTTTGGAGCATTTTCTGTGCGTTAAATATAAGTTTTAGTTTTTTTAAAAGTAACGACTAAGCGGCCAGCGGCAGACAGTAAACCTATGTTTGATCAATTTAGCCTTCTCAAATCATCACGACTTGCCCAAAATAAAATCTATAGATATAAAACAGTTAAAGCAAATAACAATGTTTTAACGTTAAACCTAGATACATTTTTGCTCATAAAGGTAAGAGTAATCATTCGTAACTGCAAAGGGTCTACTGTTATTTGTGTGCACTCACAATATCAACAAAACGTTGTGCTTTTATAAATAAGAAAACAAACACAATGCGCTTGCTGCCATCTCGTCTTTAACAGGAGTACAAAAGTGAAACAAAACTCAGTGAAAACATGCCTCACAGACATGATAAATATCTATATAGAAAGATTTAAATGATCACTTAATGAAATTAAACAAATCGAAAACAAAAACTCTTTGGTTACAATCATAATCCGTAAAGATGCACTTTTCTCTAAAGGCGCGTCTAATGAGGAGATGGCGAGTCAAGATCGGCAACTTCATTCTTGCAACACAGACTCAGAAAACACTAGTTTATTAGTAAATAATTCAAATATCTCCTTACAATTTCCCCAGACACATTCATGGTAATTACTTTTGCTGGTGCTTTGCGGCAAGCTTAAGCCTATTGCGTGTATTTGAATGCAGAATTGTTCAGCTGGGCTGACGGCACACACCATACTGCTGCTGGCGGGACACTAAACACCATCAAGTCACACTTAACAGTCGCGGTAGCACGGTCTCGTGTTGCTTCCAACGGCAAAGCTATTTTTTTTCAACACTAATTGATGGATGTCTAAAATATTAAAATAAGGAGAAGCCTAAAACAGATCTGAGGCCCGGCCTGCATCTAAACTATGATACCTTTTTAAAGTCTGAGATAGTTCACGCCTCTCAGGATGGGCTTGTCCAATGAGAAAGGCTGAAATGCCAAGCTGAAGGTTGGAAATACTGGAGAGTTTTATGACACTTTGTCTGAGAGCATGGAAGTTTGCAAATGGAACTCGAGTGGGGGGGTGATGCAAAAATTACTAAAGGTTCACACTAATATGTTGCATAGGTATCAACATATATACACTCATTTAGATCATCAGAAGACAAATTCATAGATACTAAAAATGGTAAGATTACATACAAGTAAGATTACATAAACGAGTGGTTCTGTCAAAAGCATGCATAAAACAGTCAAATTCAACAGACAATATACAAGAACAGCAATAATATACATAATGACCTGAAGGATATGCATGTTCATTCAAAGTAGGGCTGCACGATAACAGAAAAAGTGATACTCACGATTATTTTGCTCAAAGTTTTAATCACGATTAATAATCAAGATTATTCTTTTAGTTTATAACTTTTGTTTTTATTGCACTTTACAGCCATATAATTAATCGTGCAGCCCTAATTCAAAGAGAGGTTTTCTTATGAACGTATTAGCGAAGAGTCCCTTTTTATGGGCATTATGTGCCTGTTTTAGAGAGACTTGAGTTAAAGCTTTAGAAGAGATCTCAACATCACACACTGTGCTCAGATTTTTCTCCTTAGCTAGAGACTCCGGTGGTCTCACATTTGTCTCTTTTAAAGCCTGTGATGTTTGTTGAACATGTATTTTAATTCACAGTGACCACAGATTAACATGACTATCTGTTTTACTGAATCTTCTTATTCTTTTGTCCGTCTCCCGACACGTCCAGACAAAAACATTAAAACCCATTACAAATGAGGCATTTGTTGCATCCAGTGGGGACATAATTACTGATTATAATGACTTATACTGTCTTTTTATGCATTGTGTTGGATAACGCGCCGTGTAAACTTAAAACCATGTCTGCATTTGTGATCAGAGAAATGACAAACAAGAAGCCTACACTACACTCTTTAAAACTTGCATTTGAATCATCAGTTGCAAATTATTTAGTAGTCTACTCTCCCAGGATCAGGAAACAGCCCTCCATAAAATGCGTTGCACACAATTGAACATTTGGGTCGAACTTCTTTTTTCGAATATTCTTTAGTCCAACAGGTTATATCCACAACACATCTCTAGACAGAGAGCGCCATCAACAGGTAAGGAGTAATAACACAATTACCATTCATTACAAAGCTTTAGAAGAGCTCTCAACAACGTCACACACTGTGCTTAGATTTTTTTTCTTTAGCTAGATAATCTGGGGGTCTCATATTTGTCTCCTGTAATGCTTTAGAAGAGATCCCAACAACTTTACAAAGTGTGCATCAAGTCAAGTACTTGAAAGGCACTAAATAAAGGGGGGGGGGGACATTAATTCAGAGTTAAAGGATATATTAGGAGAGAAATTATGCAGAAATAAGGGTAATGTTACTTTTTATAGTGAATTTCTCTGAGACTGTACTGTACATGCCACAGTTTTAAAGGGATAGTTCACCCAAAAATCAAAATTATGTCATTAATGACTCACCCTCATGTCGTTCCAAACCCGTGAGACCTCCGTTCATCTTCGGAACACAGTTTAAGATATTTTAGATTTAGTCCGAGAGCTTCCTGTCCCTCCATTGAGAATGTATGTACGGTATACTGTCCACGTCCAGAAAGGTAATAAAAACATCTTCAAAGTAGTCCATGTGACATCAGAGGGTCCGTTAGAATTTTTTGAAGCATCGAAAATACATTTTGGTCCAAAAATATCAAAAACTACGACTTTATTCAGCGTTGTCTTCTCTCCCGGGTCTGTTATGAGAGCGTTCACAACACTGCAGTTTAGTGATATCCGGTTCGCGAACGAATCACTCGATGTAACCGGATCTTCTTGAACCAGTTCACCAAATCGAACTGAATCGTTTGAAATGGTTCGCGTCAACAATAAGCATTAATCCACAAATGACTTAAGCTGTTAACTTTTTTAACATGGCTGACACTCCCTCTGAGTTCAAATAAACCAATATCCCGGAGTAATTCATTTACTCAAACAGTACACTGACTGAACCGAGCCAGATAACGAACGAAACATTGACTCGTTCTCGAGTCAAGAACCGTTTCTGTCGGACGCGTCCGATTCGAGAACCGAGGAGCTGATGATACTGCGCATGCGTGAAGCAGACTGACACACAGCGCGTCTGAACCGAACTGGTTCTTTTGGTGATTGATTCTGAACTGATTCTGTGCTAATGTTATGAGCGCGGGTAAACCGAAGGCTTGAATCAAGGGCAATCATCGCCAATGAAGTCATTACGTCGAGCGCAAAAGAACTGGTGAACCGTTTTCGGCAACCGGTTTATTGAATCAAACTGTCCGAAAGAACCGGTTCGCGGAGAAGAACAGAACTTCCCATCACTACCGGTGATCCGAAAACTGATGCAACCGGTTCTTGACTCGAGAACGAGTCAATGTTTCGTTCGTTATCTGGCTCGGTTCAGTCAGTGTACTGTTTGAGTAAATGAATTACTCCGGGATATTGGTTTATTTGAACTCAGAGGGAGTGTCAGCCATGTTAAAAAAGTTAACAGCTTAAGTCATTTGTGGATTAATGCTTATTGTTGACGCGAACCATTTCAAACGATTCAGTTCGATTTGGTGAACTGGTTCAAGAAGATCCGGTTACATCGAGTGATTCGTTCGCGAACCGGATATCACTAAACTGCAGTGTTGTGAACGCTCTCATAACAGACCCGGGAGAGAAGACAACGCTGAATAAAGTCGTAGTTTTTGATATTTTTGGACCAAAATGTATTTTCGATGCTTCAAAAAATTCTAACGGACCCTCTGATGTCACATGGACTACTTTGAAGATGTTTTTATTACCTTTCTGGACGTGGACAGTATACCGTACATACATTCTCAATGGAGGGACAGGAAGCTCTCGGACTAAATCTAAAATATCTTAAACTGTGTTCCGAAGATGAACGGAGGTCTCACGGGTTTGGAACGACATGAGGGTGAGTCATTAATGACATCATTTTGATTTCTGGGTGAACTATCCCTTTAAGTCTGGATGTCCTGTACAGAACACATTCAGGGCTTTTCAGAGATGTTCCACCATGACCACTCCCTCTCCTTGGTCTTTAAAAATGTTTGAAATTAATTTAGTGACACTCTTATGGAAATATGATAATATTTTGTAATATTTAAATCTGACTAATTTTTAAACTGTGTGTCATAAATCAACATTTTAGGAAAAGTTTTTGTTGCTCCAAAAACACATTCATATGCAAATTAGATTTAGTTTATAGAAATATTATATATAATGAGAAAACCGGTTTATGGTCATTTTACACACATTTTGCAGAAAGAAAAATGGTATATCAAATCATTCTGTTATAACATAGTTCAGAATGATCTTTATACAAAGTTTGGTAAAAAAAAAAAAAAAAAAAAAAAAAAAAACCTGAAACCTAAAAATGTATTAAAAAAAATTATTGTTTTGCCTATTCATGTTCATTCATGTCTTTTTGAGTCCCGATGCCTACCGAGAACCTAGCATAACTTATGAATGGAATATCATTATAATTTTTTGTTTGCTTGTTTTTACATTTTTTTAAATGCTCTAAACAATGTAATGACATGAAAAAATATTTTATTTTTCCTAAAATGTTTTGCCAGGTCTTAAGATGTTAAAAGAGACAAATGTGAGAGATCCAGAGTCTCTAGCTAAGGAGAAATATCTGAGCAAAGTGTAAAGGTGTTGAGATCTCATCTAAAGCTTTAAAGGGGTCATATGATGGTGCTAAAAATAACATTATTTTGTGTATTTGGTGTAATTAAATGTGTTTATGTGGTTTAAGGTTAAAAAAACATTATTTTCCACATAATGAACATTATTGTTTCTCTTCTGTGCCTCACCTTTCTGAAACGCTTTTTACAAAGCGTAAATGTTACTCCCCTTAACATACTGTGAAGCCGTCTCCTGGCATGACCAGACAAAAACATTAAAACACATTACAAATGAGGCATTTGTTGCATCCAGTGGGGACATAATTATTGATTATAATGACTTATACTGTCTTTTTATGCATTGTGTTGGATAACGTGCCGCGTAAACTTAAAACCATGTCTGCATTTGTGATCAGAGAAATGACAAACAAGAAGCCTACACTACACTCTTTAAAACTTGCATTTGAATCATCAGTTGCAAATTATTTAGTAGTCTACTCTCCCAGGGTCAGGAAACAGTCCTCCATAAAATGCATTGCCCACATCTGAATATTTGGGTCAAACTGTTCTGGACCAGTGTTGTAAATACAACAACCACTAATTTGTAGTTGTGTTCTCTTTTGGAAGTCCAAACAAAAAGTCCTGGTGATCAACAACACAAAGTTGATGCATTTCCTAAACGACCAGCACAGATCAGCTCTCCGCATGACCAGGCGGATAGTGTCCTCTTTTGGAAGGCCAAACAAAGTAGTTTTGCTTTCACAACGAAACACAGCTTCTCCACAACATGGCAGCAGTGGCAACAGCGAGAGTAAAACTTACGCCTTCTTTCTTTGCATGAACATTTGGGCAGCGTTATGCAAATCTTCCCACATAGTGATGTAGAGATGTGGGGGCGTGTTAGAACGAGACGTTTTAGGTAGGCGTGATTGACTCTTAACTTTTATAAAGAATATCTCTTTGGATTTGAGACTTTAGTCTTTGCAACTTTACAGATCTTCTTTATGCACCAAGAGCTTGTAACACTTCAAAGAGAAAAGAAAAATTTAAATCGCATCATATGACCCCTTTAAAGAAGACCATTGTGAGATTGTTAGAGTTTTTGTCTCAGGAGACAAGTTTGAGAAGCAGGAGACTCAAGCAAAAGTTTTCATTCAGTCTTAAGGTAACCTCATTTCTGTCTAGGAGAACCATCTACACCATTTCAATCAAAGGCTATACATGCATTGTCATATTTGAAGTTGTTTTATGTAGACAGTGTTTTATTGCACAGTGATTTAACAGAGGAAACCATAACCTATATTTGCATACATGCAAAAATGGGCTGTACAAGACAAAACTTCAATACTAAATAAAGAAAAAAAAAAACACCAGGGACACTAGTGTTACATTTATAAAAAAAAAAAAAAAAGGTATTGCTCTTATACTAAACATCTTGCACATGTAAGTCCTTTCTAGTGTGTTTGGAAAATGTGGTGTATACAATGCTGGACATTGAAGATAAATGTAAACATTTAAACTAGTAACCCTTTATGTTTAATGCTATTTTAAATTATAGTTTTAGTATTTACAATATTAGTAAAAGTTTAAAGTTTCTCCTAAATAAAACTGAAGACAAAGCTGATATCTCAAGACGTGAAGCACAACTGCACCTCAGACAACATGGGTTTGAATCCCAGCTAATTTACTTTTCTTGCTCCTGTTCAATTCTCACCTGTCCAATTGTTTCCTGTCTCTACTCCACCTGTCCTGACCATTAAAGGTGAAAAACCCCATTGAAATAAAATAAATCAACAGCAACCTCTGAGCAGTAAAATATTTTTATAATGGACTCTTTCAAGAGATTACAGCGGGACAGTAAAGAGATCTCCAATGTTTCTCACACGTTTCTCTCTCATTGTCATTTAGGATTCCTTTCTTTCAGAACTTTCTCATGTCTCAGTTGTGTCTACTATTATTTCTCCTAAGGATTTTTATGAGAAACATCGGTAACACTTTATAATAACTGCACGCTATTAATCATTAGTTAAGCATTAGGAAACAGTTAATTCATCATTTATAAAGCATTAATAGACATTAATAAGCAGTTTATAAATACAGATATAAATGCTTTATACTTGATTTAAAAGCATATCTATAATGTATTTAATAATTGTTTTTTCATACTTTATTAATGATCAATTTATCATTTCTAAATGAAGTATAGCATTATTTACACACCAGTTATAAAGGAGTTGTCAGTGGTTCATAAGATCACTTAGAAATTGTAAGTAAATGATTAATAAACTATTTAAATGTGCATTCATACATCTTATTATTCAGACATATAGTTATAGTTACTTAGAGTGTTAATAAATGGTTTATTAACATGTATTTCTACTGTAATTCAGGGTTAATTCAGGTAGTTATAAAACATATGTAGTTGTTAGTTAACTATTTTTGTGAGCTCATCTAAAGTGAGGACTATTTATGCCTTGTAAAGCTTTTACAAATGAGATTTAAAGGCTGTTAATATTTCTATGTTCTGTATCACTGTGTTGTGTTTGTTTCCTTTTCCTGTTTAGAAGATAACTGAGCCTTTAAATATCCTTTATAAATGCTTTACAAGGCATAACTAGTCCTCACTTTAGATGAGCTCACATAAATAGTTAACTGACCACTACTAAATGCTTTATAACTACCTGAATTTACTACATTTACTTACAATTTCTTGTGATCTTATGAATCACTGGCAACTCCTAAATAACTGGTTTGTAAATAATGCTATACTTCATTTAGAAATGATACATTGATCATGAATAAAGTATGACAATAAAGTTATTAAACACATTATAGATATGCTTTTAAATCAAGAATACAGCATTTATATCTGTATTTATAAACTACTTATTAATGTCTATTAATGCTTTATAAATTATGAATTATCTGTTTACTAATGCTTAATTAATGATTAATAGTGTGCAGTTATTATAAAGTGTTACCATCTAAGACACGGTTGAGACTAAAATGAGAAATACATGAGAATCACAACTAAGTCTCCTGAGCTTAGGAAAAGCAAATCACCAAAACTATTTTTAAATGTCATATAATGTTCATTGTCAATATTATCTTATTTAAACCTTTTATGTGTGTCAAATAACTCTTGTCGCTGTTTGTTCTGCATGCATAGCCTACAGAGAGCAAGATTTTGTGTGTTCGGCACAAATGCTGCTGGGTGAGACGTACAAGAGATGTGCTGCATTATTCATTCTTATTTTTGTCTAAATATTTTTCTTTATTACACATCTTGTTTGGTTTTATTTCGAATTATTGCATGTTTAAAATAATTCACTTTGTTATGGAGATGCAAAACGTGAAACTGCAGTCTCAGTCTATCACTTTATATTTCTACAATATTATATTTTGCATATTTTACTTAACCTGTTTTGTACATTAATTTAATGCATAAGCGAGTCATTTTTTTTTTTATGACAGCGAAATCCATTTAATCTTGATCAACAACAACTAATGATCAATGAATCAGAGAGGCATCAATCCATTAGATCATTTTAAAAAACGTCAAATAGCTTTCAATTTATAAGTTATAATTGTACCTGTCTACAGTCGTGGTCAAAAGTTTTGGCATTTACATAAATTTTGTGTTTTGCAAAGTTTGCTGCTTCAGTATTTGTAGATTGTTTTTTCAGTATACCATAGAAACGTGGAAAAATAATGATGAGCATATAAGTTTTAAAAGCTTTTATTGGCAAAAAAAATATATAATGAGTCAATATGTACAGCATTGACCCTTGTTCTTCATAACCTCTGCAATTCACTCTCGCCTGCTGGATATTATATTCTGGGCCAAATCCTGACTGATGGCGATCCATTCTTGCTTTATTAGTTCTCGGAGTTGATCCCAATTTGAGGGCTTCTGCTTGTCCACTCGCCTTTTGAGGACTAACCACAGGTTCTCTATGGGATTGAGATCTGGGGAGTTGCCTGGCCATGGATCCAAAATTTCAATGTAATGATCTTTGAGCCACTTGTTTCTCACTCTTGCTTTGTGACATGGTGCTCCATCATGCTGGAAAATGCACGGATCATCACCAAATTGCTCATGGATCATTGGAAAAAGTCACTCTTGCAGGATGTTTTGATACCATTCTTTATTCGTGGCAGTGTTTTTGGGCAGAATTATGATAGAGCCCACTTCCTTGGTTGAAAAGCACACATGGATGGTCTCAGGATGCTTCACTGTTGACACGTCACAGGACTCATGGTAGCGTTCACTTTTTCTTCTCCAAGCAAACTATTTTCCAGATGTCCCAAACAGTCAGAAGGGAGCTTTATCAGAAAAAATAACTTTGCACCAGTCTTCTGCTGTCCAATCCTTGTACTTCCTGCTGAATTTCAGTCTGTCCTTGATGTTTTTCTTGGAGAGAAGTGGCTTCTTTGCTGCCCTTCTTGACACCAGACCGTTGTCCAAAAGTCTTGGCCTCACTGTGCGTGCAGATGCTCTCACATTAACCTGCTGCCATTCCTGAGCAAGCTCTGCACTGCTGGAGACACGATTCTGTAGCTGACTCCTCAGGAGGAGACGGTCCTGGCGCTTACTGGACACTCTGGGACATCCTGAAGACTTCTTCACTGCAGTGGAAACTCTCTCCTTTAAGTTCTTGATGATCAGGTAAATGGCTCTTTCAGGTGCAATATTCTTTGTAGCAATTTCCTTGCTTGTGAGGCCATTTTGATGCAAAGCGATGATGGCTGCACCTGTTTCTTTGGAGGTTACCATTGCTAACAAGAACACAATGATTGGAAGCGCTTCTTCCCTCCTTTTATAGCAATCAGTCTGCTCTTACAGTCTAATTAGTATGATAGTGATTTGACCTGACTAATATTTATTCACACTTTCACATGTGCTGCTGATATGATTAGTCAATTAATGTAAGCTGCTCATTTTGTGTCAGCATCAAAAACAGTGAAATTTGTTTTGTTGTTTTTTTTAGCAATTATTTAAAATGCATCTGATCACTCTACACAATAAACACAAAATTTATGTCACTACCAAAACTTTTGGCCATGACTGTAGGATGTAGACTGCATGCTGAAGATTTATTTTAATGTGGATCCCACACTCTTGCCTTAAACAGTGAGGTTCTGCTGTGAGTTCCTGTGTTTGAGATCATTTTTAGAAGTCTGTGAGTTTGTGCAGCTTGAGTCTGAACAGAAAGAAGGCAGTCAGTCCTACTTTTCCAACTTCACACTTCATGGATCTACATTTAAAGCCAAACAAACTTTATACATTTATGCGCACTGTATTTTTGCAATGGGAGTTTCAATATTGAGAGTTCTTTATATTTCTATAATTCTGTTGTTCAACACCTACAGTCAACTGAAGTAAAACAGTTTTATTAATTTAGAAATGCTGCTCGTTGTATTAAATGAGTGTGTTATAGAGCTCATTGTATAGAACTGTCTGCAGACGCATGAAGATGTAGAGTGAGTTTCTGTCTTAGAGTAAGGAATGCATGATGAGAAATACTGAAATCACAGAGTCACTAATAAACAGTAAATTGAGAAACACAGTGTTAGAAAAAGTACACTCCCTTCCAGATGTTTCCTCTGATTGTTTCAGTGTGAGTGATCTCATCTTCTGTCTTACTCCTGCCCTCCCTTTCTTTCCCCTTGGCTTTCTCCCTCCTCCCATCTGTGTTCTCTCTCTCTCTATTCTCTTTACCTCAATGTATACACCCATGTGCAGATGATACATAGAGTTCAATCGGTGAAGAATGGTGGGGGTTTAGTTTGTCCTTTACTGAAAGTTGAAGAGTCCCACTGCCAGTATTATTTCTTATATGTCCAGTATTTCCTGATCATATGTATGTCTTATATAACTTGTTGTTTTGGCTCATACTCAACACATATGTAATCTATATCTTATTGGTTGAAAGGGCTGTACCACCCTTACTGTATCCTTATATATACCCAGTGTAAGACACTAAAGTTAGAAGTGAAGGTATACTCAGATTTTGTGTCTGTTGTGCCCACGGCCGTGAACACTTCTGGAGGACTGAGAAAACTTTGGTGGTGACGAGATAGAATGGGATCATTCTAATACTTTGTAATTTAACGCACAGCAATTTCACACGGTGTGACAACAATATCAGAATGAGCAGGTCTCCATGATTCACTGACAGACACACACTTGATCAAGAGCTTTAAATAAAATCATCAAAATGACTTCAGCACAGCATTAAAGCCTCAGAAGCTCAGAGTGACCAATGACACATCATAAGACAACATTCATACATGAAAATATCCAAAGAAAGATCAAACACTCACCTCAAACAATATTTCTATTTCCTCTGAACCGTTGTGTTGAACAGCAGCTCTGAAATTTATTTCACTTCTGTAAAACAACTGAAATCTGCTTCCTGTTTTCTTTCAAGAAGAGACATGAGAATCAGAAGAATGACAGTCAGACAACACACACACACACACTGGTATATAGTGTTTATGAGGACAGCATGTAACCATCATGGTTTAGAGGGACACCCCTTTCCTAACATCCTACAAGTGAAACCAATATATTAAACAATGTTATATGGCCTCTTTAGGATACATCTCACTTAAAAGTGTTGTTTTTACCATAAAATCATGGAAATGTATCAACTGATTTTTCACAGGCTTGCAGGGTCCAATGATTTATGGTTTGCAGGGACATGCAGGTTTACAGGGACTGTTTTTATAAAACACACAAACACACAAAGTGGTTTACAAGGTCTAACATAGTTTACTGAGACAGTATTTTTGATATGAGTAATCCATCTTTAGGAACAGTAGGTTTTAAATCTTAAGGTTTGGAGCCTGTCACATTTTCTGCTTTAGTTCAGCTCATTTAGGCATAAGTAAACAATCACACTTGGATCTGCACCAGAACAATCAAGATCACATGAGCTAGTGAGTATTAGTGAGTATTAAGGGGGAAAAGCTAAAGGCCAAAGAAGCTGTTGTCCCACTCCGAGCCAAACCCCTGAATATAATGTTGCACTTCTGACCAATGAAAGAGTCCAGTAGATTACTCATGTGACTCCTCTCAGTAATGTTGGAAATTGCAAAACTTTAACCATTTAAATCCTGGATTCTGAAAAATAAAAGGGTCTGCAAACACTGTAAAATACGTGGCTGCTTCTGCACAACATGGAGACAATGTAGCATGTAGAGCAACACAAAGAAATGTACTGGATTTGTTGCATCTTAATTGTGTTTATTGCACTGAAGAAAGTTTTTTTTTTCTGTACTGTAAGTGTGCATGATGATGTTGACAAATGGAGCTGACAAACAAGCAGCAGCTGCCAATAAACTGGAGAGATCTAGTATGAGCTTTCAAAATACTGCAAATTCAGAAATTACTGCAGCATCAACGAAGCATTAATAGTGGACCAATACATACAGAAGAAAAATGAATGAATATGCAATCTTGACACTTTGAAAAATATAGAGTAAAGAGGTCAGTGGTGTAAGAGGAATGACAAATAGTTGTTTTAAGTGCGCACACAACAAACGTAACAGAATTTCAAAAATAATGGACTTCTGACAAGCCCCCTGAAATAGTAAGGCCTCACCTAAAGCTTTATTTTGTGACAAGTTTTGTTTTTGGCTAGAAAAAGACTCAGGAAAAATACCAAGCAAGTGTCAGAGCCAGCAAAAGCCATATATAGAGTAAGTGAATAGTGAGAAGTGCCTGTTTCCCACAGTGAACCTTTGGTGGTAAAGTTCTTCTATAGGGACGCATGAGTGCTTTATCAACGCTGCCATCAATTCACACACCATTGTGTTATGTAATACATAAATCCTGAAGCAGAAGATGCTATATACATTCTACCATCTTCCCATGAATTAAATTGGTGATCATTAAGACATCTTATGCATTTGATCAGAGGGGGTTATACTCATTCCTGCAGACAACAGCATGACCTAGCTGACCAACTGGAGTTTTTTAAACACCAGGGGCAAACATACCATCTGTTGGGTCATGTTTTTTTTTTATGGTTCTGCAATTTTGCTGTGACGAGTGGGGCGGCGCCGAGAGCCGTGGGAACGGAGCGAGGCCGGTGGAGTGATTGGGAAATGAGCGACACCTGCTCCACTCACCGGTCTCGAGTCCCACGGAGGAGATTGGGAGGATACAAAAGAGGAGCGACGACAGTGAAGGACGAGAGAGGACCAGGCCTGGGTTTTAGTTTGTGTTTGGTTTTTGTTTGTGCGCGGCAGTCGCCCGTGAGGGGCTGTCACGCTGTTTTGTGTTTATTTTGTAATTAAAGTTTGATTTGAGTGTTCGCCGGTTCCCGCCTCCTTCTTCCCGTGATTATGGAGTTTTATATTGTTACATTTGCATTGTAATCTTCCATTCACAGTAACTGTGCCAAAAGTTAAATAAATGAAGGAAGCCAGTCCAAAACTTTGGATTAAATGGGCAAAGAAGCAATAACTTATAAGCATGCATTTTAAAAACTACTGAGAGAGATACCTAACCTACATAATCAAATGTGAAAAGGCCTTAAAAGAAAATGGCAAGAACGTCAATTTCAAGACACCAAGTTTTATTAAACAAAGGACTGCCACAAAATTTCTAAATCCTCCCTTTTCATTAAGTATGCCATTAATTACAGATTCTTTGATCAACTCATTTCATATCATTTAAAATTAATATCAAATAGTCTGTTAAAAACACGGTGCTTTAAAACACTGCACAATATGATTTACTTAAAAGACTTATAAACATCAGTGATGCGCGGGTTGATCCAAAATGAGCGGGTGCCTGTGGTCACACCTGGTTACCCGCGGTTACGAGTCATCCAAAAATATTTTTAATGATAATCGGGTCGCGGTCGGTCGGGTCGTTTGAAATAAAGATGCCAATTAAACCTTTGTAATTTATATAGTACTAGACACACTTTTGAAATACATAGGCCTACACTATATTGGCTGAATAACTGGCGCGAAGATGACGCACGAGCTCAGTCTACAGGTAGAGATACAGGGCCCTATCATACACCCGGCGCAATGCGATGTAAGGCGCAGCGCAAGTGTGTTTGCTAGTTTCAGTCCGGCGCCGTTCGCATTTTCCCATCTAGAGCCACGTCATTTAATTAGCAAATGCATTTTCGCCCATTTGTGCGCCCATGGGTGTGCTGGTCTAAAAAAGAGGTGTGTTCAGGAGCATTGCTATTTTAAGGAGCTGAAAATAGACTGTGCCCTTGGCCCAACTCAAACCTGGTCTAAAGTCTGGCGCAATGTTTTTTCTTTGTTATTTAAAGAGCGTGTTAGTATAGGCGGGTCCACAACGGGCGTACACACTGCTTATTAAACACAGGGATGCACAGCAGCACACAAACATGCCAAAGATTAAAAATTAAAGGATTGAAATGCATAAGAATTTTTTTGTAGGCTAATTAAATATAAAAATGCCTACATTTCATAATGGATAGTCATGTATCAGAATAAGGCTATCTATTTGCTCACACACGAGCAGCTCCGTTTCATCTCGGAGATGCGTTCTGTCTTTGCGCTTGCAAAATTCCGCCGTGTAAATATCAAATCTGTCATGGCACAAGCGCAACTGTCTCTTAAAGGTAATGGAAGATGAGACTCTGATTGGTTTATTGCACGTTACTCCCAAAAAACACCCATTACTCATTAAGAGAATAGGGACAACCCGTTTAGACCATGCGCCCGGGCGTGCCAACTGTTTTTCCGTCGTTAAAATAACAAAAGTGGATTTGGACACGCCCTGAGTGCACCTGCGCCGTGCGCTTTACACTTTGCGTTTAGATCATTACAATAGGGCCCGGAGGCGGCAAGAGAAAAGGTGAAGACTGGGGAGTGGAAGCTCCGCACTTCCTACGTCTATGGCCCAATGACACTACGATGAGCATTTACTAATTTTAAAAAATGCGGGTCAGGAAGCAGGTCGGGTACAATATTTTCTTTTACTTTTTTTGCGGTCCTAGTTGCGGGCGGGTTAGTTGAAAACGGTGGTCGGGTGCGGGTTGTTTATACATTGACCCGCGCATCACTGATAAACATGTATTCTGTTGACTGACAGCTGAACTGACAGCACTGGCCCTCCAGGAAGAATATGAATAAGTTGCTTTAGAATATGTCCAGACACATTCATTAAAGGGATAGTTCACCTCAAAATGAAAATTATGTCATCATTTACTGACCCACAAGTTGTTCCAAACAAATTCTCATAATGAGGACCAGAAACGGTGTGGTTAACTACAATCTTTAAAAGGTCTTTTGTGTGCTACAGATCAAAGAAACTCCTACAAGGTTTAGAACAACTTGAGGGTAAATAAAGGATGACATAATTTTCATTTTTGGCTGAACTATCCCTTTAAGTGTGCCATACACTACGGAACCTTTGGTTATCTCATATAATTTAAAATTACTATCAAACAGTCTGTTAAAAACACTGTAATTCAAAACACTGCACAATATGATTTACTTAACACTAGAATGAATCCAAAACACTCACTTGCTTCAGAATATGTCCAGACACATTCATTAAAGGGGTAGTTCACCTCAAAATGAAAATTATGTTATCATTTACTGACCCTCAAGTTGTTCCAAACTTGCAGGAGTTTCTTTCTTCTGTTAAACAAACAAAAAAGATGGGTAACCTAACAGTTTCTGGTCCCCTTTGACTTCCATAAAGTCTCTTATGTTTTGAATTGTTTGAGAATCAAGAAAGGGGTGCTCTGCGTTCTCACAATGGGTACCAGAAACTGGTCTGTGTTACTAAGAGGGCACTGTCACTCCACACTGACCAAGAGGGGACCAGTGTTTCTGGTCATTTTGAAGAAACAAAAAAGACACAAAATTTTCATTCAAGGTCTTTTTTCACAATGTAACTTAAAAAAAATAATCCTTTTTTTGTTTTTTTTTAAACATGCCAAGTGGGGACCTGAAGCTCTGAGCGACATCTACCTATCCAACAGGGGACCTCCATAGACTGCAATGCAACTGTGTGTGCAAACACAAGGGCAATTGTACCAAGTTTTTCTTCACAATCTAACTTTATTTAAATGCAACTCTAAACTTTGAAACATTCACACATTATCACCATTGCATAAATATTCTAATAGAAATCCAAAATGCTTAATAAATTTGTACAACCCGCAGATATTTTCTGGGCTTGACATTATTATATATATATATATATATACAGTCAAACCAAAAATGCAGGGCAGGGCATATTATACTGATACACTGAGAAGGGTATTGTGCATTGAGAAGTGTCATTATAGTTAGTTTGTTAGTACTTAGTTTCTTCATTTCACAAATAATTTTAATAATAATGGTAATAAAAAAAAAGTAATAAAATTAGAGTCAGTCAGATGGCAACAGTTCAAGGGCAGAGGCAATGCCTCTTATAATTAACATTTAACATTGTCTTGGCTTAACCCCAATACACTTTCTTAATGTATGAATGCAATCAAAACACATTCCTGGGAAGCACCTATCTAGATGATACTTTTATCAGACAGACAGACAGATAGATAGATAGATAGATAGACAGATAGACAGACAGATGGAATAGTGCTAATGTTCATCAAAACACTTAGGTCCACTGTTAAATGGTAAAATGTGACGTCTCTTTGGATGCTTTGACATTTCTTGGCAATTTCATGTTGACTTTGAAAATGTTCAGTTGGCTAAATTACTAAATTAATGTTACAATCAACATATATTGTAAAATTGTATTATCAACATTGTCATTACATTCAGAGATAGTGAGAATGTGAAATATTGTTAAATATAGTCAACCACTATCGCACTTCACCATCTAACAGGGGACCAGTGTCCTTTAGTTTAGCGAAATCACTACTACTTGCACAGACCTGTTGATGTGTACATTTAGCATGTACAGTTTAGCCTGTGTGGAAATGGCCATGCAATAGTGAACAAAAACGTGCCCTAAACACGGAAATATCTAAATGAACTGATTTTGTTCAAGTGAAAAATATTATTTAACATCACTGAACCAAACTTACAAACTTCAGTTTAAACCAACAAAACTCATTTTATGGGTTACAACAAGCAGAAAGAGCTCTTTAAGGTAACAACTGCAGGTCAATACTTTTAACAGTGAAAAGTGAATTTGTTAAATAAAATGACTTTGGATCACTGAATCAGCTTTCACCATGGATGAAGCGGAGCCCAGCCCGGGGTCGTCACGTGTGGTTGCTGCAAGACCAAGGTACGCTCCTTCGTAGAATCCTCCTGCCGTGCTGTTCTCAAGCCACCTGCCTCTGCTCACTCATGCCGGCCGCGGCTCACTCTAGACCGCGGCTCAAAAGAAGACACAGCTAGAAATCATGTTTATATCACGTTTATAATGGGTTTTATGTTTATATCTCATCGCTCTGGCCGGACAAGGCATCACAATATGTTAAGAGGCATAACATTTCCGTCACACGCTTGAGGCATTCGGCCAATCACAATGCACTGGATAGCTGGCCAATCAGAGCACACCTCGCTTTTCAGAGCAAGAGCCTTGTGAAAATCGATGCGTTTCAGAAGGTGAGGCATAGAGGAGAAATAATAATGTACAGTATGTGGAAAATAATGTGTTTTTTTTGTAACCTTAAACTGCATAAATACATTTGATTACACCAAATACACAAAATAATGTTCTTTTTAGCAGCATCATATGACCCCTTTAAATAGCCTGCTGTGTTTATAGTATTTAACTACCCATATTTTACATTATTTCTGAGTTTAATGAAACAAAACAACTAATTTTTTTCTGTCAAAAACAGTTTTATTTGATGTGTGTAGCATATTTTTCTAACTATGGAGCAGATGCTGTAAAAATTGCTTGAAAAAAAATCACAATAAAATGACTTGAATTACATTGTAAGTGTTTACTTAAAGTATTAGTAGGTAAAATACTTAATGTCGGTTAACAGTTTACTGGTTAAATATGGTCATTCCTAATATAAACTGAAGGTTTTTTTTTTTTTTTTTTACTCTATTACTGTAGTTGAAGCAACTGAAGATTTTCATTGCAACAGTCAAAATAAAACTGAGTCTTGACTCCATAAATCTTTTACAGTATTTATATACATACAGACTATAAAGTAAAAGTCAGGCTGTTTAGACCTGGTCATTTTTAATCTGATCAAAATGTCAAATAAACTATACCTGGTCCAACAAATTCTTATCATTCAATAATACAGCACATCTCCAATCTGAGATGCATTATCACATTGGAATCACTTTTCAGTAAGGTTTCATTAATATTAACTTACTATAGATACACAATACATCTGTTTACGGTGTATTAATCTTGTTTATATTAGCTTGTACAAATACAACTGTTCATTGTCGTTTAATTTAGATTAGTTAACATAACTAACAGTAGTTGACTATGAATGAATGAAAATGAACCAATAACTGCATATCCATATCATCAACAAAGATAAATAAAACACTAATACATTTGCCAATGGTTAGTTTAACTATTAACTAAAGTCAATAAATGGAATCTCATTATAAAATGTTTCTATGAATGATGCGGCTGTATAAAAATAATTCAACATTTCTATTAATCAGCCAAATGAAATAGGACTTACCTTGTGGAAAAAAAAGTATACATTATTGTATTTGTAATATATTCCCTGTTTTAAAGGCACCATCTGCGTACTGCTCAGATTTGTCAAAATGGCGCTATGGTGATTTGGAGAGACACAGAGGAGAGAAATTGTTGAATAAAGTCGTTATTTTTGGTTTCTTCGTGTACTGAAAGTATTCTCGTCGCTTCATAATATTACAGTTGAATCACTGATGACAGATGGACTATTCTGACGATGCTTTTCATACTTTCCTGGACCTTGACAGTGTATTTTACTTGGCAGTCTATGGGACAGTCACAAGCCTCCCTGTTTTCATCCAAAATATCTTAAATTGTGTTCCAAAGACGAACAAAGCTTTTATGGGTTTGGAACGACATGGGGGTAAGTGAATAATGACAAAATTTTCATTTTGGGGTGGAGTATCCCTTTAATAGTACATTGCAAATATACTAACAAAAAATGTATCTTTAGATATACTGTATATGTCCTATCAATTATAAGGAGTGAAATACAGATGCATAGACACCAGACGAATTAAGAGCATACACAATCCTACAATAAGTGCTGTTCAAAAAACGTGTAGTCTTAGATTTAATTGCTCTAAGGCTCTGAGGGAAGAGGTGTAAAGAGGTTTCTGGCTTGATGTAAGGGATCTTTCAGGATCGTTAAACTTTTTTTCTGCAAACGTGAAACATAGATCTCATCAATAGTGGGAAAATCACAACCAATAATTTTCGAAGCAGCCCGAGTTATGTTACTAATGTGACTTCTCTGCTGAACTGTGGAGCTACTAAACCACGCTATAAGTGAGAAAGTCAGCATGCTTTCAATGACAGCTCTATAAAGATTAAACATACCAACTTTCGATACGCCAAACTTTTTAAGCTGTCTTAAGAAAAAAAGCCTTTGATGAGATTTTTTAATAATGCCTCTTAGGTTGTCATCCCACTTTAACGTTGCAGAGATAGCTGTCCCGAGAAACTTAAAACGTTGAACATTTTCAATGTCCTGACCATTAATAGTCAATGGGTTGTGTTATAATACCACCTATAAATACAACTCATTATATACACTATAAACACTATGAGACAGAAGTGCAGATGTTTGTGAAATATGTTTTCTCTGTTTTGGAGGGATGATTATTTTAAAATCATTCCCTATTTATTGCAGCAAAATTTGTTAATATGTTACTATATTTAAGGTTGGATAATTTTATCAGTTTATTGCAACAAAACATAACTACAATAACTTTGTCTAGTGGTCTTATGAAAGTTTATAGCATGAAAATGTAACTATACTGAATGATTGACAATGACTTCTTCATGGCTAATTTTTGCACATTTCATTTCATTCTGTAACCTACTTGTTTTACAGATCTGTGTGTACTAGCGCTAAATGCTACTGTTTTTGAAAGCATTGATAACATTTATGACAGATAATATCATGATCATTTTTTGCATTTCCCTTACCGAATGTCATATCCTGTCAGCAAAAACCTGTCCATGGGCTTTTTTGATTGCTTTCAGTTTAAGTGCTGGTGTTCTGACGATTTGTGCTACCGTCAGATTTTTCATTAAAACAGATGGTAGCATAATTCGATAGCAAAAAGTGCTACCTATTAGAGCCCTGCACACGCTTCAAATATAGGCCCTATCTCGGCCCTGGCCCGAGACGCTCAGGCCCGAGTCTGCTCCAAGCCCGTCTTTTTTTACTCACCTTCTCCCAAAAACAGCTTATACTACTGTTTCAGTTAAAATGATTCAGTTTTGTGTGTAATGTCAAAGTGATTATATATTGTTTCTTTCTTTTTTTTTAAAGTTCATTTAGAAAAACGTTTGGAGCATTTATTTGTTTGTTAAATGTAAGTTTTTGTTTTATTTAAAGTAATGACCAAGTGGCCAGCGGCAGACAGTGGGCTGATCATAGTCTATGTTTGATCCATTTAGCCTTCTCAAACCATCACGACTTGCCTAGAATAAAATCTATAGATATAAAACAGTTCAAGCATATCACAATGTTAGTTTAAATGTTTAAGTTATAAGCTATAAATGTGCGCTATTAGACACATATCTAATCGTTTATGTGGAGAGCTAAAGCGCTTTACATGACATGGAGGTGCCGGCGCCGTCATTTTTGCTCATAAAGGTAAGTGTATACATCACTCGGAACTGTAAAGGGTCTACTTTTATTTGTGTGCACTCACAATATCAACAAAACATTTTGCTTTTATAAAATAAAGGATACATAGGCCTACAGGATGTGCTTTCTGCAATTTCGGCCAGGAGCGCTTCACAATGATTGACCGAATCTCAGCGAATACTTGCTTCATAGACTTGCTAAATATATCTATAGATAGCTTTAAATTACTACTTTAAAACTTAATAATTCAAATTAAAAACAGAAACTATTTTAACAGATTTTTAAAAAAATGTGCAATTCTCTCTAAAGGCGCGTCCACTGAGGAGATTGCGGGTCAGGATCGTCATCATCTTTGCGACACGAACTCAGAAAAAAATAGTAATAAATAATTCATATATCTCTTTATTATTTCCCACCAACACATTCATGGTATTTACTTTTGCTGGGGCTTTGCGGCATGCTTTAGCCTATTGCGTGCGTTTTTTGCACCGCATATGACCATTTTACTCGCTGCTTGCCGTGGTAATCAAATCAAAACTCTTCCAAAATGCAACTTTTAGTAACTCCCAATGCTCCAACTTCTCCCTGATGCTCTGCATCGTCAACTGTCACCTGTATGCTAATGTGTGCGTATGTGTTGCATAGGCTATTACATAGCCGAAGCCTATGATATTTATAATATAATCATTATAACAATATTTCATACAGTAGCCTATGTGTGCTCTGCATGTATAAGGGCACAATAAAAGGAGGAATAAAATCTGAAATACCGTCTCAGGTTACGAATGTAACCATGGTTCCCTGAGTAGGGAACGAGACACTGCGTCCTCTAGGGGTCGCTATGGGGAACACCTCGTCGTGACCCGTGTCTGAAGCATACAAATGAAAAAACACCAACGAGTTGGCCGGCGACAGCCTCTGACGTCACTACCGGTGCGACTATAAAACAGGCATCGGGAAAACACGTCATTCACTTCTTCGTCTGAAGCTTGCGTCCGAAGCATGGCAGGGAGCTAGAGGACGCAGTGTCTCGTTCCCTACTCAGGGAACCATGGTTACATTCGTAACCTGAGACGTTCCCTTTCAAGGGAACTTAGAACTGCGTCCTCTAGGGGTCGCTATGGGGAACAGTATACCCACGCCGCCATGCTGAGGGGAGTGCAGGCCAGAATCATGGCGAACACTAAGTACCAACTCTACCATTTCAATGGGAGTTGCCCCCGGGATGTTTAGACGGCTGTCTGTGACAATACCCCTTACGGCCAAAGGCCTAAGCTACATACCCAACTTAATTGTTAGGGCCTCGGCCCGGTGGTAGAGCTAAAGGCTTGGAATCAGGAAAGATTCCTTTAAAGGGATACAGCTAGGAACCTAGCATTTTATACTAAGTCTAGCCTGTCACACAGGGGCTACAGCTTGCTTCCGCAAAAGCTTGCTGAAGGAGCTGTCTCAACAGATCTCCAGTAGCAACACCCTGTTTAGATAGGTATCCGAGGATACATGGGTGGAGTGGCGCCCAAGATGAACGGGGCTTTTACCAGCTCAAGAAAGGGCACGAAGCAACCGCGCGAAGCCCTCACCATATAGGATTTTATAAAGAACGCAGAGTACTAGCGTGCGAACTTACCACAGTGTGGATTTCAGAAAGTGTGCAAAGACTTCACGTGCACACTTACCATATCATGGATTTTCAAATACTGTTCTAAGGAAGGGCTCTCGTGGCACTCTGATAGAGCAGCTCATAGATGGAATGGTGCATCTCAAAAAAGTATGTTTGAGAGTCATCAACTCGATCTGTGGAAATAATGCTGGAGCGCTCTGGGAAAAACAGTGAACTCAGCCTCATATGAGAGGAGAACTCCTGAATACAGAGAAGCACGCTCATAGGCGACCCTTCTTGGAAAAGGGGAGCGCTGCTAAACTACCATGAGAATCGCCCGAATAGCCCCTCATGTTGAGGGAAGCGATGCTTGAGGTGTATAAACAAATACACACTGGCTGAATGGAGCCCAAGGAACCAAGGTCTAATCATCTCAAGAAAGGGAACGAGGCGGAGCGCGTAACCCTTACCATACAGAATTTCAGAAAGTGCGCAGAGTCTTGCGTGCACACTTACCAATACGTGGATTTTTAGAAAGTGCGCAAAGTGTTCACGTGCACACTGACCACCATGTGGCTTTCAGAAAGTACACAGAGCTTAGCGTGTGTACCTAAAGGTTCCTAAGCATCGCAGAGGCGCTGAACCGCACGGGAGAGGCAAGCTCGAATTTTATAAACCTCTAGCGAGGGGAGCATCACCTGAGGCAGCATATACAAGAAGACTTCTGTAACTGCCACCTTCACTTCCCGCTGGATGCGACAGCACCTAAGCGGCCAGGAGACCCCTCAGGGTGACCTGGCCGGACATCCATGAAATTCCCTGCAGTGCTGTGCCAGGCCTGATGATCAAGGAGGCTCCTGCAGAAACCTGTGATCTCAGCCGCCTAATACCGGAACATGAAGCCGGATGGCTGGTGCTGACGAGTGTTTAGTAAACACTGTAACTGAGCACTGCAAAGGAAACTCACAGAGTTTATTAGTAGACACATAACCACCAGCAATTTACACATAAGTATATACAGAAAGGGTTATTTTTATACTCCCACCCTCCTGCGCTGGAGCCCCGCTCAAGGGGCGCCTCCTTTTAGTCCGGACCATCAGTAAGGTGGTTGCTATGAACATAGAACCAGCCAAAAACATTATAGGTCCAGCATAGGAGACTGTTATGCGTTAGAGGTTTCCACCTAACCTCGATCAGGTGGAGAGCTGGTGGTTACAGGGGAATTAGGAAGGGGAGGATAAAAGCAGAAGTTAAAAATCCCTAAAGGGAACGAGTAGATACCTCAGTATCACTCTGACTCAGACGAGAACGCTGCCTCGTCTGGATCACATCCCTTAGGTTCTGCTTACCCCCTTGTGACCCACAATTCCTCTTAACCCTGCCCGCAGGTGGGGGAGGAGCGTGAGTCGCGACACTAGCCTTCTGTGCCCGTCTTTGATCCTCAGATCGAGACAGGCCAGGACCCCTATGTTGTTCGGGCTCAGACCTGGACCTTCAGCGAAACCTGAGCATCGAGAAGAAAGCCTTTTCTTTCTTCCCGATGTCTGCCAGGTTCATCCACAGATGTCTCTCCGCCACCACCATGGCCGCCATAGTCCTGAAGCAGGCAGAGGCGGCCTGCTTGGTAGCCCGGAGAGAGGCCTGTGGTGCGGCGCAGCTCGGCTACCTGATCAGGAAAAAGGCCTTCGCCTCTATCCAGGTCTCTTAGCAGATCAGTCTGATATGCTTGAAGCATTTATTTTGTAATAAAGCCACAGCCTGACCTGCTGCTGCGTATGCCTTGCCATTTAAGCAAGATGCATTGCTTGAAGGGGCTTAGATGGCAAGGAGGGAGATTAAGAGAGGATGTCTCCCCCGCAGAATGAAAGCTCTTTCTGCAGGGGGCATCCTCTCATAGCCGTTTTCGCGCATCGCCTCGATGTCGGCAAAACTCTTATGCTGAAACCGATGGATGCGAGAAGAAAACGGCCTCTTTCATTTCCTTTCGATCTCTGTATGGAGATCAGGCAGAAATGGAAGGCTCACCTGAGCTGGAGGGCTATGGTCAGAAAGATAATGCTCATCGAGGTGCGATCCATAAACTCCAACAGCTCTACATACGCAGGGCAGGAGAATTGAGAAGGCTCAGCCTCAGCTTCTTCACCATCCTCAAATATCTCCTGCTTTTCCTGGGTAAAAACCCAGCAGAGCACTAACCTCAGTATCAGAAAGTGTTAAAGATATAACATCATCCTCCCGAGGCTCTCTCTCGTCCGCCGCCATTTTGAGCGCGAAAGGGAAAGTCCCTCTTTAAACCATTCAGACAGATCCACCTGAAATTCTCACGAGCTCATTCTCCTCCGTGCCTCAGCAACGGCGGGTCCTGAACCGCGGGAAGCAGATGGCTGCCTTTTTTTTTTTTTTTTCGGAAAGAGAGACGAACGAGAGCGGAGCTTATTCCTTGAAAAAATGCTCGCAATGCACGCAGATTGCCTCCTCAAAGACATCGCGTGCGTGCTCTTTACCCAAACAAATCACGTAAAGATCGTGTGTGTCATCAGGTGTCAAATAACGCCGACACGGATGCATACATTGTCTAAACGCTTGCTAGTAGTCGCCATGATAGACAGAGAAAGAGCGCTCTTACCGGTTCTTTCAGATGCACGCTTCAAACAAAACAGTCAGTGAAGACGAAGAAGAGAATGACGTGTTTTCCCGGTGCCTGTTTTATAGTCGCACCGGTAGTGACGTCAGAGGCTGTCGCCGGCCAACTCGTTGGTGTTTTTTCATTTGTATGCTTCAGACACGGGTCACGACGAGGTGTTCCCCATAGCGACCCCTAGAGGACGCAGTTCGAAGTTCCCTTGAAAGGGAACTATCAGATTTTGTTTCCAGCATGATATTAATAAGGTGTGAGGCTTTATTAACATGTATACCTACCCCAACCCTAAACCTACCCTTACAGCAGGGTATTATACATTTCATGCAGGCATTCATATGAGTTTAACAGCAAATCAGTCATTCAAAGAACATTTTTTATTTTTGAACATGAAAAATTTACCGAGGTTCAGACCTTGATGGTTTCGTAGCTGGTTACGGTCCTGCACATTTGATCACAACATCAAGAGCTTTAAATAAAATCATCAAAATGACTTCAGCACACCATTAAAGTCTCAGAAGCTCAAAGTGACCAGTGACACACATATGACACTCAAACATAACAAAGTTGAAACATTCACCTCAAGTAATGTGTGCAGGTCTTTGTATTTTCTCTTTTGAAACTGTTGTGCTGAACAGCAGCTCTGAAATTTCTTTCACTTCTTTAAATCAACTGAAACCTGCTTCCTTCTGATTTTCACGTCTCTTACTGAAAGAAAAGAAGAATGACGGTCAGATGTCAACACACTAACTGACTCTGATTTTGTTCCATATTCAGAAAGATTCATTCTCAGCGAAGTGTGCTGTACTTGCACAGATTCTTAAGCATAATGGCAGCTAAAAGGGATGAAGTGGAAGCTTATTCAGAAAGGCACGGATAACTTCAATATGAATAACAGATTCTGACGAATAATGGAAAAGATACACAGTCATTTCATGTGTTCGCTGGTGTGAACAGGGTGTTACAGATCATTGGAGATTGTGTTAAATTCGGGAAAGAAAGCCCACTGATAATTACCTGACTTTCCAGCAGATGTGGGATGCCTACAGGTTTGTCACATGCAATTCCACAGATCAGACTAAATGTTTTCCACATTATTTGTAAATGCTTGTATCCTTATTAGACTATATAATTTTTTCCTGACTCTGTTCATGTATATTTTGTTTCAATATTCTGTATCATTGTGAAAGAAACACTTTCATGGTCTCTCACCTTTAATTCCCGATTTCCTTGCAACCACACCCACAACAACCTGAGTGCCTCTCGTACACGTGTAATAAAAGTCTCATGCAGCATCCTTAACAATACACATATTACACATATTGTTACATTTTCTTTCCAAATTTCTTTCAACTTGCCCTGTATCAGTCATTTTCAGACTCTTCTGGGTCAGCAGGCCCAGAGCTCATCTTTTCCTGGCTCATCAAGTGCCAGGAAGTTATTACATATGTTTTCCATTTTCCATTTTCCAGTACTTGTCCACCTTCCATTTGGTTTTTGTATGAGCTGTTTTGCACTGGTGTTATCACCATTTCCTTTGGCCAGCATTATCTGTCCAGGCAGCAGCTGAACTCTCACTTTATCATTTTGTAGTGCAGGTCATTGAGATCTTCATTGAAATGTCATAATATTGAGCCTGTCTAAACTGTCTGTTCATGTAGTTGCCTGATTTGCTGGATATCAGTCCTGGACCCCCACACATCAGAAGCAGTGATTAGAAAAGCCATTAGTTTTTTTACACTTTTACATCACTGTGCAGATATCCCAATGAGGACGTTTTATATGTAAAGTCTCTGGTTTGCTGAAAACACTGTCTTGAAGTCCATACTTTTAATTTGCTTATGACTGTTTTTCAAATGAATAAGTTGGACAGTTAGTCCAATGAGATCATGTAAACCTGGTCATTGAACTGGAACAAGTTCCAGAACTGTTCCCATTTTTTCCCAGGGATGATTTGGTTCTTCATCTCGTTCTGTTGTTTCACCTCTCATGCTGAGCTGGGATCTTCTTAAACATCCTTCAATTCCAATGTGTAAGGAGGGGATTCTCTGTATTAGCAAAGGACCAGCTTAAACCAGCAAAGGACCATATGCTGTTTTTTTCAACAGGGATGTCTTATTCTCTCAATCTTTGTATTATCTGTAGTCTTTGCTTGGACACAGGCAGAAAAGACACCATGTTGATAGACTCTACTTCTGACTGCACTAGGCCCCTGTCCTGACCTCTGCAGTAGGCTCTGCTCTAAGTTTCAGCCAGTAGCAGGTTCTGAAGTCTCACTTATACCACTGAAGAATAAAAAGCATGTCTTGCATTTACATTAGTGAACTTTGAAAATAAACTGGTTGCAAAATGGTATCCACTCACATGTTTAACTTTTTGTCTGATTGTTATGGTCAGAAAAATATTTAAAGCAACACTATGTAGTTTTTCGACCTTAAAATAATGTCTCTAAAATTATTTCAGTGGTAGAACACTTCTTAACCGGACAAATTCTACTGCTGCTGCTACCTGACCAGGCTCCTAGCTGCTAGAACCACACTCTGTAAGTTTCGTGTTCGGGTCGGTACACACACACCCCTGCCCATCCCCTGCCAGCAGAAGTATGCAACCTGCTTTTGGCATGTGTCACATATTTTACTCGTAACCTGGGTGGAGTTAGCCAACATCTAACTATAAGACGAAACAATCTAATATCAGGGTTCCCACACATTGGTTAACTTCAAATTCAAGGACCTTTCAAGGACTTTCCAGGTCCAATACCCTCAAATTCAAGGACTTAATCAGGGTGTCTACAGATATGAACAAGTTAGATTTAAGACTTTTTAAGACCAAACCTCTGATGGAAATCACACATTATTTTACATACGTATAATGTAGTATTTAATTTGTTAAATGTAATATATATATATATATCCCTCCACATAATATAGCCCTCCACATAATATAGCTGTCAAACATGCTATTTATTATTATGATATACAGCAAACTTGTCATATCCGCAGACAATATCCCATACTAAATATCCCCACAAAAGATTTCTGGTGGTGTAAACTATTTATTCCTAAACAATATTTTATCTGTGTTCTGTCGGCTTTTACATTTATCTGCATATTTTTTATATTAACTTCAGGATGTTATTTACTTTGAATAAGGTCGACCTTATTCAATGTATGCATCGTATTTCATGTCAAATTCTGTCAACTGATCAATAGATTCAATTTACACTAAGGCAGTTATCAAACAAATTAATTTACATTGCACAATTACAACTGCATTAATGTTATGAGATTAATGTTTTAAATGCAATTTTGAATATACAAAATGGAAATGTTGGGGGGGAAATACATACTTTTAAACATACTAAACCTGCCAGTAGGTGGCGGTAAGTGACTTAATGAATGTGTCTAGTGCAGAGGTCGGCAATCTACGGCACGCGTGCCAACATTGGCATGCAGAGGGATAATCACTGGCACGCGAGCAATAGGGAAAACTGCATACTGATGTACATTTTGAGGTATTAACTTCTCATAGTCACACAGCCTGTTAGGAGCTATAAACACTATTAAAGTGTGAGAATTAACTTGCACTAGTCTGCAGATGCACGCGCGACTGCTGCACATACTAAGCACTTCAGATCAAAGCCTCAGCGGTCTAATGGTGCGTTAGTGTATTAAATCTGTGCGTTAGTTTAATGAGCCTTTTCTTTGAACAGTTTTAAACCTCAGTTACTATGTGCTCTTGAAGTGAACGCGACACGCAGTTTGATTGCTGAATGGAGGATGACAGACAGCCGCAGCGGAAAGAAGAGTTTATGTGAACTTGAATTTAATGACTTCAATATTAATCTGTACCTCACACTGAACTATGGAACAGCTTCAGAACACTTGAAATATGTGCACGGAAATGTTTTGGTGCTTTATAATGTTTTTGTGCCTTTCGTGGGGCTCAACAATAACACAGAATAGTATACGCACAATATCAGATTTGGATTGGTCTTGTCTGACCGATACCCGATCCACAGAAAATGCCAGTATTGGAGCCGATACTGATCCCGAGTACCGGATCGATGCATCACTACTTGTATCAACATACTACAGTTTGGGACACACTGATTCTAATTTTGAATACTATTTAGTAGGAGAGTGAACCGGCACTGGTTTCATGATTCAGTTCGATTATCATGTCAACAATTTGATTCAGTTCAATATAATGATGCATCACGAAAATATCAAATTCATTTTGTGCATTTTTATTAAATTATATAAGCAGGCTACTTTTTAAAATAATTACATCAATTATTTCATTCATTATTGTTAAGAATCAAACAAAGTAAATATAGCTTGATTGATTTGTTTATTGCAAGCTTTTCTTCATGGGATATTCATTAACTGCCATTTACAGTTACAGCTTCAAAATGCATGTTTTATGGCACAGTAGTTGAGGATGCAGGGACGAAGGTGGATAATAACCACATCTTCACCTGCATACAGGTCCCTCAGCGCCTCATCCCTCCACAACGATACCTCAAAAACTTTCACCACACTTCAGGTGAAGATCCAAGATGGGAACATGAGTGCGTGTCATCCTCACCCCACGCTGCTGGAAAATTACAATTCAGCTGAGTGTAGCATATATATTACTAGCATATTTGCTGTTTATTAGTTCTTATAAAGCACATATTAATGCTTTATTCTTGATATAACCATATTCTGGATCCCCACACCCAAACATAACCACTACAACTACCAAACTATCAGTAATAAGCAGTTTCTTTGGGGGAAAATCCTGGTTAATATTGAATGTGTTCCATAATCTATAGTCTTACCATAGATAGATAGATAGATAGATAGATAGATAGATAGAAAAATTGTGGTGTTAATCATGCAGTGCTACTCCACATTTATTTAAAATGATTCCAAATTCTAAATCTTTATAAATGGTGTTGGTGAAGATTGTCAGAATTACCTTCTGCATCATTAACTTTACTATATTAAATGGAAAATATGTAAGGCGTCTTTACGTTTTAGTTTTTCACGATTACTTTAGCACTTATTTTCTGAACCTTGATATTTTCAAAACTTCAATTCAATTCAATTCAAGTTTATTTGTTTAGCGCTTTTATGGTACAAATCATTGCAAAGCAACTTTACAGAAAATAACGTTTCTACAATATTTAGTAGTAGCTTATAAGTGGTGGTAGTTTATGTGCATATGGCAGTAATGTACGGGAAATCAATTAAAGACATAATCAACAGACGATGAACACTATTTACAGCAATTATTATATGATGCAATCAAACTTATAGCAAAATTTGATAGTTCTTTTGGTGCCTTTAATATGCTAACCCTGAAATATTTGAACTTATTTTTTTCATTGTTCCTTTGTATTCACAAGGTTAATTCTTTTATGAAATATTTAACACTCACTTTAGTGTTTTGTACAGAATAAAGACAAATAATAAATGGAAAAATAATCAAATTAATGTCTCGTATATAGAAGATGTGTGAAAGGTTTTCTTAATCTGTTAGAGATGTGAAATTAACTTGCAGAATTAATTGGTAGAGATTGACACTTTTCGAATAGAATAATAATCTGCATAAATAATAATAAACCTTATTATTTGTAAATTGCACCTTTCTACAAACCCAATAACACAATTACATAGGAGTAGATGCAAATGAATAATGATAATAAATACTACTAGTACTAATAATAATAGTACCACTACTACTACTACCACTACTACTACTACTAATAATAATATGATATATTATGATATTTTTGTTTTTATGTTTGATTCCTTTGTTAGTTTTTTTGTTTTTGTTTGTTTTTTATGTTTGATTTCTTAAAGTCAGATCACTCTCTACTCTAGGATTATAGAGAGGTAACACTGTTAAACTGGTAAGTTACTTGAGGTTAAACTCTCAAAAGAATGAATTAAACACTGCAAAATTGACTAGATCAAAAGAAAATAGAAAGCAGATTCCCTCACTTCTGTGATCTGTCCTGGGAGGCTGAGGTAGTCTCTCTTGAAGATATGTGGCCCTCTTCACCGGTCAAGCTGGCTGAAGGAGGACACAGGGCCTCTTCTGCAGCATTCTGTGCCTCTACGCTGATGTCCTGCGGCACGGTCTTAAACTTCAGCGTTCCAGGACCAACAAATAAATACATTTGTGCATGTGTTGGACAGGGTGTGAATTTGTAAGATGTAACTCACCCCGTCCTCAAATTCTGGGGTGAGCCCTTCTTTTTTATTTAGGTACACTGTTGTACCATCGGTAAGTGCACTAATAATTTCTGTTTTCACTTTTGCTTCCTCTCTTTTTTTCACTTTCGTACAGTAGATCAGTACGCGGGGGTTGAGATGGGTGTCCACACACTTGCACCTTAATAATGCCAGGGGAGAAGCTGAAGATGCCATTCTGTGGAAAAGAAAATACCAAGTAGGGCTCGCTGCAGCCTGCGGTGGACATCCAACCCCGCCCACATCCAAGTGTGACGTCAGAAGTCACGCCCATCCCTGTTGATTAAAGTAGGCTAATTGTCAATTAAAACTTTTAAACCTTACCTTGTTCATTTATGTAATGAGATAAATTCACATTTTTTAAAAAACGATTTTGACCTACGCAAGGCAAAATTGAAATGCATCAAATTTAAAGGGGACAATTAGATTTTGGTATTGTAAAAGTATGCAAAATTATTGTAAAAGTTGGTATTGTATAATTGTCATTTAATTTTCTACAGATTTATTCCACTTATCATAAAGTGTTAACATTTGAATGATAGAATCAACAGTTCCCCATATGCAGTAGGCTACACATACTTAGGCCGAATAAAGATTGCATTGATAGATTATATAAGTAACATGACATTGACCTTCAGGCCTTGTTCATCACAACTTGATATGAAACATGTCCAGGTCCTCCACATACTTAAAGATGAATGAAAAAGGCATCCATTGTTTCATTGGGTATTTTTATATTTATTATTTTACAAAAATAATTACATGTACAATTTTACAAAAAAAAAAAAATAATAAAATAAATAAATAAATATATATATATACCACCAGTCAAAAGTTTTTGAACAGTAAGATTTTTATTATTTTTTAAAGTCTCTTCTGCTCACCAAGCCAGCATTTATTTGATCCAAAACACAGCAAAAACAGTAATGTGAAATATTTTTACAATTTAAAAGAACTGCTTTCTATTTGAATGTGTTTTAAAATGCAGTTTATTCCTGTGATCAAAGCTGAATTTTCTGCTTCATTACTCCAGTCTTCAGTGTATTAACATAATAATAATAATAAAATGTTTTTTGAGCATCAAATCAGCATATTAAAATGATTTCTGAAGGATCATGTGACTGGAGTAAGTCACCTTTGAAATCACAGGAATAAATTTCATTTTAATAGAAATATAGAAAATTGTTATTTTAAATAGCAAAAATATTATACAAATATTTTAAAATTGGACTGTTTTTGCTGTACTTCGAATTAAATAAATGCAGGCTTGATGAGCAGAAGATATTTCTTTAAAAACATAAAAAAATCTCACTGTTCAAAAACTTTTGACTGGTTGTGTTTAACAAAAGATATGCTCCAAATATTATAAAGTCTGAGCAGCTGAATGATCAGATAAACAGTTGTTGACATGCAGTACACACACATACATACACAGACTACACAGAGAGATTCCTTGCTTCAATATATCCTCCGATTCTCCCTCCAGGTAGTCTCTGATGGCATTCTGTTGATTTTTACTGTCCATCTGGAGAAAGGCAGGCCCTGTCACCTCCCCACAGAATAACCCACGATGACTCTGTACCACGCTGGACCAATGTCCCTTACAAACTTCCACTTTATGTCCTCTTGCCGCTCCTGTTAAAAATAGAGAATACATACGTGTTGGGGTATATGTGTCCACAAAAAATTATTTACCTCATCATTCTACATAAACATATTTATGATTTTAAACCACAAAAATCAATCAATATCTAAAGAAATGCTCTCACCATACCTCCATGCACCACTGCATGGCTTATGTGGTCCTTCAAGTGAACTGTAACAAGTAATTTTCTTTACTGGTGAAACTGCAGCAGGGACCCCTTCACCCGGGAGAACTGCTCTGCATCAGGCTTGGACTGAAAATGTGTAGAATGCTGTAAAACATCTTTTCGTTAATATAGAAGAATACAAAGATAATTTGTGACATACACAGAGTTATCCAGCAAGACATAATGAAATGATGCGGTTTCCCAACCAAGTTACTGTGCATGGGTACTGTGATCAGAGTATATCATTAAAGATGTCGTGTGTGTGTGGTGTGTGTGTGTGTGTGGTTGTGGTGTGTGTGTGGTGGGGGCAGGTAAGTACATATGTGTGAGAGGGATGAAGTGTGTGTGTCTGAGTGGGTGAGATGAGTGTTATGTGTGGGGGGGGGAAGGGTTTAAAAAATATTGCACATTGATTCATAATTGATTTTATGTTGTAAGACTTGTGCCTTCTATCTATCTATCTATCTATCTGTCTCTCTATCTATCTACACATGTATGTATGTATGTATTTGTGTGTGTGTGTGTGTGTGTGTGTGTGTGTGTACGCATGCATGCCACGAATACATACATACATATATACATACATGTGTGGATAGATAGACCCTCCAACATAAAAACACTCATCTCACCCCCCACCCCCAAACACACACACACACACACACACACACACACACACACACACACACAGTATAGTATATTTGTTGCTAGCTAAGCAATAACGTGCCTGTGTGAAGTTGAAATTAAAAATAATTACTGTTGTTTATGCACATGCACAAAAAACAACGCAGACATTCGTTTTAAGTGTTGGTAAAGACCAAAGATATATATTTTTTTTTACTTACCGACACGGCAAACAACAGCTTCTTTTTTTAGCGGTTGGCAAACAACACAAATTATCTTCTTATCGATGCTTCTTCCTGTTTCAAAATGAATGAGAATGTGACGTATTTTGACATGGGCGTGGTCTGTGACGTCACACTTGGATGTGGGCCGGGTTGGATGTCCACCGCAGGCTGCAGCGAGACGCTCCTCGATAATACAGAGAAAGGTTCTTGAGAAAACTGTCAAAATATAAATAAAACAGATTTTTCTATGTTTTAAAAGAAGTCTCTTGTGCTCAAAGGCTGAATTTATTTGATCAAAAATACAGAAAAAAAACAATAATATTTTAAAATATTATTACAGTTTAATGTAATAGTTTTCGATTTTAATATACTTTTTATGATTTTTTATGTTTTATAACATTTTTGGAACCTGTGATACTTTTTCCAGGTTTCTATGACTCTATGATTCTATTCTTGTCCTTTTTTACTAAATATTTCAAGAATTTATTTTCATGTAATTGATTTATTTACTGAGGATTATTAAAAATATATCTTGTGAAGTAAAGATTTAACTCATAAAATTATTTTTTCTGTCAGAGAGTGGAAAGAGGCCATCAGTACCTTCATGTCAAAGTAGTTTATATTCATATTCAGCACATTAACAGTCAGATGGAAATATGAAGTAGCTCTCTTGCATGGTTTGCTTTCTTTTTGTTCACTATTTATTTATTTTCTTTTCTTTTTTTTCCCCCAGAGGTGACATTGCTGCTTTGAGTATCTATATAATCATTCCTTTAAACTTACTGTACCATGCTAATCAGAGCCATTAGTCATTTTTTATATATATATATATACATATATATATATATATATATATATATATATATATATATATATATATATATATATAATATTAGAACTCTCAGTCTGCATGCATTTTATTTTTATTAACAAGGTTCCATTAGGAGAAAAAAACACATTACACTGGTGTTAGAAAATGACAATGTACTATTATGGGACAGCTTGAATAAACCACTAGAGAGCCTGAGCTGTGAACAATGCTATATTGTATTTTAAAAGGTTTTCTGCCTAGTAGATGGAATATATATTTTTTAATGTAAGAAAATAAGCCATACTTATCAAATTTTGAGGGGTTATCCACATCTAGAAATAATGATTTATCAGTTTGAAAAAACTGTGGTGACTGTCCCCACACAAGAACTCTTTCCACCTTCAATTACGGAAGTAACTTTCTTACACACAATTTTAGTTCAAGAGATATTTATAGACTGTTCTTTATTGTTACTATTGTTTAGGGATGCAGTGAAATTTCGGACGCCGAAAATTTTGTTTTCGGTTTTTGGCTGAAAGTGAAGAACGTCTATATGAATGTGCATTCCGCTCATGTACTGCTGACACTCACACTCACTGAACAGCAAAGTCTGCTCAAATAACATGCCGACAGGAAATGTCTCTGTAGTGCACTTGTTCCTGTTTGCACTAGTGCTACTGTCCTGTAGCATGGTGTTATATCGGCTGTACTGGGAACACTGGTAAAATGAAGCTATCCTCTTGTTCACTGATCTGCTCCTGCTATGCTCTGCTCAGATGCTGTGATCATAATAACTTTGTAGGGCTATACATTATTTGGATATTTATAATAAAATAAAATCTGATTTTGTTGCATAGAACTGAATAAAAATATGTTGATATTTCATATTAATATATCTTTTTTTGGCAAATTTTAATGTGTTGCCTTCAATAAAAGTGTGGTTTTTTATTGGCTTGCATTTTTAAAATTCAGTATCATTAAAATGATTGAGTTAAACTAAAAAGTCTTAAAAATAATTTTTATATTACTTAATAAAATAAATAATTATTAAAAAACTGTTTTGGTGCATCCAGAATTTTTGGTTTCAACGCAGAATTTTAATTTCGGTGCATCCCTACTATTATTATTATTCTTACTAATAACGTGTCTTATATTAATTATTTAGTAATTTATGTAAATGTTGCTTGCCAATTTGCATTTAATAGAATAACTGACTTTTTTCTTTCTGTGTGTGTCTGTCTTCACCTGTTCATACCTTTATATTCTTCACTCAATACTTTATCTGTCTTGCTTATTTAAACAAATGCTTCTTCCATCCTTTCTCTTCCAAACTGATAACCGGCCTGCACATCAAATGCTGCTGCGATATAATCTGCAAGATGCACATTCAGATCTGCTAATAACCCCTTATGCACCTAAGCTTGGCTTGCAAACACTTAAAAAAAAAAAAAAGGCCAAATCCCAAGATTTTTGATCTGTGATCATCCATGATTCTTGATCCAGTCTGATACACTCTTGATTACAAACTCAATACCACAAAGATTTAGGGTGCTTTCACATCTCTAGTTTGGTTCATTTGGTCCGAACCAAGGGCAAACAATTATACATTGTAGCATTGTTCAGCTTTTTTGGTTCCTTTTCACACCACACTGATTGCTTTGGTCGGAACCAGTTGAAACGAACCAAAATGCAGTCACATGACAACATCCACATCACTCATTGGCCATTGCGTATTTCCTAAACTGCTTTTCGATTGGTCAGAATTTACGTGCGGGAAAATTCCAACATTAGAGGAAAAGCCAGCAAACAACACGGAGACAACACAGCTATGGAGAGACGACTGCGCGGGCTGGTTTTGTCCCTGGCCATAATCTATTACATTGTTTGTATACACGACAATATGCAAACGATACATTTCTATAATGAAGCGCGGATGCGGCTTGAAAACAACGTTCTAATGCACTGCAAACGGCGAGCGGGCATCACTCGTAACGTCAAGCGGAGGCGTGCATTAATCCACGAGCTGCCATGCTAAAGCGCAAACTGTCAACAAACACTTCCTCATCCCATAATGCACAGCGCAGCTGACTACGGCAGCTGGTTTAGTCCAAAAATGATCAGTACTTTTTGCAGTTGGGTCTGTTCGAGGTCTGATCACGTTCTCACCACAAACGTACCGCTCCAGAGTTCGTTTGAAAGCGTACCGAGACCACCTCTTCAAGCAGGTCTCGGTACGCTTGTTTGGTCCGCCTTTGGTGCGCACCCGAGTGCGATTGCTGCTTTCACACCTGCCCAAACGAACCGCACCAAAGGGGGAAACGAACTCTGGTACGATTCAACTGAACTAAATGAGGCAGGTGTGAAAGCACCCTTACACCCATATCACACTTTGATCAATCATAATCTCAAACCAAAGGGAGGAAAACTAATCTGCATCTTCAGAGTTAAATTTACTTCTACACTGTTCTACACTCTTCAGGAACCATTGATTTGATGACTATATTAAACTTTTCAACATAACAGATAAGATATGACCTTTGAGTTCCATTTATCAGTATATTTTTAGTAATCGGTAATTAAATACATTGTTCTTATATTTACTTCCCAGTGTTGAAAATCATCACGCCAAGAAAAGGAGAGAAGTGAATCACAGAAACAGCGCAGAAAGCTACAGTCTGTTAAAGCGTCTCACAGACACACTCTCACTTCTAACATCCTGAAACATCCCCAGAGGTTTGGATTTCTGAGAGATACACCTGCACTAGAAGCTATGAAAATCTTGAGAAGACTCTGCAGTGTCTCAGAGCTGATGTGAGTGATGCTTTGCTGCTGTGTGGAGGCTCATGTATCGCTGTATTCAGAGATCAATCAGGAGGGTTTGGTTCAATATGTGGAATACCTGCTGATGAAGGCACAGGTACAGCGGTATTCCTGACGTTTCATCAATTACCAGATCTCGTGAACAGGCTTTTAATATTGTATCAAGGGTGTTTTGATTTGAGAGACCAGGAAGAGTTTGAGCTGCTGCCTGTATCATTCATTAACATGATGACTGAAAGCTGTGTACGTACTGAAGTCTCCCTGAACTGCTGTGATCTTGAACATGATGTGCAACCATCCGTCTCGTTTGAGAACAAAGCTCTGTCAAACGATGAACAATGCTCATCTGCTGATGTCCCACAACAGTATGTTCAAGCCCAAGATCCAGTTCAACAACTCTCTGAGACTGCTGTTAACAGAGCCACATCAGCTGATGAACAAGCCCACTGGATTAATCAGATAAAGTTCAACTTACTGTCACTCAGAATCAAGTGAATAACACAAATGTAATAACACAATTTCTTCTCTATAGATTTTGTGTGAGCTCTTTAGTCTTGGCTGTATTTGCTTCTCAACTTTATCATTTGTCATATATGAATGTGTAACAGCTCAAGCTAATTCAGTTTTCTTTAAGAGTTTCCAAAGGCTTAATTGTGTTTTAACAAAAATTTGGTAAAATGGCATACAAATAAGTGACTTAAGACCTCTGGCTTTCAAATGAAAGATTGTTATCAATTAGCAGACATAACTGATGGTGAAGACTTGACGGAGCAGACATCAAGTGTTATGAATTCTAATGAATGGACTATCACTGACACCATCTTTTGTGCTATGAGACATTAAGCAATCTAGTGTGGCATCTGGTTCTGTGCCAGGAAATTACAAACTATTCTTGCTAGCTGCTGAAGTCTCACTCAAAAAAAAAAAAACAAGAATAGAAACCTATGCAAAGCAAGTATGTAATGTACAGGTGAATGTACGTTTGGAAGCTGCATACACTTTGCACTCAGAATAACAGAGTGTGTATTCCAGTATTCCTGTGTATGTGTGCATAACAACATTCTCTGACCTTCAGAGTTCTGCCGAGAAGCTCCATCTTTCATTCTGAAAGCGTGTTTTGCTTTGTTCCGCTCTGTGAAGCTAAAGCTCTTGGTCACTTTGCTTGGACTCTCTTTGCCTCCCTCCTCTGGCTTGGGGGTCTTGGCTTCCTTCCCCCCGGTGCTCTTAGAGGGACTGCCTTTCTCTTTCAAGCTGGGCTTACGACTGCACAGCAGACACAATGAAGCACAAAAGACAAACAAAAAAAGCAAAGGAAACAGACAGATCATCTTGAGCCCACACTTATAAGTATTTTTCCATTGTGGGGACAGAAACCATCCAGTGCTAAAAAGAAAATAATCAGTAAATTATATTAATGACCATACACTGCAAAAAAAAAAAAAAAGTAATTTTGTATGTCTAGCACTCATTGAAATTTCTGCTTTAGGCATGATTCAAACTTTTTTTGTAAGATTTATGCATTAAACAATAAAAAAATAAACTGGTGCTAATCAGAAAAATTAATTATTAAAAATAAAAAACTGTTTAATTATATTATTATACAGAAATATATATGCATTGGTTTTTGCTTGACATTTTTTTTTGCTTGACAAATAAACAAACAAATAAATACATTAAAAATACAGATTAAAAACTAAGTGCAGATGGATTTCATCAAAAACAAATGGTTAAACAGCTAAAATATTTTTTTACTAGAAAACATATTACTGTTTGATCTATTATTTTCATAATTATTCTTGTTTGCACGTTACAGCTTATAAAAATTATTAAAAGAACAACACAGTTACATATTTACTGATATGTAAATGTTTCTATAGAAATGTTCAGCTGAAGCCACCAAAAAGAAAACACTGAAATGTAATAAATAATCAAATAATTGTGTTATTGTGTGAGGACTCTTTTGGTCCAAAAATAAAAACATCAGTTTTCTTTCTTTCTTTTCTTTTTATTTTCTCCTCAGAATTTAGTAGCAGAGATCATAACAGTGAAAGTTAAAACCATGTTTTCATTTTTGAAGTTTAACTCTGTGTTGACATATTAAATAAGTGACAGGTGGAATATTAAACTTTTAAAACATTTTGTCCCAGTTTTTTATTTATTTATTTTATTGGTATGAAGAATCAAAACAATACAGAGTGGCTAAAGAACAACAAACATTATTTGAAAGTGCAGAAATATAATTACAAAATCTCCTGACTCTGATGCTTTTATGTAAATTATTGTTTTATCATTGTTGGCATTTTACAAATCCAAAACAATCTAAAATAATAAATTTAATAAACATGTTCCAATGACTTCTTTACCTTTTTTTTCCATTTAACTTTTTTTTTTATCCTCTGTTGATTTAATTTTTTTTTTAAGAGGCCAGGTATAAATAAAGAGGTATAGATTTGGCTTTATGTATTTAACATTTTGCAAGAATTAAATTAATTTACTTCACATATAACTTCTCCAATATACAAGATAAATAAACGTTTACTTTCTAACAAAAGCAAAAATACAAACGTATTGTCCGCACACTGATGTAAATGCTCCATAAAAATCATTTAATGCTGCAACGTCTTCATCAGGCACAAATTATGTGAACTGGTACAAATCTTCATAAGTAACAGGTGATCACTGTAATTAGACACAATTAATCACTATAAAGGGACACTCCCACGAGGAGAGAGAGAGAAAACATTAATAAATACACAAAACAATACAGATCAATAATCACTCAAAATATTCAAACAATACTGTAGACAGATGAAGACACACAATCCTATGGAAACTATCACCTCTACAGCGTTCACTGCTTGAGTCAGACTTGATGATCAAATCAGTACGATCTCAATCAACACTCTGCTGAAGATTCAGTCTCCTGCGTCTGAGACTTTACTACAGGCCTAACTGGAAACTGTAGCTATTTTGTCTTAAAACTTTATCTTCACTAAAATGATAACATTTACATGAACATTTTTGTACCACTGTGTACTTGGTCATATAAAAGAGCTTTACTTCTGAAATCAATAAAATCCAAGGAAAATTTTGTATTTGTTATTCCATATAGAGTTGAGTAAAATTATGTATCTAAATAAATTTCCAATAATTGAAATCTGAGAGCTTAATATGAAATTTGCTCATATTATAGTCACATTTTAGCACAAAGTATATACTGGCAATTTTAATCTGGGGAAATATAAAACAGATTTCATTAACATTTAAAAGAATTAATTTTA
The DNA here is from genome assembly GCA_024542945.1 of allo-octoploid hybrid of Carassius auratus x Cyprinus carpio. Taxonomy (NCBI): domain Eukaryota; kingdom Metazoa; phylum Chordata; class Actinopteri; order Cypriniformes; species allo-octoploid hybrid of Carassius auratus x Cyprinus carpio. The sequence goes on from JANHFF010000192.1 coordinate 388,460, forward strand.
ACCAGTTAAAATGTTCCTTTCCGTCAAAACCAATTGTTTTAAAATCAATATTGTTGTAATCCTGGACCTTTAATGAAATCCACTTTGACCAAATAAAGCTGAAATTTGATTTATTGTCTTTATAAATGGGGAGAAAGTGAGATGGTATAAGATGAATACATTGTCACAGGGATTTAGTATCAGTTAATAAATTAATAAAAAAAATAGTTAAATCTCTGAAAGAACTTCACAGTTGTTTACTTTTAGATAAAAGACTAGATATAAAGCTATAAAGTATTGATAGCGCTTTTGGGCTTCTGACAAATCTGCAATAAATCTCTTCAATTCATCCTATATCTTATTATTTATATTAGTTTTCTAAAGTAAAATTATATTATTTTAGCGAACGGGACTTTTATTCTGGTCTGGCGGTGTAACGTCACAAGGCTGCGCGCGCTCCCGCGTCTGTGATTCGGCTGAAGAGAGAGGTGTGTGCTTTTAACCATTTAAAGTGTTTAAATCAAGCCATTTAGAGAACTGTATATAAACCTGTGAAATTAAATCATTACTGAATACAACACTATTATGTTTATCATGAATCAGTTTATCATAAACACGAATTCAGTCACTGGCAAAGCAGAGAGATAAACGGAGCTTTTCTAAAGTTTTTCGAGTCAATTGAATCAATTGCTTCTCAAAATGATTCAGTGATTCGATTCGCTTGAATCAACGCACACCGACGTCACTGCTGCTCAGAACAGTGTAAATACATTAATTACATTAAATTTTTAATTTCATTAAAGTGGAAGTTAGTAAATATAATTTTAATAAATATTACCTTTAAAATTAGTATTTACCACATATAAATCTTAATACAAACATGAAGCTTGTATTTAATTTGTGTCCCTTTATTAATTTCTTAAACAGGACAAAGTGTCTAAAAGAGAAAAACTCCTGAAGCGACTGAGATCCACGTCACACTGCTATAAAGATGGAGTTTATTAAAGAGGAGAGTGAAGAGATGAAGAATGAAGAAACATTCAGAGTCAAACATGAAGATACTGAGACACACACTGTTATAAAGATGGTGTTTATTAAAGAGGAGAGTGAAGACTTGAAGACTGAAGAAGCATTCAGAGTCAAACATGAAGATACTGAGACACACACTGTTATAAAGATGGTGTTTATTAAAGAGGAGAGTGAAGACTTGAGGATTGAAGAAACATTCAGAGTCAAACATGAAGATACTGAGGAACAAACAGGTTAGTTCCCTTTCAAGGGAACTTCGAACTGCGTCCTCTAGGGGTCGCTATGGGGAACACCTCGTCGTGACCCGTGTCTGAAGCATACAAATGAAAAAACACCAACGAGTTGGCCGGCGACAGCCTCTGACGTCACTACCGGTGCGACTATAAAACAGGCACTGGGAAAACATGTCATTCTCTTCTTCGTCTTCACTGACTGTTTTGTTTGAAGCGTGCATCTGAAAGAACCGGTAAGAGCGCTCTTTCTCTGTCTATCATGGCGACTACTAGCAAGCGTTTAGACAATGTATGCATCCGTGTCGGCGTTATTTGACACCTGATGACACACACGATCTTTACGTGATTTGTTTGGGTAAAGAGCACGCACGCGATGTCTTTGAGGAGGCATTTTGCGTGCATTGCGAGCATTTTTTCAAGAAAAAAGCTCCGCTCTCGTTCGTCTCTCTTTCCGAAAAAAAAGGCAGCCATCTGCTTCCCGCGGTTCAGGACCCGCCGTTGCTGAGGCACGGAGGAGAATGAGCTCGTGAGAATTTCAGGTGGATCTGTCTGAATGGTTTAAAGAGGGACTTTCCCTTTCGCGCTCAAAATGGCGGCGGACGAGAGAGAGCCTCGGGAGGATGATGTTATATCTTTAACACTTTCTGATACTGAGGTTAGTGCTCTGCTGGGTTTTTTACCCAGGAAAAGCAGGAGATATTTGAGGATGGTGAAGAAGCTGAGGCTGAGCCTTCTCAATTCTCCTGCCCTGCGTATGTAGAGCTGTTGGAGTTTATGGATCGCACCTCGATGAGCGTTATCTTTCCGACCATAGCCCTCCAGCTCAGGTGAGCCTTCCATTTCTGCCTGATCTCCATACAGAGATCGAAAGGAAATGAAAGAGGCCGTTTTCTTCTCGCATCCATCGGTTTCAGCATAAGAGTTTTGCCGACATCGAGGCGATGCGCGAAAACGGCTATGAGAGGATGCCCCCTGCAGAAAGAGCTTTCATTCTGCGGGGGAGACATCCTCTCTTAATCTCCCTCCTTGCTATCTAAGCCCCTTCAAGCAATGCATCTTGCTTAAATGGCAAGGCATACGCAGCAGCAGGTCAGGCTGTGCCTTTATTACAAAATAAATGCTTCAAGCATATCAGACTGATCTGCTGAAAGACCTGGATAGAGGCAAAGGCCTTTTTCCTGATCAGGTAGCCGAGCTGCGCCGCACCACAGGCCTCTCTCCAGGCTACCAAGCAGGCCGCCTCTGCCAAGCGCAGGACTATGGCGGCCATGGTGGTGGCGGAGAGACATCTGTGGATGAACCTGGCAGACATCGGGAAGAAAGAAAAGGCTTTCTTCTCGATGCTCAGGTTTCGCCTTCTGAACTTTTCGGTATTTCCGTTGAGACGGTGATCGAGAAGTTCGGGGAGACGAAGGCGCACTCCGCTGCTTTCAGATCCTTCGTTCCACGAAGGTCCAGGTCTGAGCCCGAACAACATAGGGGTCCTGGCCTGTCTCGATCTGAGGATCAAAGACGGGCACAGAAGGCTAGTGTCGCGACTCACGCTCCTCCCCCACCTGCGGGCAGGGTTAAGAGGAATTGTGGGTCACAAGGAGGTAAGCAGAACCTAAGGGATGTGATCCAGATGAGGCAGCGTTCTCATCTGAGTCAGAGTGATACTGAGGTATCTACTCGTTCCCTTTAGGGATTTTTAACTTCTGCTTTTATCCTCCCCTTCCTAATTCCCCTGTAACCACCAGCTCTCCACCTGATCGAGGTTAGGTGGAAACCTCTAACGCATAACAGTCTCCTATGCTGGACCTATAATGTTTTTGGCTGGTTCTATGTTCATAGCAACCACCTTACTGATGGTCCGGACTAAAAGGAGGCGCCCCTTGAGCGGGGCTCCAGCGCAGGAGGGTGGGAGTATAAAAATAACCCTTTCTGTATATACTTATGTGTAAATTGCTGGTGGTTATGTGTCTACTAATAAACTCTGTGAGTTTCCTTTGCAGTGCTCAGTTACAGTGTTTACTAAACACTCGTCAGCACCAGCCATCCGGCTTCATGTTCCGGTATTAGGCGGCTGAGATCACAGGTTTCTGCGGGAGCCTCCTTGATCATCAGGCCTGGCACAGCACTGCAGGGAATTTCATGGATGTCCGGCCAGGTCACCCTGAGGGGTCTCCTGGCCGCTTAGGTGCTGCCGCATCCAGCGGGAAGTGAAGGTGGCAGTTACAGAAGTCTTCTTGTATATGCTGCCTCAGGTGATGCTCCCCTCGCTAGAGGTTTATAAAATTCGAGCTTGCCTCTCCCGTGCGGTTCAGCGCCTCTGCGATGCTTAGGAACCTTTAGGTACACACGCTAAGCTCTGTGTACTTTCTGAAAGCCACATGGTGGTCAGTGTGCACGTGAACACTTTGCGCACTTTCTAAAAATCCACGTATTGGTAAGTGTGCACGCAAGACTCTGCGCACTTTCTGAAATCCTGTATGGTAAGGGTTACGCGCTCCGCCTCGTTCCCTTTCTTGAGATGATTAGACCTTGGTTCCTTGGGCTCCATTCAGCCAGTGTGTATTTGTTTATACACCTCAAGCATCGCTTCCCTCAACATGAAGGGCTATTCGGGCGATTCTCGTGGTAGTTTAGCAGCGCTCCCCTTTTCCAAGAAGGGTCGCCTATGAGCATGCTTCTCTGTATTCAGGAGTTCTCCTCTCATATGAGACTGAGTTCACTGTTTTTCCCAGAGCGCTCCAGCATTATTTCCACAGATCGAGTTGATGACTCTCAAACATACTTTTTTGAGATGCACCATTCCATCTATGAGCTGCTCTATCAGAGTGCCACGAGAGCCCTTCCTTAGAACAGTATTTGAAAATCCATGATATGGTAAGTGTGCACGTGAAGTCTTAGCACACTTTCTGAAATCCACACGGTGGTAAGTTCGCACGCTAGTACTCTGCGTTCTTTATAAAATCCTATATGGTGAGGGCTTCGCGCGGTTGCTTCGTGCCCTTTCTTGAGCTGGTAAAAGCCCCGTTCATCTTGGGCGCCACTCCACCCATGTATCCTCGGATACCTATCTAAACAGGGTGTTGCTACTGGAGATCTGTTGAGACAGCTCCTTCAGCAAGCTTTTGCGGAAGCAAGCTGTAGCCCCTGTGTGACAGGCTAGACTTAGTATAAAATGCTAGGTTCCTAGCTGTATCCCTTTAAAGGAATCTTTCCTGATTCCAAGCCTTTAGCTCTACCACCGGGCCGAGGCCCTAACAATTAAGTTGGGTATGTAGCTTAGGCCTTTGGCCGTAAGGGGTATTGTCACAGACAGCCGTCTAAACGTCCCGGGGGGCAACTCCCATTGAAATGGTAGAGTTGGTACTTAGTGTTCGCCATGATTCTGGCCTGCACTCCCCTCAGCATGGCGGCATGGGTATACTGTTCCCCATAGCGACCCCTAGAGGACGCAGTTCGAAGTTCCCTTGAAAGGGAACGTCTCAGGTTACGAATGTAACCATGGTTCCCTGAGTAGGGAACGAGACACTGCGTCCTCTAGCTCCCTGCCATGCTTCGGACGCAAGCTTCAGACGAAGAAGTGAATGACGTGTTTCCCGGTGCCTGTTTTATAGTCGCACCGGTAGTGACGTCAGAGGCTGTCGCCGGCCAACTCGTTGGTGTTTTTTCATTTGTATGCTTCAGACACGGGTCACGACGAGGTGTTCCCCATAGCGACCCCTAGAGGACGCAGTGTCTCGTTCCCTACTCAGGGAACCATGGTTACATTCGTAACCTGAGACGTTTTCATTCTCAAAGCTGAACTCTTTCTTATTAAAATGTGCAGCTCTACAGAAACTAATGATATTTCTAAAGCAGTGGTTCTCAACCCACACTTTTGCAGGTCATTAAAGGGTTAATTCACCCAAAAATGAAGATTCTGTCATTAAAGACTCACCCTCATGCTGTATCTAACCCGTAAGACCTCCGTTCATCTTCAGAACACTAATTAAGATATTTGTGATGAAATCCGAGAGCTCTCTGACCCTCCCACAGACAGCAATGTTATAAACACGATCAACATCCAGAAACATAGCAAAGACATTGTTAAAATAATCCACGTGACATCAGGGGCTCAACCGTAATATTATGAAGCTACAAGAATACTTTTTGTACGCAAAGAAAACAGAAACACGACTTTATTCAACAGTTCGTCTCCTCCGCATCACTCTTGTGACGTGTTGGAGAGAATCCACTGAACACAAACAGTGTTTGCTATTCTCCGTCAGCAGTGCTTCACAGATACGTTTATACGTTTATTTACGCTTTGATTTGAATGAAAACAGAGTATCCGCGTGACACATTTCATGTGTTATTTTACAGTGAAATTATACCACAGACAACATTGTTCTACCATTTTTATTACTTTTCTGACCTCAAGAACCACTGAGCTCTGTAGTTTATAAAAAGATAACACTGAGAGAAACAAGAGGAGAACTTAAGTATTGTCCACTCAACACTATAAAGCCTACTGTATCATATGTAAAGCATCATTTACAAGGACTCTAGATTATCAACATGATCAATACTTTGTTAAAAATGATATAATAAATAAGCAGTTAGCATTAGCATTAGCAAAAATCATGTAAAATGTATATATCAAATAATGATACAACAGTCTTTTGAAGAACATTTATTTGTTCATCTCACAATCATTTACAGGTGTACTAAAAAAAATCACATTCATTTACATTTTTGGCCACATGAATAATAACTGCACCAAATTGCTATTTTTGCCCAGATTGGGGCCATGAATAAATAAATATATATATATATATATACAGTGGGTACGGAAAGTATTCAGAGACATGAATCACGGGTCTGAATACTTAGGACCATGTGATATTTCAGTTTTTCTTTTTTAATAAATCTGCAAAAATGTCAACAATTCTGTGTTTTTCTGTCAATATGGGGAGCTGTGTGTACATTAATGAGGAAAAAATGAACAAATGATTTTAGCAAATGGCTGCAATATAACAAAGAGTGAAAAATTTAAGGGGGTCTGAATACTTTCCGTACCCACTGTGTATATATATATATATTCACATTGAATCCGAGCTGTGGGATTCACAACATGTAAATTTATCCTCTCCTCCTGAAAGACAAAGTAAGTTTCCAGTGAACTGGGGAAAGAATAGAGTAAAATTAATAGTTACCTACACAATCAGTATGATATCAATGAAACATGTCATCAGATTATATTTGTAAGGATCATTATTGCTGCTTCTATACACGTTGGTGTGTATTTTACAAACTATAAATGTATTTTTTTGCTACTACTGATGTGTATTTAAATGTCTGAAACCTAAAAAGCATTATATGGTTGAAAACACAGAACAGTTGTGATATGACACGCGATCTCTGGCTCCGCACAAGCCAAAGCACGAAAGCAGATTTGAATTCAGTAGTTGATCACATGATGCACTGAACGTAGTAATCACACTGGTGTGATCGTACACGTTAAATAGTTGTTGTCCACCTGATTGGCTCTATGACCTCTCTCTCCTCTCCACCTGTAGCTGGTGTGTGGTGAGCGCACTGACACCATCGTCCTGTGGCTGCCGTCGCATCATCCAAGTGGATGCTGCACACTGGTGGTGGTTGAGGAGAGACCCCCCCACATTATTGTAAAGTGCTTTGGGTGTACTGCAATATACAATAAAGCGCTATATAAATGCATCATTCATTCATTCATTCATTCATTCATAAAGGGTTAACAATCTTGAGAAGAGCATTAAGGCCCCAATATACTTCAAAGAACAAACTCATGTAACGTCATTTCAAACAAAATCTGGCCAAAAAGAAGTTAGTTTTGTGTTAGTTTTGGGAGTTTGAAGCGGCTTGCGAAAGCAAACTTTCCAGAAACTCTGGATCTCTACTCTCGTATTCCTATGGTATTCCTTTATAATAAATGAAAAGAAAATAGACAGAATACAAAAAGATTAGAAAGGTAGTTTGATTTTTTTTTTTTTAAGAATAGAATTAGAATAGTGAGTGCTAAAGTTAGAGGGACAAATAAAGATGGAAGAGATGTGTTTTAAGCCGATTCTTGAAGATGGCTAAGGACTCAGCTGCTCGGATTGAGTTGGGCAGGTCATTCCACCAGGAGGGAACATTTAATTTAAAAGTCCGTAAAAGTGACTTTGTGCTTCTTTGGGATGGCACAATCAAGCGATGTTCACTTGCAGAACACAAGCTTCTAGAGGGCACATAAGTCTGAAGTAATGAATTTAGGTAAAGGGGTGCAGAGCCAGTGGTGGTTTTGTAGGCAAACATCAATGCCTTGAATTTTATGCGAGCAGCTATTGGTAGCCAGTGCAAATTGATAAACAGAGATGTGACGTGTATTCTTTCCGGCTCATTAAAAATTAATCTTGCTGCCGCGATCTGTTCCAAAAGAAAGGGCCTGATCTTCTTAATGTTGAATAAAGCAAATCTGCAGGACTGGACAGTTTTAGCAATATGGTCTGAGAAAGTTAGCTGATCATCAATCATAACTCCAAGGTTTCTGGCTGTTTTTGAAGGAGTTATGGTTGATGTGCCTAACTTGATGGTGAAATTGTGATGAAACAATGGGTTTGCTGGAACCACAAGCAGTTCTGTCTTGGCAAGGTTGAGTTGAAGGTGATGGTCCTTCATCCAGCAAGAAATGTCTGTTAGACAAGCTGAGATGCGAGCAGCTACCGATGGATCATTAGGATGGAATGAGAGGTAGAGCTGAGTGTCATCAGCATAGCAATGGTATGAAAAGCCATGTTTCTGAATGACAGAACCTAATGATGCCATGTAGACAGAGAAGAGAAGTGGTCCAAGAACTGAGCCCTGAGGCACCCCAGTAGTTAGATGTTGCGACTTGGACACCTCACCTTTTCAAGATACTTTGAAGGACCTATCTGATAGGTAAGACTCAAACCACTGGAGTGCGGTTCCTGAGATGCCCTTTGTCAGTAGGGTTGACAGGAGGATCTGGTGGTTAACCATGTCAAAAGCAGCAGATAGATCAAGCAAGATAATGTAATACAGTATAGCAGTGATGGAGGGTGTGTTCAGATCCTTTAATGCAATAGAGATCGCTAAGACATGTGACCAACTGGGCGGCAACGTCATCAGAACGCAAAGAATTATGGGTATGTTTGGCCTGTTTACATGGGCTGGCATTGCAGGCTAGTGTTCTGGCATGAAAATAATGAAAAATTAGCATGAAAAACAGATTATAATCCTACAAATCCTAATCCTATAAAATGCAGCGGGCTAAAGAAAACATTGTCGGGCCAAACCGCCTTAAACTAAATCCTAATGCAAAGACGAAACACCACGAGAAAATAAAGGGAATCAAAGGACTGGATCCTTACGAGCAGAGCGACTGGTCAAGGGACGTCAAACTGTTGCCCAACTTCCAGCACCCATATATATATACAACTACATGATATTAAGTGTTAGTGCATACACACACAAAGTTTTCAGTAACTTCAAGTCGCTGCAGCAGGAAAACAGAAAACTGTCGTCCGTTCAAAGGTATGCTAATGTTTTAAGCACCATGCTCCTCGCTCTCTCTTATCTATGTGCATGCGGTCAGAATTAAACAAACCAGCGTGTGTGTGTGTTTGTGTGAGAGAGAGAGAGAGAGAGAGAGAGAGAGAGAGGCGCGGGCGCGATCGCACAGTGGAAACATAAAAACATACTGCGTCATTTTGTTCATACAGGACATCATTCAAACTGCAAAGTGTTTACTTATATTTGTGTACACTCGCAATAAAACACAACATTGTGCTTTTGTCAAACTGTAAACTTGTCAAACTGTAACCTACAACTGTCACCAAACCAAAATCTCTCTCTCTATCACACACACACACACACACACACACACACACACACACACACTGTTTAAAAGCAAAAATTATTTATTCAACTCCATTTAAAAACAGTCTGTCAATGCCATCTTTTGGACATTCATCATATTGCATTGGTTTTCATTTCTTGTCTTCAAACAGACCTCTAATCTGTTTATTTTTAAGTTACACTTAGATTAAAAAAAGAAAATCTAATTTGTTTTAATGCTAGTATTATTTTATACAGAAATAAATTATTTATAATTAAGATGAGAATAAAGTTAGTGTTAATTAAAATTTTAAGGAAATCAAATATATTGATCTGAAATATACCAAATTAATTTTAAATTCATTCAGGTACAATTACCAAACATAGCTATTAATAATGCTTTTATTGTCTTAGGTGAATCACTCCATGCGACTCAGCCAGAAGCCCCTACAGCCATGGGTCATACTTACAGCATGTGGGGAAGTGGAGAGCGCTCACTGCACTTGTATGGCTGGCGTGGCAGAGAAGTGCGCACATGTAGCAGCCCTCCTGTACAAGACTGATACAGCTGTGAGTCTGCGGGTAAATGTGACTCCAACAGATGTTGAAGCGTACTGGGTGATGCCCTCCAATATAACCAAAGTGCAGGGAATGCCTGGACATACTATTGACTTTACAACAAGCTCAGCCCGAAAAAAGGCACTTGATCGGTCAGTCTGTGGAGACACCAGCACAGCACCTAAGATCCGGACCCGCTCAGGTGGCACATGTTTACCGCAGAAGACACTTGCCGATTTAAAACCCCTCACAGAACTCATGCATGCACACAGGTCCGGACTGTGCTCTGTAATGGAGGAATTCTGCCACCTCTATGCTGATCCCATTCAGCCATGTGTCCTGCCGAAGTCACTGCTGCGTCTTCGCGACCCACGAATGGATGGCTGTGACTTGTCTGTCCTGCTTCCACACTGTGAGGGCCTGACACACCTTGTGGCAGTGACAGCCACAGAGGCAGCTGCACTGGAAAAGAACACAAGACAGCAGCACAAGTCTGACATATGGCACAGCACACGAGCTGGAAGGATAACCGCCTCCATCATACACGCTGTCGTCTCCACCTCCATAACCAGACCAGCAAAGTCAACTGTGGAGAAGGTGTGCTATCCACAGAAACCTTCACTGAGACAGACTGACAATGGCCCAGAGGCCATTAAATGGGGGAGAGAAAAAGAGGATACGGCAAGGGTCTCCTACATCACACTGTCGGAGCTGCGGCACAGGGACATGAAAGTGGAACACTGTGGATTCATAATCAACCCTTCTTTCCCTGAAATAGGCGCGACTCCTGATGCACTTGTGCATTGTGCATGTTGCGGGAAAGGATGTGTGGAGATTAAATGCCCTTTTAAGCACCAGGACCATAACATTCTGCAGGCATGTACTGACAACGAGTTTTGTCTGCAGTTCACAGAAGGAAGGATGGAGTTGAAGCAGACCCACAAGTACTACAAACAGGTACAAACTCAGATCTTTGTCACCGAGTCACAGTTCTGTGACTTTGTTTGGACGACCAAAAGCCTTGCAACTGTGTGTGTCATGCCTGACGTAGAACTTTGGGAGACACTTTTGCCAACCGCACAAATTTTTTTTTATAAGGTTGTCCTACCTGAGCTTGTAGCCCATCACTACACTCAACCCCCACCCCCTGTGCCTTCAGCTGAAATACCTGTGCCATCAGCCGATTCCCAGCCCACAGACAAACCCAGAAAACGAGCACAGAACACAGTCAGAAAAACATTGGCCACATTACAGCCAGGTAAAACACCCAAGCACAAGGTTGTCCCACCAGCCCCTACCAGCACCCCCCCCTTCAGCTGACCTACCTGTGCCATTATTTGATTCACAGCCCACAGACAAAAACAAAAAATAAGCATGAAAAAACACAATCAAAATACCATTGGCCACACTGCAGCCAGGTCACACCCGCCAGCCCAAAAGAAGGGCATGTGAAAAGGCTGTGTTGTGGTGCTTTTGCAGAGAGCCTGAAGAGCTTGATGACATGGTTGCCCAGATAATCAGAACTGTCCTATACAGTGGTTCCATTTAGGTTGCGTGGGACTCAGCAGCGCACCAGCCAGAGAAGAGTCATGGCAATGTGATGCTTGCACATGTCTGTGACTTATCACCCACAACCTACCTCATACATTTCCAGTTTCTCATCTTTTCTATGGACTCTTTATAATGTAAATGTTAACATCTAAATGTATTTACATGTTAAATATGTAAAGAAACTCAATTTAAGTTGGTTGTTACTACTGTTTAAGTTATGTAATTGCATTTGCAACCAAAGAACATTGATTTTGCACAGTTCTTCCTTAATAAAGATAAAGGAGGCAGAATTTCATTCAGTCTTTGTGTATTTTATTTACAGACCTGGCTAAAAATCATTACATGTTAGAAAAGACATTACAAAATCTTTTGGAAAACAAAAAAACGTTAACATATTAGATGGGAGCATGGTGTATAATTCTAACACGATGGCTTCACAACAATACTTGGACACATATTGGTCAAAGCACAGCACACAACGACAATTTTATCCAGCAAAGTCTTATCCTCCCCCTCACAAGGCACCACAAATCCCAGGCGTATTGTGTCATTTAATATGTTAAACTTAGAGCGCATACACCCTATCACTCGCTCCACGTGGATCCTGATATGAGCTAACTTCCTGGTCTCTTCCACATCTTTTGCATTAAGTTGGCTGTGGTCCCTGGTGAAGGCAGGTATTTTCAGTGTAGCACCCACAAGGGCAACATTTTCTTTAATATCAAATCCAAGGTCCGCTAACACTAGGTCTCCAGGCGAGAGCTTCTGAAGAACGCCACAGTTCTCTGTGATCTACTTATCACTGGCATGCACCCCCAACCTTTGGAAATGAAAGAGATAGTACCCTGTGGTGTTATGTCAGTGAGATATTTCATTGTGTGCCTGCTTTTGTAGTTTGAATATGTCTGTGCCTTTGCATGTAGATTTTGTGCCCTTTCAATGAAAAGCTTGAAGCAGTCAATAATAACAGTAACACGATTCCCAAACATCTCTACATACTGATGTGGCATGCTTGCCTGTATACAATGGCGCTTTGGCCAGTGCACCAAAGGGCTGAGGTGTGCATGCAGTACATTGATGGTCTCAATGAACAGATTGGATGCGGTTTGTCGGCTAATGTCAAAGCGGTGTGCAACATGTTCGACAGGCAGATCAAGTCTTAAGCGCATAAGGGTCAGGACGAGCATTTGAAAATGGGAGAGTTTTCTTTCTTTTGTTTCTGATTTTGGTAGACTGGGAATGATTTGCATCAGCACACCCATCAATAGACTGAAAGATGGAAGGCCAGTGTAGAACTTCACCTTTGAATCATTGTCTTTGAGAAATTTCTCATCCAGGGCCTTTTTGGAGAGCTCTCCCTTCAGTTTTCGATTCTCCTCCTGCAAGCGTATTATTTCTTTGAGTCTGAGGCCACACATGGTGCAGTTCTGCTGTTCATCTGCATTCCCCATTGGAGCACCATCATCCCCTGATGTTTCAGTTTCCATATCTTCCTCTCTCCCTGAATTGTCTGGGGCTGATGGTAGGGGCTGAGTCTCTTGTCCTTCCATCTCTGCCACAGGTGCAGAGTAGTCTAATTGTAATAACAATAAGAAGAATAAACTGTAAATGTATTTCACGACTGTTACATTAGCATGACTAATGACCTTCTAGAATGACTGGCCTTTGTGTCAGAAAAGCTACCATTCTGTGTGAAAGGTACTTACACTTAGGTTCAATCCTTTGTCTAGATAAAGAAACATCATTGGACATAAAATATATTGAGTCTACTTGCATCTGTTACCAATACTTACCTGGGAACAAATGTGCTGCTCCATTCAACTCAGTCTCATGACCGGTGTGGACAGTGCCCGGCGATGGGGGTGGATTCACAGGACCTTCCATCTCAGTTGCAGGTGTAGTGTCTGACAGTAACAATATAAAGAAATTGTGTCATATCACAACCTCTATTCCTAAGGAATCCAGATTAGCTATACACAGGTGGCAATATACACTACCGTTCAAAAGTTTGGGGTCAGTAAGATTTTTAAATGTTTTTAAAAGAAACATCTTCTGCTCTCCAAGGCTGCATTTATTTGATTAAAAAAAAAAAAACAATTCTCAGCATACTCCAGTCTTCAGTGTCACATGATCCAGAAATCATTCTAATATGATGCTCAAGAAACATTTATTATTATTATCAATGTTGAAAACAGTTGATACTTTGATGAATAGAAAGTTCAAAAGAACAGCATTTATTTAAAATAGAATATTTTATAACATTATAAATGTCTGTACTGTAACTTTTGTTCAGTTTAACATCCTTGATGAATAAAAGTATTGATTAATTTTATTTCTATCCCTCAAAAATAAAATTACAGTTCTTTCTGACCCCAAACTTTTGACGGTAGTGTTTAATGTTACAAAAGATTTAGATTTCAGATAAATGCTTTTCTTGTGAACTTTCTGTGCATCATAGCATCATGAAATAAAAATGTAAATAACTGTTTTCAACATTGATAATAATCATAAATGTTTCTTGAGCATCAAAGCATCATATTAGATTTCTGATTCTGATTCCTGATGGATCATGTGTCACTGAAGACTGGAGTAATGATGCTGGAAATTCAGCTTTGATCACATGAATAAATTACACTTTATTATATATTGACAGGAAAGAGCTGTTTAAAATTGGAATAATATTTCACAATATTACTGTTTTGGTTTGTATTTTTAACCAAATAAATGCAGCCTTGGTGAGCAGAAGATACTTCTTTTAAAACATTAAAAATCTTACTGACCCCAAACTTTTGAACGGTAGTGTATATTGTATTCTTTTACTATTTACCTGGGTATAAGGGTGCTGCATTATCCACCTCAGCCTCAGGACCAGTGTTGTCAGTGCCTAGCGATGGGTGTTGCTGTTGTTGTGACCTCGTCGCTTTTCTCCTAAAGCGCTTGAACCGGTCTGTGTTCGAAGCTTTGACCTCAGTATGGCCGAGGTACAGAGAAGGGGTCCAGTCAGGATCACACTCCAACATTTCATAGGCAGGTTTGCCTGCAAACACAGTCATCAAATTAATTGCTATGTAGCCTAGATGTACAACATTTAGAACTGATTAACGTTACGCTTTAGTACGTTGGTAACAAACCACATGGTTGATGCAACGATACAATTTTTTCAGAACTGATATAATCCGATACAGAAAATTCTGAGTATCGGTGGCGATACTGATACTGATTCAATACCAGCATACTTTTTTTTTTTTTTTTTTTAATCAGTGTAAAATTTCAATACTTCTATGTGTTGACATGATCATCACTCTTTTGTGTGGTATACACAATCTGTAAAATATTCAGTGATGGCCAAAATTATTAGAACACTAGTATTTCCAGCCACTGAAAAATAGTTTTAAGTCTGTTATTTCTATCTTTTGCTGTAGTGTGTCTAGGAACTATCAGTTTTCATTTACAAACATTAATTTTGCCATTTACTGTAATAATGCAGTGAGATGTTTGTGCTGCACACAGAGATGTGATCTGATCATCATCAGTCTGTCTGGAGTGACATGAAGAAACAGAACAAACTGAGACAGACTCAATCCAGAAGAACTGTGTCTCCGAGACACTTCAAGAGACCACACTTTCAATAAGTTTTTCTTAATTAGTAAACTTAGGGTGACCAAACGTGCCATTTTCCCAGGACACGTCCTGGACAGGATTTCTATATTGCCTAAAATATCCAGGTTTTGGCTTTGGTTTCCTGTTTTCATACTTAATGAAGGTAATGATTGTTTGACCAATAACATGCAGACATTGTACGTAATCGACCAATTGTGGTTTGTGAGAAGGTGGGATCTACAGAGAATTGTTAAAGCAATGCAAATACGTGTACATATTAGTGTTGGACTTGAAGCAGCACTGAGCATACCGATCTGTGTATGACATCACAGTACCGTGAGAGCAATTCAAAAGCACAAGAAGCCGTCTGCTCTCTAGAGCTCTCACGGTACTTTGTCATACAACAATTGGTCTGCACAGCGCAAACAAAGCCAAAACCTGGATATTTTAGGCAATATAGAAATCCTGGCCAGGACGTGTACTGGGAAAATGGCAAGTTTGGTCACCCTAAGTAAAATGCCATTTTATAGGAGGAGTTGAATCATGTCGACAACAGGTTAAGTAAAAATATTAACAAGCAATCGCCCATAAATATAGCAAGATGCTCCTCTTTATAGTTATTTTTCTAGCTGACTGATGAGCTTATAGACACAAATGGTTATTCTGAGGTCAATGTATTATTACGTTGCAATGTTTACAAGCTTTACACGTTTTCCGCAGTTTGAAACACTGAATGAGCTTTTACACAAGACATTTCAGAAAGTACTGTAGACTCTCTTATAAAATAGCCGACCTTTTGATGTTAATTCATGTTTATTAAAAATCCATGTAAAGAGAAACATAGAATGGGTTCACTTGCCGCTTTAACTGAGGTGCTAAAGCAATCACCCATGCCGCATTAAAGAGTACCAAAACCATATTTATTGTTTGAATTTCATTATGAATTTGCCATAATTTTAAACTACTTTATTAAAAAGTAACAAGGCACAAAGCTTTTCGTGATTACTAGATGGCAAGTGCAAATTAAATAATATGAAGTTCACGCCAAATAGAGACATAATTAGCATAGCTGCTGTTCCAGCCAAGTAAAATTAATTAGTTTAACCCAAGTTAAAGAATAATAGGAGAAAATTATTGGTCATCCAATCTTTTACATTTTTAACACACTCTGTTAGCTTAGATAATTTAGAAGTTTCACCTTAACACAGCATACAGAATAAGATCTTAATAAGAAAGAAGCCATATTAGTAATTATTATAAAAGAGAATTGTTAACGATATTGCCAATATCCAAACAGCTGATAGAATTACCTGTTGTAATTTGTACGCGAAAGTTGTGCATGAAATAGACACTTATTTTGTGCACTTTTATATACACGTCTCCGTCATTTCTCTCTCTGTTGCGCTGCACGACCGAGCTAGGTTTATTAAGTGTGTTAGCGCTGCTGTGCTACAGAGATGAGGACTGTTTGAAACTCCTTTTCCCACTAAAAATTAGATGTGCATCATCTCAGTTTAATACGTGAATATAACAAAAGTTGTGACCGCAAAACAATCATAAAAAAAATTTTAAGTTCAAATTTTTCAAGTTCAAAAACATTCACATTTTTAATTCATAATATGTAAATATATATAGTCGCCAGTGACCTCAGCAAAAACTTCACTCGCAAATTAATATTTTTGGTCGCAAATGTGATCTAATCCAGCAGAAAATGCCAGTATCGGATTGGTGCATCCCTAGTTTGTGATTGATAAAATTACTTGGTATTCGAGGTGACTGGTTCGTTAACACTGCCACTACTTTAGAACATTTATGTTCTGTCCTTGGACAAATCGCTGTGCCTTGAGTGCTTGCCTTGTCCCATCTGGTTGCTGTCCCTGGACCGGTCACTGTGCCTGGACTACTTCCTGTGTCAGTAACGTTTGCTGTGCTGGGACCCGCCACTCTGCTGGGATACATCACTCTGCTGGGATACATCACTGTGCTGGGATACATCACTCTGCTGGGATACATCACTCTGCTGGGATACATCACTCTGCTGGGATACATCACTGTGCTGGGATACATCACTGTGCTGGGATACATCACTCTGCTGGGATACATCACTGTGCCTGGACTGATGACTGGACCCAGCACCCCTCAACTGGCTGGCTCGGTTTATGTTTAAATGTCCAGGGTCTAAAAAATTAAACACTGAGTTAATAAAAAAAAAATCCTTCAACTGTATTCACACACAATGTCGTTGATTAAATGTTTTTTGGTTGATAAAATGAGTTGGTATTTGAGGTGACTGGTTTAATATGATGATTACTAACTGCCTGTGGACCTGTCCCTGGACCCAACACCTATCTGGTGAGACCTGGCTAAATTAGAGTGTCCAGAGTCTGAAAATTTGCAAATGTACATTATTAACAATGATTTCCACCATCATGTTATAATTATGCAAGAAAAAAAATCTGAAAGAAATTAGTATATTTAAGTAATGGATACTAAGTACCAGTGGACTTTTTGTTAAATCCAGCAGACTCCATCTGGATGGACTTTGTCACCTTTGTTGGTGGAATGGGAAAGGAGGACACCTTGATAATGGCATCTAGACAGATGCAGTATATAAATTAAATGGAAGCATCAGTTGTAAAAATAATGAGCTTTGACTTTTTAATCGTATAACTTTGCAATTCTATAAGAACTACTTAGGAGAGCAATGTCAGCAGCTTAAAAAAACCGTTACCTGTCATGTTCTCTTCTTCCTCCTCCAAACTGTCAGATTCTGTAATTGTACACGTATTTTTTATAACATGCACTAATTATCAGTTAAATAAGTGAGCTGAAACTTGAGGGCCCCATATTAATTTAGTGTATAGACTTTGATTCTCAATACAGATCCAACAATTATCATAGAAGCATACCAAGAACATTGTCTTCAAAGTTGCATTTAGTTTTTTTCCTCGGTCCTGCTTCCTCATCTTCCTCTTCTTCCTCCTCGACATGACTCGTCATGTCATAATCATCACATTCACGAATGCTAACTGTAAAGTTAAAATCATAGACAATACAATTACAATAAAAACAACTTTGAAGAAACAGTCGAGCGACAGAGAAGGACAGCAGTTTGTAAGTGTTTTTGCCTCGTTTTGTCATTAGACTACTGCGTGATCATCGTTGCTAGGGAAACTTTGCTTTAATTACTGTGTGTCTTACCCTGGTAAATACGTGTGAATTGTGGCGTTTGGTTTTGCGTTTGCCTATCGCGGGACTGGACAGTTTCGGTCTGCTAAATAGGGAGGCGTGACAAGCTGAGTTCAATCACAGGTAATCAGGCAAATATATAAGTGGTAGGTGACACCGCGGCAGCGGTCGCGGCAGGCCTCGTGTGAAGCCTCCTTGTGTGAAGACCGACGAGTGTAAAGACCATCGACTCTACCTGCGCGACTCCACCAAGCAAGGACACCGACAGGGCACTTGAGTATTGCTTTTCTCCCCTTCAATTTTTGTACAGCTCGTCCTCAAATACTTATTTTGGTCACTTGTAGTCACTATGTGCTTTCAGATCTCTACTATCACTACTAACACTCGGAGAGCACGCTATGTACGTCGAAGGAAGGCCTGCCTGACAAATCTAAGGCCTGTCCCTCTGACCTCTACTCCAACGCTCTCTATTCCACTTGGTCTCTGGAACTGCCAGTCCGCTGTTAACAAAGCAGACTTCATTTCTTCTATTGCTACTCATTCTGGTCATAGCCTCATGGCACTGACTGAGACCTGGATCAAACCTGAGGACACTGCCACTCCCGCAGCCCTCTCCTCTCATTTCACTTGTTCCCACACCCCTCGTACGACTGGGAGGGGTGGAGGTACTGGTCTCCTTATATCGAAAGATTGGAAATTTGATCTTCAACCACCACCTACAGGTAACGTTTCATTTGAATCACATGCTGTTACTGTAACCCACCCTTTTAAAATCCACTTTGTGCTCATTTATCGTCCCCCAGGTCAATTGGGAAACTTCTTGGAGGAGTTGGACGTGCTGCTATCAAACTATCCTGAAGATGGTACTCCTCTGGTACTGCTTGGCGACTTCAACATCCACCTAGATAAACCCCAGGCTGCTGACTTCAACACTCTGCTCGCCTCATTTGATCTCAAGCGAGCCTCTACTACAGCGACTCACAAATCGGGCAACCAACTGGACCTCATCTACACGCGCTGTTGCTCAGTGGACAACACTTTAGTTACTCCACTGCACACCTCAGACCACTTCCTCATTACTGCTAATCTAGCACTTACACCTGAAGCGGCACAAGCTCCAACGCGGGTCACCTTTCGACGGAACCTACGCTCACTCTCTCCATCTCGCCTATCCTCTGTGGTTGCATCCTCACTTCCTTCACTCTCGCACTTTTCAGCTCTGGACACGAACAGTGCTACGGACACTTTTTGTTCCACTCTGACCTCTTGCTTGGACAACTTTTGCCCACTGTCGTCTAGACCAGCACGCACCACCCCATCTGCCCCTTGGCTGTCCGATGTACTCCGTGAACATCGCTCTAAACTCAGGGCTGCAGAGAGGAAATGGCTTAAATCAAGAAACTCTACCGACCTCAGTGTGTATCAGTCTCTCCTCTCTTCCTTCTCTGCAAACGTCTTCACTGCTAAAGCATCATATTACCACGACAAGATTAACAACTGTTGTGACGCTCGGACACTCTTCAAAACCTTCTCTTCTCTTCTTAATCCGCCTCCACCTCCTCCTCAATCGACTCTTACAGCTGATGACTTTGCAGTTTTCTTCACGAATAAGACAAGAACCATCAGTGACCAATTCTCCACACCGCAGACTGAGGATAACTTCACAACGACTAATCCTCACTCGTTCTCCTCCTTCTCTACACTCTCAGAGACGGACGTTTCCAAACTTATCCTGTCCAGTCATCCTACTACTTGCCCACTGGATCCGATCCCCACTCACCTCCTTCAAGCGATTTCTTCTTCAGTCATACCTTCACTTACTCACATTATCAACTCCTCTCTTCACTCTGGAACATTTCCCTCAGCATTTAAGCAGGCTCGGGTAAGCCCACTGCTGAAGAAACCATCTCTAAATCCAGCACTTCTAGAAAACTACAGACCGGTATCCCTTCTTCCATTCATTGCAAAGACACTCGAACGAGCTGTGTTCAACCAGCTCTCTATGTTTCTTGTACAGAACAACCTCCTGGACAGCAACCAATCTGGCTTCAAAAGTGGCCACTCAACTGAGACTGCCCTGCTCTCGGTTACTGAAGCCCTGCGACTGGCAAGAGCAGCTTCAAAATCCTCAGTTCTCATTTTGCTGGACTTGTCTGCTGCTTTTGACACTGTTAATCACCAGATTCTCCTGTCCACCCTCAGAAAGATGGGCATCTCTGGAACCGCTCTCCAGTGGCTTAACTCCTACCTTTCTGATAGATCCTTCATGGTGTCTTGGAGGGGTGAAGTTTCTAAGTCACAACAACTTGCTACTGGGGTTCCTCAAGGCTCAGTACTTGGACCGCTTCTCTTCTCCATCTACATGACGTCATTAGGATCCGTCATTCAGAAGCATGGCTTTTCCTATCACTGCTATGCCGATGACACTCAACTCTACTTCTCATTCCAACCAGATGACCCGACGGTAGTTGCTCGCATTTCAGCCTGTCTGAGTGACATTTCTAGCTGGATGAATGACCATCACCTTCAGCTCAACCTTACTAAGACTGAACTGCTGGTGGTTCCAGCTAACCCATCGTTTCATCACAACTTCTCTATACAGCTGGGTTCGTCAACCATAACTCCTTCCAGGACAGCCAGAAACCTAGGAGTTGTGATGGATCATCAGTTAAGCTTCACAGACCATATTGCTACAACGACCCGGTCCTGCAGATTTGCCTTATACAACATTAGGAAGATTAGACCCTTCCTGTCAGAGCAAGCCACCCAACTTCTTGTCCAAGCTCTTGTTCTCTCCAGACTGGACTATTGTAATGCTCTTCTGGCGGGCCTTCCTGCATGTACTATCAAGCCTCTACAACTGATCCAGAATGCAGCAGCGAGGGTTGTCTTCAATGAGCCAAAAACAGCTCATGTGACTCCTCTCCTCATCAGGTTACACTGGCTACCAGTAGCCGCTCGCATCAAATTCAAGGTACTGATGCTTGCCTACAAGACGACCACTGGCACGGCGCCAACATACCTAAACTCACTAGTTCAGTCTTATGCGCCCTCCAGAAGTTTGCGCTCTGCAAGTGAACGACGTCTTGTGGTGCCATCCCAAAGAGGTTCAAAATCACTCTCACGGACTTTTTCCTGGACTGCGCCCAGCTGGTGGAATGACCTCCCGATCTCAATTCGAACAGCTGAGTCTTTACTCATTTTTAAAAAACATCTAAAGACTCATCTTTTTTGCCTGCACTTAACCAACTAATACTAGTACTTACCTTTTCTTTTTCTTGTCTATCATATTCAAAAAAAAAAAAAAAAAAAAAAAAAAACCCTGGCTACGTGTTTTGTACTAGACTAACTGAGACTTGTCATAGCACTTGTATACCGTTGTTGTTCTCTCCTTGATCTGATTGTTTCTACTGTTCTCATTTGTAAGTCGCTTTGGATAAAAGCGTCTGCTAAATGATTAAATGTAAATGTAAATGTAACTTTACTATCACTTTGACTACGGGTTTGACTAGATTTACCCAAGTTTGACTTGATTTTTCTCATTTGGCTGCCTTACAATTTTTATTTTGACAAAGAGCAAAGAATCTAATTAGATTAACAAAAACTTACCGGAGGTCATTTTACGCTTCACCAAGGTGAACGTCATCCAGTCATCCTGAGGGGAGTGATGATTGAGGAAAGCTGCCTTTTCCCCCTTTTTTGGCCATCTAATGATTTTTTTTTCAGCATCAATCCAGTTGTCTGGCACAGTTCGCTCCACTTCTTTACCATGCTCCACCCACACAGCTCTGGCATACATGATCTGGGAAGTAAAACACATTCATTAAGTGTTAGCATGTTTTCACCCTACATTTTTTTTTTTTTTTTTTTTATGAAACTACTACAAATAAACAAACAAACAAACAAACACAAATGCCACCAGAAATAAATAATACATATTGGATTATCAATACTCATCATCAGTACGCTCACTTATACTGTGTACTTGTAGGTTTTTTGATTTCTGAGAAACGCTGTTGATATTTGAAATCGCTAAAACAAACACGCACATTACCCAGAAGGGTCACACACAGCTCCGAACAAATGAACAAACAAGCGAATATGACACGAGACACACTGTATATTCATCTTTCTAGTCTCTGTCTTTACTGAGCTGAGCTGTCTCTTCCCCCCACACACTGCATCATCATGAGTGTACTCCTTACTGCTGATTGGTTGTGTTTTGTGCATGGTCTGCTCCAATATTATACATTAAACATGTCTACATAGAGCAGGGGTGGCCAACGTCAGTCTTGGAGAGCCACAAACCTTGTCCAAATACCCACACTTGTGGTCTTTGCACCTGATCACTTGAATACTTATATGACGTATTTTCTGTATTTGGCCCAAGTGTTCAAGTGAGGATGAAAAAAACAAGTGTGTGTACAACTTTTCATTACCTGATGGGACACACTTTAATTTCTGGTGCTTCTAATTAAGTGATAAAAAAAGCAGTTGCAAATGATGTACAAAATAATTATAGGCTACTCACCTTTGCACCAACAAAACGTGTCACACTTTTTTTTTTTTAGTACCAAATTATTTGTAATATCGAAATATTATTAATATTTAACTTATTTTGGAAAGGTTTCCATGACCTCTCGCGATCTTAGCAAAAAGTATCATGATTTATTTCCACAACATGATGCATGATGGGATACACTAAGCCTTAAATACCGCTCTGGAGTGGTATTAAAGATAGTGTGGATTTAGTATTGCGTTAAGGGCACTGCGCTTAGGCATTTTTAAGATCTGGAAAGTCTTGCGCACTTAATTCCTGTCGCACGCACGTGCTCTCAAGTGTCCAAGACCACAAGTGTGGGTATTTGGACAAGGCAACAGTCTTGCAGACTAAGCTCCAATCCTAATTAACACACCTGAACAAGCTAATCAAGGTCTAAATCCCCGTTCACACGCCAGCGACTTTTTCGCTGCTTGTCGCTGGCAATCAAGGTCGCTACTGGCCGTTCCCACTACTGGTTGCCTAGTTCCCCCTTAACACTCCATTGCAGCAGATGAATCACATGCTCTCCACTGACTTCACTCCCATTGGTTGTCGCTCGCGAAATTCGCTGCTTATTTGCATAAAGTTGAAGAATTCTAAACTTTTGTCGCTTGACTCGCATCGCTTGACACACCCACATTCCTTCGCCAATGGTCACTGTCGCTCGTGTCACTGGAAGTCCCCAGCTCACCATTAAAAAAAAATGGGATTATGTCGCTCTGTCGCTGTGTGTCACTGGTGGTGTGAACGGGGCTTTAGAGTTACCTCAAAGCTATAGGCAGGTGAGTTTTATCAAGGTTGGAACAAAACTCTGCAGGACTGTGGCTCTCCAGGACCAAATTTGGCCATCCCTTTCATAGAGGTTAATTAAGATAAAACCTGCCAACCTTCAAATTCTGTGTTCTATACCATGGAGGAGAGGTATGAGGACAGAACCACTATCTTCATGAGGGAGGTAGGCCACCTTGTGGAACAGATCAGTTTCAAGCAGTTGCCGTCTTTTCATCCTGTCTTGCCCATTTTTTGTGTACACTATATTGAGAAGTCTGGAGTTGCATGGCTTCTCAAACAATGGTGATGTGTACCGCTGGTGCAGGATATCACATACCACAATGCCATCTCCTCTTCTTTCTCTGATGAAAGCAAATTTTTCATCCCGCAAGAGAAAACAATTGTCCTTTTCCTTTGTAGAAAGAAACATTCGAGGTCGTGCTTCAGGCTGTGTTTTTGCATTTGCATATTCAGTCTCTGACAATCGCCTGGTCACCTGTGCTAGGGGATTTTTCCCACGCCGTACAAGTTTCTTGATTTGTTGGAGATGGTTTTCAAAAAGAAAACCAGAAATTTCATTCAATGAGCAATTAAAGTGACGCACATCCTCATGAAGGTGAATCTGTCCATGTACATTGTGAACTGAAAAATACTTTCCGTACAGGTCAGCACAGCGCATGACAAAGTGTGACATGAGTTCATGGGGATACTGAAGGTATGTATTGCGAGTGCTCTCATCTGACTCCAACATAATTGACATGGCTACCGTCAAGGACAGGAAATGGTAGTATCTTTCGGGAGATAACACAGACTTTAGCACAACTGGTCCAGTATACAACAAAAACTGCCGAAATTCTGTGGCCTTCCACCTGTCCAGCTCTTCCAAACCTCGGGGCTGCCAAGCAAATTCACTAGGCATCTTTCCTCTCTGTCTGTTTAGCTTTTGTGATATATCTTTCCTTTGCCTTACAGATAAGCGGCAAACTGTTGGGCTTCGAGTCAAGAATATTAGCATCCGTCGAACAACTCCCAAGTTGACCATATGCATATAGTCTAAGACAAAAGAGCAAACATAAGACAGTCCTGCAGGAATCAATGGGCTGACACCAGTTTGATGGTTCTTGTAAGCTACTGCCCTGAAAGCTTCGTCTGTTCGCAAGGTGCATCCCTGTTCATTGAATACCATTCTTTTTGTGATGTAAGAACCTTTGTTGATGCACCTCTCACAACTGTGATAGGCATTATGATTCTTAATGCGCTTCAGATAAGCTCTTGCTGGTGCATCGCAGATCAATGCTTTAACATGAACAGTGTAGGTCTTCTCTTCATGAATTAGCCCATTCTCTGTGAGATGTTTACACTCCATCAAAAAGTCATCAAGATATTCCTCAAGAGGATATGGTTTGTTGTCCCCACAAAAGAGAGCAACCATAAATTGCTCAAAGTTGTGAAACTTTGCCAATATTGGCCAGAACTGGACTTTGCTGCTTTTAAAGAGTGGGACACCATCAATATTGATGCTAAGGTTTACTGAATCATGATCATGTCTGTAAGACGTTGTCTGACTTAGTAAACGACAAATTCCCTTTTCTAACCCATAATAAATGTATTGCCCACTACATTTTGGCTCAGATCCTACGGCTCGTGGTGTAGCAAGGAGTGTCCTTGCATCCTTCGGTAGCAGGTGTCCTTGCTTTCTTAATATTGCCAATAATTCATTTAAGGATCTTTGTGTGGTTTTGTTCTTTGTAGACCATTGTCTTAAGCTCTCTTCTAAATCGGGAAAATCTAATTCAGCATCATCATTTAGAACTTCTTTTTCTGAGTCAGAAGCTCAAAAGACTCAAAGCTCTAACTTTATGTATGAATAGAATTTCATTCAAAGAGTCATGCACTAGTCAAGGTTTATGAGATGTAGACAGACTATACATTTAATTGATTTTATTTTTTTCAGCTTAAAACAAAAATGTCATCAATCCTTTTTGATGATGAATGATGAAGACGGGTACAGTATGTGCTCAAACCAAACTAGTTCCGATTACATTCAATTTGGTTACAGTTTATTAACACAGTGCACACAATTATTATTAATTTATTTATTTTTGCAATTTAAGTTGCAATTAGATGTCATCCGATTACACCCATTTGGTGACACTTAACTGTCACATTCATGATATGTAGTGTCTAACTTGCTCAGTGTAACTTGCTTTATATATATAACGTTATATGGTTTTCTGCTTGAACAGAAACTTACCTTCTTAAGCCTTGTGCTTCAACCTGAAAGAGATGAAGAATATTTGTTATAACAAATCTATTATATAAAATTATATTTTCATTGAATAACATGAGAATTATTCCGATGTGTCGCTCTGAAATGAAATATACAGATCAGATTCATTTCAAGATTACTGACACCGCTAACGTTAGTGTTTTATATTTTATATGTTGCACTTCACCACTGGCGCCAAAACCTGGAAGCGCCTTAAAATGTCTAAATAATATGCATAAAAATTCATTAAACGATCCAGACAGTATACAGTCGCAAAGTATCATGGAAGGTTAACCCCAAATGGTTATTACCATATGTAGAGTAAAAATATTGTTTTAAAACATGCTGTCACCAAGACATCGGGTTGGGGTATTAGCTTGTGTTAATGTGATGGGCCTGGCATGCCCGCGCAAAATGCATTTTTTAAAAAGTATCTTCAGATATTGATCAGACATCTGATGTCATCTAAACTTAACTGGAAAACACATAAAATAGGTTGTTTTTACTTACCTGTTTGCTTTTTATTTGAATTGTATTCAAATTCACGGCAATGTCAGCAATGCAACGTCTCAATCGTTCCTCTGCAGGATAAATGTTCTGTTGACGTTATGTGTGACGTCACTGCCGTGGCGATTATGAATCAATTTCGATACACTGATAAGCAGAAGCCAGAGACAGCTGTTCATTTATTTTGGCACTGCTATAAATCTTTTTTTTTTTTTTTGGGCGGGGGGCGAAATGTAATTTGATTTTATTGCTGATAATGTTGACAAAAATGTTACTTTACAATGGAAAGTTCTTTTAGGCACTCTAGCAAAAAACAGACCCACACTTTTTAAAAATATTTTGTTTTATTTTATTTTAATGGCCAAATTTCGTATCCATAAATGTACATTTTCAGGAAAAAAAAAAAATGTTTTATAGCATTTAAAAAATTAAATTAAGTGAAGCATTATATTGAGTCCATATTGCCCTCAAAGAAACAAAAGGCTGTTCGAGTTGTGCAAGCTGCTGAGAGTCTGACGAAATTAAATATTTGCCAATTCTGTGTAAAGTACTATATATACTTCACACAGAATTGTAAAGTAATATTTTTAAAGTACTATATATATATATATATATATATATATATATAATTATTATGATTAACATTATTATTATTTTGGGTACATTTTGAAAGCTTAACATGTGCAAATACAAATCTTGTGATTGATGGAATGTTAAAGTTAACACCCATTTTATGAGCATTAATTTATATATTTTTTGCTTTATGTGATGCATAAACAATAAGATTTCAAACAACCATTCTTTAAAAAATGAAAATAGACTAAAATTTCTCATGACCTTCAAACATATTTAATGCTGGAATGATGAAACTTGCATTAAATTTGACTGTATTAAAACACCAACATTTAATTATTTGCAATTTTGGGAAAATACTGGGTATATGTGGCCCAAAGTAGAAATTTTGGTCCAAATAGTATTCAAAACATTTGGCCTACATCTTGCAGCATAACACATCTGCTTGGTTCATGCCTTCTTCTAATGCTGAATGAATGCCAGCCATGCCAGCTTTATGCCAAATCTGGGTTTTAGTGAAATAAATAATTACATAGTAAATGTATAGGGTTGCACAATTTTGGGAATATTAAAGTGCACTCCATGGGAATTAATGAAGGGTACTAACGTTTATGTAGAACTGACAGAAGCAAATTTAACGATAATAATTTAGAAAGAGAGAAAGAGAAAGACCTTTATTGCCAGGTATGTTTACGCATACAATGAATTTGTTTTGGAGACAGAAGCTTCCACACTACAAACAGAATGACAGTGGCAAGACAAGACACAGATAATAAAAAGAATAAAAATAAGTAAATAGAAAATTGCAATATATACAAAAAAAAAATATTTAAAGCAAAAAAAGAAAGAAAGAAAGAAAAAATAAATAATACACAATATACAAACAATTAAGATATGTGTACAGGTAAGTACAAATGCAAGGAAATGTAAATAATGTGTGTTAAATAAATAAATGTATAAATAGTGTTGTGTATTACACATTTATTGTAAAGTTAACAGATGGATTGCCTGAGAGAAGAAACTGTTCCTGTGTCTGGTCGTTCTGGTGCTCAGAGCTCTGTAGCGTCGACCAGATGGCAACAGTTCAAAGAGGAAGTCTGCTGGATGTGAGGGGACAGAGTGATTTTGCCAGCTCTTTTGCTCACTCTGGATAAGTACAGTTCTTGAATAGAAGGGAGGATTGTACCGATGATTCGCTCAGCAGTCCGGACTACCCTCTGTAGTCTTCTGAGGTCAGATTTAAAAGCTGAGCTGAACCAGACAGTTACTGAAGTGCAGAGGACGGATTCAATGATGGTGGAGTAGAACTGTTTCAGCACTTCTTGTGGTAGGTTGAATTTCCTCAGCTGGTGAAGGAAGTACAACCTCTGCTGGGCCTTTTTTCTCAATGTGAATGTCCCACTTCAGGTCCTGAGAGATTGTGGTGCCCAGGAGTCTGAATGACTCCACTGCAGTCACAGTGCTGTTCATGATGGTGAGTGGGGGGAGAGCAGGGGGGTTTCTCCTGAAGTCCACGATCATCTCCACTGTTTTGAGTGTGTTCAGCTCCAGGTTGTTGTGACTGCACCAGATAGCAAGCTTTTTGAGCTTCTGTTGGTAAGCAGACTTGTCACAGTCCCGAATGAGGCTGTGTGTGATGTCATCTGTCAAAATAGAGCTTGACCGAGAGGTCAGTAGAGGTGCAGTCATTGGAATACAGAGAGAAGAGCAGTGAGGGGAGAACACATATGGGTGCTGGATGAGAATTACTACTATATTGCACATCCACAGACATCCGTGAGGGTCCTAGTGAGACGTTCAGATATTGAACCATGCAGTTTTGCATGTCTGCGGACGTACAAATAGGGTCTCGGTCAGAAGTTCAGATATTGGACCAGTTTTGCACGTCCACGGACATACAAATAGGGTCTCGGTCAGACGTTATACAGACATGATCTGAACGTCTCTCTGACGTCAAATGTTTGCTGGGCGTATACGCCGTTCATACGGGACACGTCCATGCCAGGATTTTAATATTGCCTAAAATATCAAATGCTTCTTCCATCCTTTCTCTTCCAAACTGATAACCTGCCTGCACATCAAATGCTGCTGCGATATAATCTGCAAGATGCACATTCAGATCTGCTAATAACCCCTTATGCACCTAAGCTTGGCTTGCAAACACACACAAAAAAAGGCCAAATCCCAAGATTTTTGATCTGTGATCATCTATGATTCTTGATCCAGTCTGATACACTCTTGATTACAAACTCAATACCACAAAGATTTACAGCCATATCACACTTTGATCAATCATAATCTCAAACCAAAGGGAGGAAAACTAATCTGCATCTTCAGTTAAATTTACTTCTACACTGTTCTACACTCTTCAGGAACCATTGATTTGATGACTATATTAAACTTTTCAACATAACAGATAAGATATTACCTTTGAGTTCAATTTATCAGTATATTTTTAGTAATCGGTAATTAAATACATTGTTCATATATTTACTACATTTACTTCCCAGTGTTGAAAATCACCACGCCAAGAAAAGGAGAGAAGTGAATCACAGAAACAGCGCAGAAAGCTACAGTCTGTTAAAGCGTCTCACAGACACACTCTCGCTGCTAACATCCTGAAACATCCCCAGAGGTTTGGATTTCTGAGAGATACACCTGCACTAGAAGCTGTGAGAATCTTGAGAAGACTCTGCAGTGTCTCAGAGCTGATGTGAGTGATGCTTTGCTGCTGTGTGGAGGCTCATGTATCGCTGTATTCAGAGATCAATCAGGAGGGTTTGGTTCAATCTATGGAATACCTGCTGATGAAGGCACAGGTACAGCGGTATTCCTGACGTTTCATCAATTACCAGATCTCGTGAACAGGCTTTTACTATTGTATCAAGGGTGTTTTGATTTGATAGACCAGGAAGAGTTTGAGCTGCTGTCTGTATCATTCATTAACATGATGACTGAAAGCTGTGTACGTACTGAAGTCTCCCTGAACTGCTGTGATCTTGAACATGACGTGCAACCATCCGTCTCGTTTGAGAACAAAGCTCTGCCAAACGATGAACAATGCTTTTCTGCTGATGTCCTACAACAGTATGTTCAAGTCCAAGATCCAGTTCAACAACTCTCTGAGACTGCTGTTAACAGAGCCACATCAGCTGATGAACAAGCACACTGGATTAATCAAGATAAAGTTCAACTTACTGTCACTCAGAATCAAGTGAACCATTGAGTGAACTTTCTCATAACATACTGTCACAGGATCAGTTGGGATTGTCAGCTACAAATCAGCAGAATTCACAATTCACAGTCAAGCAGACAGAAAAACTGAACAAGACTTTAAAGAGAAAGTCATACTATAAAAAATGGCACAAAGAAATGGTTCAGAGACGAGGTGTTTATGGCCTAAAACAGGCTGTACGTGAAGTCCCTCACAAGTGAGGATAGTCTCTTGTAGTGTTCTTCTTATACTCTGCATTGAAGATAAAATAATTTACT